>CM042139.1:100399359-100431859 GCA_023376005.1 Doryteuthis pealeii | reverse complement strand
GATCGATCTGAAAAATATTCTTATCTTTATTTTTTGTCTTTTAATAAAGTTTGTCTTGTCACGAAGCAGACGTTTAAGTAGCAAGTGCATCATTTGATTCAGAAGAAATCAAGAATGAAGCATTCTCAAGTTAGAGTAGATGAAGAAAGGACACAAACTGAATGGAATACATAATTAATTATATATACATATTTGAAATGTATACAACAATGGAAACATTTTTGACATCCTATTTTTCAAATATTAATAAATCATCTTATTTTTCAGTTTTTCTTATTACTTTACACACTCTCCCTCTTATTACTTTACACACTCTCCCTCCCTCTTCCCCCTCTCTCTCTCTCTATATATATATATATATATATATATATATATATATATATATATATTACCTAACAATTTTTTATATATACTACCAAACAAATTTTTTTCCTCCAAACGTAAACAAGGGATAACACAATTTCTAGTTCTTTCACATTATTTGTTTTGTAATCCCAGATATATGTGTAGTCTTGTGTTATTAAAATATCCTTAATTTCTAAAAGAAGCTTTATGATTATTATAATGCTCGTTCTACGATTGTTCTCTTGATCCTATATATACATATTATGAACATCATCAGCTTTAATCTCTGCTTGTTAAACCACACACACAACCACAAACAACCACACACACACACACACACACACACACATATATATATATATATATATAGAGAGAGAGAGAGAGAAAGAGAGGGAGATTTCCACCTGTTTAGGGTAAACAGGTGGAAATATCTCTCTCTCTCTCTCTCTCTCTCTCTCTCTCTCTCTCTCTCTCATGTCAACAGATTCGTGTAATCTTCAACAGGGGATAGAAAATGTTAACACTTCTATGATTGTACATTTATTAAAACAAAAACAACCGATATTATGGAGACCACCCAAGGAAGACCCAAAGAATGTGTTAACGGATATAGTGAATCGGTGTTGATTGTTTCAAATCCTAAGATCATTAAGTTACCAAGGGCAATCATAACATACAATACTTAATACAGCTGAACACTTCAACCCGGTCATAGAATCAGAACAGTCTACCCACGTAGATTAAAAAAAGGGTTCGGTTCGAAGTTCCGTGAAGACTCCCGAATACGCCATGAAGGCTACCGAGTCCGAGAAGGTTCCTGAATTCGACAGGAAACACATGAAGAAGGCCAGAGGGTACATCAGCATAAACGTTGTGTAGATAACAATAATGATGAGGACAATAGACCGAATGATCCGAATGATGCAAATTACTGAGAAGTAAACAGAAACTACATGTGATCAAGGTAAACGTTGATCAGCGAATTTTCAATCAGGGATGCCAACCTGAAAAAAATGTCCCATTATTTTCTAGACCAATATCTTATATTTTGAAAAAAGGATGTGTGTATGTGTTTGTGTGTAAAGGTATCCCTTTGGTTTTTTTTGCATTCGTTTTCTGAACGTATCTGCAGCAAATCTAAAGCACCTGGAATGTCAAGACCACACACTATTGGAATAACCTCATTAGAAAATACGCAATACAGAAGAACCCAGAAAAGATAATAGAGAGTTGAATTTACTCATTTTTTATCGAAATTATACTCTCTTCGGAAAATTATTTCAACCAAAAAATATATATATATAAAAGTCCAAAAGCTAAAACCAAAAACAAACAAACTAAAAACAAATGAATAAAAGAACAAAAAAAAAAATAAAACAAAAAATAAAAATGTGACAAAAAACCAAAACAACAACAACAGAGCACTAAGTACACATTTCAGCTTTATCTTGCACGCATCAAAGGTAAAAAGGTTTCGATATTTCCAATAGAAATTATTATAAGAGAAGCTTCTACCTTGCTGTTCGATAAGTTATAACTAAAATAGACGAGAAGCGGTAGAAAAATGACAATGAAGGTAAAATAGCTGGGGAAATAAAAGGAAGTAGCGACAAAAGAATAAAAGGAAGTTGAATCTGGCTTATGTGAAAAGTGGCATCATCAGGAAATTAGAAGAATCTTTAGAATAAAGGAAATAGTTTGAGAGAGAGAGAGAGAGAGAGAGAGAGAGAGAGAGAGAGAGAGAGAGAGAGAGAGAGAGAGAGAGAGATGTATTCACCACTACCGGTATATAATCATGGAAAAAGCGATTGGTGTGTCCAAGGCGAGTAAGATATAATAATTCAAAGAATGAGCCTGCCTTTTGATTAGAAGCCGACAACCGTCTATCTACGCTTTTGTGAAGTGACATCTTCGGGGATTGTATTCACGATGCCATTGTTACGGATGAAGCCGAGTTTAGTGTTTCCGATGCCACGGAAAGGGAAAAAGGTGGACGACTTTGATCGCATATTCTGTAGGAAAAAATGAACAACTTCTGTCGTTGATTTTTTTTTACTTTATTTTCTTTTTCATTTTCCTCTCATGTTTTAATTTCATACGAGTCATATGGACACTGGGAGGGCTAAAGTGAACTGTGGGGATTATTGCTCCTTTTAAGAGGATTATATGAACGTTATATGTTGTCCCTCTTCTCATTAACCTGTGAGAGTACTTCTTGGTTTACCTTCTTGTTCTCTCATCTCATTATATTTATAATGGATATTGATTGACATCGGTGAACGTGATCTCAGTTGAATGGACCAAGTAATCTAACATTCTCATATCTTCCTTATCTTAACATTTTCCATGTTAACGTCTATGCCAATAACAAGTGTGTGACTATTATCTTGCTATCTAGTTCATTTTATTTCCCCATCGTTTTTGTTTTTTCATTGCTGAAGCTTTCATCAACATTCGCATTGATAATTTCCTTCTATTTCCTGTTCCTTCTTATGTCAATGTCTTGGCAACTAACATAAACAAGAAAGTCATTATTACTTTAAAGATTCATAGAAAACAGTTCCTCACAATTCCCAGAACTACTTACCAATATTATATAAGGTTTTTAATTGAGTAATTGGTTTTAATGGTATGAAACTCATATAGGGTTAATTTATGCCAAGGGTTAGGAAATCATATTTATTGTACGTTCATATTTACGTCTTCTGTTTTGTTTTTTCTTAGTTTATTACGGTCAAGTCACGATGAAAGCACCGACTCCCGATAATTTACCGAAGTTACAGTAATATAATTTACCGATAATTTACCGAGCTTACAGCGTTAAGCCAGTTCAATCCTTAATTGGTTGATCACTTAAGAAATAGCAGGTACTGTAAGGACCCGAGTCTTTTGTTTATCAAAATGACTTAATTCGGCATTAAATGGCTCGAAAAGGACTTAAAACAAAAATAAACAGCTTAGTTACTTTTTGCACACATTCCTGTTAAATACACATAATTTTTAAACATATCTATTTGACCCATAAACGGACCCGAACAGGTAGTACCATTCTGAGTCAAAATGGACCTGGCAGTAATGGCAACAAAGGGATATTCCACAGTTCCCACATCTCCAGAACTGGAGCCTCATCGTCAGTTACAGTGTTTTTCTTATCTAGGACACCCCATTTTATGGTGGTGGGGTCTTACAAATCTGCATTGAATACTATCGACGTATTCTAATTGCCGTCGAAAGAGTGAATGGGACTTTTAAGATTGTTATTAATGTTTATGACTTGGATAATATGAGTTGACAAGAACAATCCGGAATGGAACATTAAATGAAAACTTATATTTCTTAATGTTGTGAGACCTTAAAGAATATTTCTTTACAAAACTCCGCATGAATGTTTCAGAGAAGAACATTAACTGCATAAGATATTCATGATATAAATATATATAAGTGTTAAATTCATTTTATGTGGATTAGCGTTTGTAGCTAGAAGTTCAGCGTAAAGGTTTAAGAGACAAGCATTACAGCATTGAAACTTTTTTGAAATATGATTTTGTAGCTATCCACAAATAAATATATTATTAGTATATATTTATGCAATTTCCTTATATATATATATATATCAGTCAGGGTAGGGCAGACAAGAAGAATGAACTCTTGAGATCTCACTCTGAAGTCCTGCAATGCTGACCCAGATATTGCCTCATGTATTGTTTCAATATTAGTGAAGAATATAATTTTTCATTTCGCCAGTTGTCTGTGGCCTACGTTTAAAGACTCGAATAGTCAGGTATTCCCAGAAGAATTAATAACAAGGGATAGATTTAGAGCGCGAGTTGGCATGAACACATACTGAGATGATGCCCACTGGAATTTACAATTACAAACGTACAAGGTTCATCACGTTATGCCATGAAGTCAAGTGAAATGGCATAACTGATGATGCCCAAAGATACATTTCCTATCCATTCACCCCCTACAAGCATTTTTGGGACCGCAATTTAAAATACGAGAAATCATTCTGTAAGACCATTATATATATATATATATATATATATATATATATATATATATATATATATATTGAAAAATAAATAAAGGAAAGAAAATGGTGGAATGGATATATGTTTTTAAGTTTTAAAAATGTATATGTAAGTTGAAAACAATGGACGTAAATCCAACAGTATGTTGAAAAAATAAATAGAGAGGATGTTCTTGTGCACATTGTATTCTATTATACTTATTTCAAATACAAAATAAAATAAAATAATAATAATAGAAAACATATAAAAAGTATTATTAAGTATACAGAAAAACCACCATCATCAGGGAAAGCCGTTTTTTCTGCATACTTAAAAAAACTTTCTCGGCCGAAACACGTGTCGGCATTTCCTTAAACATTTTTATCCATTGAACATTTTCTTTCCTTTATTTATTTATTTTTTCTACATACTGTCGGTTTCACTTCCATTGTTTTCAACTTACACACACACACACACACACACACACACACACACACACACACACACACACACACACACACAAAAAAAAAAATCTAATTTAGTTTTTTGGAGTCATATAATATAGGTCAAGGAAATATATTTTTAACTATTTGAGTAAAGTGATATCTTGTAGATTGTCTCCATTTTCACGCATACAAAGCTGCACCCTAATTCGAGCACTTTGTATTACTTTGCCCAAAGTTTCTGTTGTCAATCCTCTTATCTCTGCACGAATATTATTCTTAAGCTGTAAGCAATGTCTTAAGCTTATTCAAATATACACATTCCATTAAATGACCTCACAAAAAGAAGTAAGTAGACAAAGCAGACGAATAAGGAAACATTTGAATTCTGAATCTCTTGAAATTATTCTGCCACCAAAAGTTTATTTTTGTTGAAATTATAAACCTCTCAGTAATATTCTTGTATTTCAGTTTGTTTTTCAAATTTTAACTTGCCATTTTCAATTTGCTTAAATTACTTATGATAACTGAAAAATAATATAAAAATGAAATTAAAAACAACAAAGTCAGGATTAAAAAAAATGTTTCAGTATTTTTTTATCTACGCCGTACATGAATGGTATATTAACAAACCAAAAAACAAATCCAGCAATCATTACAAAAGCCAGTACTAGGAATAACTAAAAAAGAGATATTCATGCATAAGAGAGCCGAGCACCGTAAGAAATATAAAAAGTTATAAACAAAAGCAAAAATGAAAGTAGGCAGGATACATATTTTAAAAGGGAAGGTAACAGATGGTAAAAATATTCGTATAATGTTGTTTCAGAAATAACGATCGTACCAAGGAAAGACGTAACAGATGATGAAGAGATGAAATAGTGTCTACCATTATGGCACGGCAGATGTTAGAAGAATCAAAATCGGCCAGGAAGAGATCGGTAAAGGATTTTGCCAAACAATGGAATCACAGTGGCTGCAGCTGATATAAGAATCAAGTATATTTGCTTATCATTGAGGGCGTCCCATCGTAATGGTTAGCAAATTAGTACCGCAGACCCAGTACTACTGAATAACGAATTCGATTCCCACTTGATGCTTCATAATTGCGACCTTGTGTCACATCCTGCCCGTGGTGAACGGGTCCGATAAATATCTACTCGTCTATCAACTAAAAAATCAGATTTATTTATTTTAAAAACATATTAATCAATCGAGGGTTGTTTTAAGAAAATTGCATTCATTTTACATTCATATTTACATTTTTTCTTTGGTTGTTTCACATGTATTTTATTTCTAATACAAATATTTTGTAGACAGTTGTATGGTTTCAAGTATTCCAATCGAATGCTAATGATTATATAATTTCAAGTAATTATTTCTAGGAATAATAAGCATTTGTTTGTTCAAATTTATATGGTTTCACGTAACTAATAATGATTCTTAGAAACAATTATAACTTTAAGTAAATATTCTTAATTCAAACAATTTACAGTTATATTGCATCAGGTATTAATATCACACACGAATATTTTTAGAACTACTTCTCCGCGTCAGAGTGGACCTGGGAATAATCGCAATGAAGGTGTACTCCATTCTCTCCAGATCTTCAGGATTCGAACCTCAGTATCCGAGGCAATTTGGTGTCATACTAAGGCGCCCCCTTTTGTGTGTGTATGTATCTTACCTGTTTGTAAGTGATATAGTAAGCGTATTCTAAACCCCGTGGAAAAGGCACAAATAACATACATGATAGAAAGTAAGAACATATCTAATGAAAATGTAATTCATTAGAAGCCAACAATAGTATCCACTGATTATTTCCAATCATATAATATTAGGAACAATCTATGATGCACTTTCCTTATATTCACCATCTCATTCACTTCATAACTAAGAAAACTTATTATCACGATTCTAAACGTAGAAGTACAAATATAATTTACGTACGTGATTGCATACGTTGCCTAAAACAATATATTGAAAAGTCAGAATGGCCATTTATGTCAGATTAAATAACTACGGACATAGAATCAAACCATAGATAATAATAAGCTACACTTCCTAGGACAACATTTTCACTAAAGATATCATGGCTTTAACAGAGATGCGAAGTCATAGAAAAGACTGCCCCCCCCCCAAAAAAAAAACCCAACAAAAACAAGAACAAACAACTAAATTGGAGTATGTCATAACTATAATAGAATCACAAGATCAATGGACAAAACGTCTCCAAGTACTGATTCCAAATGGTTATGAATTCGAACAAAACCATCTTCAAATCAGCGCTTTGAACAACAATAGACAGTTGGATTGCCAAATAGATATCTGAATAAGTAAATATCCAAAGTAAATATTCAATTACAATATTTACTTTGAAACAAATACGTGGTCACACTTCAGAGTTTGTCTTCCACGTGTGGCTCTAAGCATCAGGTGTTCCCAATATGCATAGAGTATAAAACAGTCAGCTGGAAACACTTTAATGCTAAAAACAATTATCGTCTCACGTATTGACATGTTAAGTTATTGGATCATTTTCCGTCGCTTCTGTTGAGGTATAGCATCTATTTGAAAAGGACCTTTAAAAGGTCTTTAACAATATCTAATTAGTTCTGACGATGACCCAAGGTCGGAAATTATTAAGAAAAAATGAAAAAAAAGTAACAAATTATGAAGAAATATCATTCTTGTTTTCTTATTATATTTGTTCATCTCTTTAGAACAGTAAAAATGTGAGTATATAGAATAAACACATCTTTGACAACAATCTAAAAACATAGCACTTAAGTAATAAAAGAAATATTATGAAGAAGAAATAATATATAATAAATAATAATAAACATAAAATAGTATTAATAATGATAATAAATAGAATAGATAATATAAATTAAATTATAATCATAAAAAACAGAATTTAATCCCCCAAGATGCTTAGCTCATTCGGAATTTCAGCGCCAAAAGACAAATATCTCTCTCTTTGATTATATTATAGGGAGTAGCAAAAAAAAAAAAAAATCGGATACTACGAGTTTTAAAAGCGAATTATGAATAATTAAATCTATTATTTAAGGTTAAACTTTGTCTAAATCGATAACTAGTAGCATAATAACCAACATTAAAAAAAGAAAAATATAATCAAATACACAGTTTATTTTAAAAAGATTTAAAACTATTTGTTTTGGTCAATTTCGAGGATATCCACCATTCAGCCTCTTTTTCGCTGGTTTTAAGTGCTTGTTTACAATTTTACTGTAACATTAGCGATTGCAAAAAAAAAAAATTACCAAAAATCAGGTAAGTATCCGATTTTAATGAAATTTTCAGTATTGATTTATCAATTAATGAATTTTATAATGCATTAGTTATTTTATTTCAAAACTTTAATTTAGTATTTTTGCTATGAAAAATTAATATATAAAATTCATTTAAAATATGAAAATCCTGATGGTAAGTTTAGAATGTTATATTTTTAGATTCTAAAAATAAATATTTACTTAATGCAAAACTTATTTTAGGCGCCAAAAGTAATAAGTTTTGAAGAAAAACTCGATTGAAAATGTACCCCCCCCCTTTAAGCAGAAAAAACATCGATGTATAATTTTTTCTTTTATAAAATAATAGCCAATTAAATAATTATCGAAATGAGTAAAAAAGAAATCTCCAAAAAATTAATTAGTTATTATTTTTTTACATTTTATTTTTCGATTTTCAGTACTTATTTTCTCATAGAAGCGCAACCGTAAAACATTTTTTTTGTTTCTAATCATAACTTCGGTCTTTTATCTTATTATTTATACTGTAATTAGTATCAGGTAAGGACCAACTCGAAACAATTTTACGCCCCCAGAATAAGGGGGGTCAAAGTTAAGTGACCTGAAAAAATTTAGAAAGTTTTGAAATAAAATAAATAATGCATTATAAAGATTATTCATTGATACATAAACATTGAAAATTTCATTAAAATCCGATAATTTCCTGATTTTTGGTAAATTATTTTCTGTAGGTGGGGGGGGGGGGGGCTAAGGTCATTTTGTCAAAAACGCATTTTAGGCCCCGTTTGCCAGTCCCTAGTATATTAAATATATATCACGTTTTATATTTCGCATACACCAGCGTACACTTTGTATCTTGACTGAGCTCATTTATGTTTTCCTCATACGAAGAATAGATTAATTATTATTTGTCTGAATTTTTGAGATGAAACTTGATATGTATAATTTTGATTTTTCGGACTGTTGTCCTCATTTTTATTGTGAAATATACATACACACTGTTTTGTTCGTTTTACCCTCCGGCCTTCTTTAGGTGTTCTTTGTAATCCAGTGGAGTAGACTGCTCTCATGTGTCAAGACTTGTCTATCCGAGCATAGAAATGATTAAATGAATAGTTTGACTGTTGAGCAAACAAAGCGTTGAAGAATTTATGATGATTTCATTTAAATGATGACGTCATTATTTTTTGCTCGCACATCAATCCGAGAAGCGTCAAGATCATTTAAAAATATGATATTGTTTATTGTTGTTTCGTATATAATTCGAAGCATAAAATCCAATGTTATTCTTCAGTATTCTAATCTTTAAAGTAATTTATTTTAACACAATTTAATCTAGCCTTTTTCAATTATTGGTTCCCATATTTTGTTTATCTCTTTACTTGGTCAACTTAAGATGTCACATTAATCATTATTTAGATGAAAAATTATAGATGGTCCAGGTTTCTACCGAAAAACCAAACAAAATCAACACAAAACAGCATCACTTTTTCTCCTTCTCCAGCACCGTACAAAACAGAAGTGCCTCTCATCTTGAAAACCACCCAAGAAAGAAGAAAAACATGCTGGGCACTGATGGAGAAGTGAGGACGATATCATAAGCGACATTCTCCTATGGACTCCTACACAGAAACACATCGGCGTTGACCAACAAGCAAAAACTCACATTAACTCTGTACCAACACTAGATATAATCTCAAATGCATTATAAAATGCAATGATCGATTGAGACAAACAGCGAGAGTCAAAGGAATTCGTGAAGTATTGATGATGATACATAATACACAGACACACACACACAGATGCAGACACACACAGATATATATATATATATATATATATATATATATATATATATATATATATATATATATATGATATTGGTATCTATCTCTGTAACATTATATATATATATATAATATATATATATATATATATAATATATATATATATATATACTAGACAAAACCTGACCAGTTGGGTCACCCATCAAGCTCTCTCTAGATGATTAGGGAAAAGAGTAGGATCTGCCAAAATATCATCTGCTTTTCATTTTTAAAAACGAACTAAACTTTATTAAATTGATTATTTAAGGTCAAATTTTTGTCTAAGTCGAAAAGTAGTAACATAATGAGCATCAGTAAAAAAGCAAAATAATATTACACATATAATTTATTTTTGATATATTTAAAACATTTTTTTCGTCCATTTTGATCAAGATGCCTGCCAAGAGGCTACTTAAAATCCGTTTTTACAAAATAAATTGTAACTTTTGCAATTGAAAAAATTCACACTGGATTGTCCAATTGAACACATATCCTAGTAGATAAAGGAGTTAGATTAAGACAGTTCCAAATGCCTGTTATCTCTAGACTGCAGGTTCAATCCTGGTCAGAGACAGCAGTAACGTAGAATAATAATTAACACAGCTTAACACCTGTACCCCAGCTATGGTTAGTGGAATGAGAACAGGATACCCCCGTGGACCTAATAAAGGCTTGGGTTCAAAGGCTCCCAATTACAAGAAGGTTCCCGAGTCCCACAAGAAATACCTGAAGAAGGCCGGAGGGCACATCAGCCGAAACTTTGTACAGATAACAATGAAGACGAGGACAATAGTCTGAATAATACAAATAATGGTAATCTTTGCGGAGTTCCGTCCTGGCTTCCTGCATCCGAAGCGCTATCACTTAAAAAAACAAAACAAAAAAAAACAACTTAGGGCATTTTCCAATGAAAACCCAACCCTAACCCTAAACCCCCCTAGTTAAAATTAACTGTTTTATTACAAAGTTCTGTTTTTTCTGGGTCACCCTGTATACAGGGTGACTCAGAAAAAAAGAGCCCAAATTATTTATTTATTTTCCATTAAACTAAACCTAAACCCCAACCCCAAATCCTAAACTCTAAACCCTAGTTGTTTTTGTTTTTCACGCCGCTTCCGCTACGGACTTCAATCGTAGCTGGTGTTTTTTTTTTTCAGCAGTCACCGGCAAGCATGTTTTGAGGCAAGAGGCCATGACGGAACTCCGCAAAGATTACAATTATTTGTATTATTCAGACTGTAATATCGGAGTGGTATATATTTGATTGATACTATTTTCTGCATAAATAAAAAGACTAAAGACACAGTTTATTTTTTAAAGCCATACGTAATTAAAAACAACCTTAATCCCCTAAAACCGTTACCCAATTCGCAAAATGTTAATTCATAGACTGTAGTTAAACTGTCATTGGGTACCAGCAAAAAAATTTCCGTTTTAATTTTCCAACCTAAGTCAGAAGTCAGTCCTACATTCTATGAATTAACATTTTGCGAATTGGGTTACGGTTTTAGAAGATTAAGGTTGTTTTTAATTACGTATTGCTTTAAAAAATAAACAACAAAAAACCCAAATTACGATACATTTAATTAACCATTGAAATTAATTATTGAATCTATTATTGAGACAGTTGTTTGTGTTAATATAGCAATGTATAATTTCAATTAAACTTAGTTTAAAAATATTTTTAAACATTAAATATATAGTAATTTGTGTTTTTTGTTCTTTATTTTTTTTAAGCAATACGTAATTAAAAACAACCTTAATCCCCTAAAACCGTAACCAAATTCGCAAAATGTTAATTCATAGACTGCAGTTAAACTGTCATTTGGTACCAGCAAAAAACTTTCCGTTTTAATTTTACCGACCTAAATCAGAAGTCAGTCTAGTTTGTTTTAGTTTTAACTAAAACAAACTTTTAAGCCCGAAGAAAACTTTCACTTAAACAGTGGGGGTAGTCAATGTTTGCTCATTTGAATTCCATAATATTTAAATATATAACTATTTTTTTTATCCAACATGAAATATTTTTTAAAGTAAGTTTAATACTCTATGAATTAATAATTAAAGTAATTTAAGAAATCTATTTTAAAGCATGATTTCAATTTCGTAAAATTTACGCTCAACTAAAATTGAAATCATGCCGTAAAAAGATACTTTTGTTTTGTTTTATTTGAACAAACCAAAATTTCTCTGTGGTCTGGAGAAAGGGAGGGGCGAATCTACCTAGAGTTAGGAGGTGCTGGGAGGGTGTTTGCCTGTAAAAATCAGCAGGCAACTCCCACTCCGGTTAACTCGACTACTCACATTAACTCTCCCACTCATCTTAACTCTATATAGAGGGAAAGTGGAAGAGAGTCAGGTCTAATTTACACAGGGATTGGTCGCTTATTGACTTAATTGTTAATTACGCCTAATTAAAACCAATTAAACTGAATTTTTTTTCAAACACTGGGTAGTACTAAAACCATGGAATATCTAAGTATAAATATTGTGTCCATAACATAAATAGAAAAAAATCCTTTAGCTGGCGAAGGCTGATAAACTCAGCTTTAGTATAATAATAGAAGATATATATAATGTGTACGTATATAAAGGCATAGTAAATCAAGACATCTATTCATACGACCTGATTTAGGTTTGTTGATGTACACATAAGCATGTAGATAAGAATATTTGTTCGAAAGTGCAGATATGTGCATCCTCTTTCGCCCACACAATAATAGATCCCTGCCAAGATGTTAATAACATGCTGGGTCGCACAAGAAAACTTTCTCATTTATTTACAAGTACTTATTAAGTTATTTCTGAAAACACTTTATGTCGCCCTTCGTGTTATCTGTTGTGACACTTGTCTGTTGTTACTGACAGCCAGGCTTTTAACTTACATTCACTCTTTCACAAGAGTTCAGTCAACCTTTAAGCCTTTGCTTGATGAGCGAATGCCCACATGCGCTAATAAAAACCTCCTTGACTGAGTCAGTGTTGGCACCAGAGAGGGAAAAGTATTGTCGAGGACAATGAATACGTCTTGTAATTTGGTTTACTCTGTGTATCTAATAAGGAAGAGTGACGGCTTCTTTATCTATCTATCTATCTATCTATCTATCACAGATCGTATATACCTATATATCTACCTTTCCCAGTCTGTCCATATCGATCTATCTATCGATAGACGTGTCCAAGTCTGTCCATAACTATCTATCTATCTATCTATCTATCAAGTTAATCTCTTTTCAGGTCTAGCTATTCCAGACTGTCCGTATTTATGTATTCAGGAAAGCTACTCTCTCTTCATGTCTAGTGCAAACAGTTCATATTTACGTATGTATGCATGTCAGTCATTAGATTTCTATTGCACACGACGCATAAGGTCATAACAGTTCGAATGTAAATAGGCAGACGTTTTATACAGAGGTGATTTGTTTATGGTGGTAAAGGCTTGTGCCGGAGAACGAGCTTGCACTTTTTGAATGAGCCGATTCCAACTGAATGATACACCACTTTGCCACATATAATTGTAAGAAAATTGACGCAAGGAGCCGAGTTCAAATCCTGTTCGAGGCTGCTTGCTTTTCGTTTAGCACTAATGCTCTTGCGAAAGACATGAATTATTATCTTCTCCGTCCTGTAAATAGTTACGCAGACTGTGATATATATATATATATATATATATATATATATATATATGTATATATATATATATATATATATTACAAGTCATGGAATCTAGAACACTTCTAAAATTAGAACAAATGTAAAGTTTTTTTGTAAACTTACATCTTTTCCGATTATTGACTTCGAGACTTTTTAAAAATTAAAATTTATATCTATTTCCGTTTCGATATATCAGCTTCTTTGGTTCGGTTCATTTATTCACTGGCATATCAATTCCTTATGGGTTATCTAATACCAAAATTGATTAATTTGTATTTGGTTTGGTTTATTTGTTTAATGCCATATCAATCTTTGTAGATTATTTAATACCAAAGCCATTTTCAGGAGTGGTACTATTTAACACGGAGATTTGGGTGGATGGGGGTTCATACCTTTTCAAAGGGAAAGGAAACGTAACAGCGCGACTTGAGTTCGAATTTGCTTACTATGATCGAATTTGTCCAGCACGTTAGCCACTACGATGGTAATCATAACTATATTTTAATTGCTCTATCATATTTCTTTTAATTGCACTTTTCTAATATCTCATCATTTGTTTGCATATAATTATATAATATAAAGTATTTCTATCTAATACAAATATTTTACATGAAGTAATATGGTTTCAAGTATCCTTATCTAATAATAGAAATTATACATAATCAAATCATTCAAAGTAAATATTGCTTTTTGATAATAATCCCTTGTTTGTACACAGATGTTTTCTAGTATTCCTATTTAAGACCAATGATTTGCAAGCATTTAGGTGGCTTCACATAACTAAGAAAAAGGATAATTAGTAAACAGTTATAGCTTCAAGTACGGCGTTATCCAATGTCTGAACCCGGCTTGTCGTATCCATTTCCTACGGTATACATTTATGTACTATCATCAACACCATCATTAGGTCAGACTGTCAGTACGGATTCCCATTCTCGCCACCCATCCCTATCGGTCATTGCCTCTGGAAAGCCTTATTCTTCAGGGAATTCCCTGAAGAATTGCTACGGCGAGAAACTGCAGTTGGAATATTTTATAACATTCGCTTTTAAAAAGACGTATATATATATATATATATATATATATATATATATATATATATATATACACTCACACACACATATGTGTGTGTGTGTGTGTGTGTGTGTCTTTTACTTATATATTTTCATATATATATATACTTAATGGAAAATTGGCATATTATTAGCATGCTGGGTCTCACGCAGAGTAGTTGATACTCAGCCAGGAAAAGACAGATCTAGAGTGTCTTGTGTTGAAATAATTTGGACCCCTACCCATAGATATAATGATGTTCCTTTCTTAATCACACTTTACATATGAAGTTAATACATATAAGTATATATCACTATTTAAAAGCCACACATTCGTATATAGATTTTCAAAACATTTAGACTTTTAAATTAAGAAAAAGTTAAAGAAAACAAAAAAAAAAAAAAAACACTAATAATTTTCAAGAAACTCCCTCGTGGACACGCAATAAGTAATTTGGTTTTGTTGGCAATATTTCAAGTTTTATCTATAATGATGTGTCATTAAATTTTCTTTTGCCCATGTACGTGTTTTTGTGTTTTCTAACCAAGAGTACACTGTGAATTGAAATATATATATATATATATATATATATATATATATATATATATATATATATATATATTAGAATCCAGATGCATAGTTATTGTAGTAACATAACCAGGCAACAAACATATGTAACTATACAATAAGTAACCGTAGTGAATATATATATATATATATATATATATATATATATATATATATATATATATATATATATATATATATATATATATATATATGATATTCCCACAAATGGTGGCATTGTAATATCATTTAAGTGAAAATCTGCGCTTAAATTTTTGTTCCCCATATATATGTACATGCACATATGCGCACACGAACATACATGTACCCGCGCATACACACACATCTATATATACATTTTCATGTATATATATATATTTACGTTTATACGAATTTAATATGTATTTATAAGCATTTTCACTCGTATTTCTTGGTAAATATTTTTGTACGTCTCAGTTTAATAATAGATCACGGAGGAATGTATTTTGTTGTGTCTGCAACTGATAGATTTCTTATGTTCAAATTCCGCATTTTTTTCAAACAACCGTATAATTTACAGAAAATCGAAAATGCCAAAGAGTCATTTTTATCACAAAAAAAAATCTCCAGGCGCGAAAAAAAAAATCCAAAAAAAGGAAAAAGATTAAATAAATCTAACCGTTTGAGTGTAGTCTCTTAGTCCTTTAGCCTCTTTAGTTCTGTAGTTCTTTAGTCTCTTAGTCTCTTAGTCTTTTAGTCGTTAATCTTTTAGTCTCATAGTCTATAGTCTTTTAGTCCCTTTAGTCCTTTAGTTTTTTAGTCTTTTAGTCCCTTTAGTCCTTTAGTTCTTTAGTCTCTTAGTCTTTTAGTATTTTAGTCCTTTAGTCTCTTAGTCCCTTTAATCTCTTAGTCTTTAGTCTTTTAGTCGTTTAGTCTTTTAGTCTTTAGTCTTTAGTCGTTTAGTCTTTTAGTCCTTTAGTCTTTAGTCTTTTAGTCTTAGTCTTTAGTCTTTAGTCCTTTAGTCTTTTAGTCCCTTTAGTCTCTTAGTCTTTTAGTCTTTTAGTCTTTTAGTCCCTTTAGTCTCTTAGTCTTTTAGTATTTTAGTCCTTTAGTCTCTTAGTCCCTTTAATCTCTTAGTCCTTTAGTCTTTTAGTCGTTTAGTCTTTTAGTCTCTTAGTCTTTTAGTCGTTTAGTCTTTTAGTCCTTTAGTCTCTTAGTCTTTTAGTCTTTTAGTCCTTTAGTCTCTTAGTCTTTTAGTCTTTTAGTCCTTTAGTCTTTTAGTCCCTTTAGTCTCTTAGTCTTTTAGTCTTTTAGTCTTTTAGTCCCTTTAGTCTCTTAGTCTTTTAGTATTTTAGTCCTTTAGTCTCTTAGTCCTTCAGTCCTTTAGTTTTTTAGTCCCTTTAGTCTCTTAGTCCCTTTAGTCTCTTTGTCTTTTAGTCTCTTAGTCCTTTAGTCTTTTAGTCTTTTAGTCTTCTGACAGAAGCTCATCGTGGTCTAATCTGTATATGAGGTCATTTAGTTATTTCATGAACTATATAATTTTATATAGGCAACACGAGCAGTTGCTTTCTAATTTTAATAAGTATTTCTATGCATCTTTTAATTTTAACTGATATTTATCAAACTTACTCGGATTATTATTCCACAGCAAACAACAACTTGTATTAGATTGATTGATTTTAACGACAGGCTAACCGTTGATTTAGATTTTATTCTATTTGTTTTCTGCATATCAGACTTCGTGGGTTATGTTTTTCAAACGGTCCTATCGAATACAAATAATGTTTAAACAAATTTATTTGACCCAGAGATAGGACCTGGGAGAAATGGTAGTGAATCAGTACCCCACATCCTCCAGATCTCCAGCATTAGAGCCTCGCTATCAAATACAGGACATCCCCCTTTTTAAGAGGGTGTTTTAACCCTCTGAAGGAGATACCCGCCAGAATAATAAAGCCTAAGCTATCACTAAGACATGAACACATGTCACGTTTTTCCTCGAGAAAACTTGGTTATCCACAACGGCTGTTTTACCAACCAGGAACCATTCTTATTGCAGAAGCCTAAATCCTACATATAAATCTATTAATTATTTTGTTTCTCCGGCAATGGGCGCCATGTTTGTTATTGATTTTACACACGAGTAATGTTTATGGAATTTGTTTCTTTTCATGTTATCGTGTACAGAGCTACGAATTCAAGGCGATGTTTAAGTTAACTCACAAGATAGTAAATAATACAGTGGAACAAATACATTCACTTGTGCACACAGATTTGATCATTTACTTCGTCACATCAACCTGACCCGATTCGAGTCACATTCTAGAGATCAAAGAATTTGGTGGAGTAATATTGCAGCTGGCATTCCCATGAGCACGTCTGTATGTCGGTCACGGTCCAGTGCCGCTATTCTTATGATTTGTGGTCTGACTCGTTTATAACAGAGTGGCAAACAGCGCGGTCAAGAGGTCATTCACTGTTGGGGCAAATGCAGCACCCCTGACCAATCACTTAGTTGGTAAAAATGGCGAGCAGATTGTGCCATGAGAATTCGAATGAAGAAACCTATGCTCAGTAGGAAGAAGAAAGTGAAAGAAGAAGACGAAGTACGAAAGAAAAAGTTTCAGAAGGAAGATGTGGTAGAGAAAATAAAAGGGAGGTACAGAACGAGAAAGAAGCTTGGTAAGGAAAATAAATTACCAAAGAAAGAAAGAACGCATAACTGATTATTAGATGAGATTGATCTCAGCACCACATCCGTAGGCAACTAGATTTATAGTACTCTCCTAACATGAAAAGGTACAAAATCTAACTTCTTAAATATCTTTAACACTTCAAAAAGATTAAAGAAACTAACAAAACAAAAAAGAAGGTATAGTGGTACCTCAAATTACGAGTTTAATCAATTCCGCCCCTAACCTAATTTCCTCGTATCTCAATTCAGTTTTCCCCTTTGAAATAAACTAATCCGTTCTTGCCTCCCACCCCCACCTCCGAAACACACGCTGATGTTTTGTTATTTTTTAAATAATAAAAATAGCACTGTATTGTAAAAATCATAATAAATAGAATGTAATGAATTATATGCTGTAATATGTTTTAATGTTTATTTTTTTATATAAATAATACTTTTTTCTTGCGTTGTAAATTTGGAAACTTCAATATTTTTAGTGAATTTATTAAAATTAACGTATCTGAAGCTTGCTCGTACCTCAAATTTCAGCTCTTAATAGAAAGCAAAAATCGACACAGTGCTAACTGCTAACTCGGAAAACTTGTAAGTTGGGACACTTATAAGTCAAGGTACTAAAAATAGAATCGACAAAAGGGAGTTGAATAAAATAGCCGAGAAGAGAGAGAAATAAGCAAAAGTGAGACAGATGTAATAAGTTTCAATGGACACAAAATCATGATATATCTATATATAGAAACACTAACGTAGACACACACACACACACACACACACATACACACACACACACATGTATATATTATATATATATATATATGCGTGTGTGTATGTATGTATGTATGTATATGCATGTGTATGTATGTGCGAGCGCATGTGTGTGTCGCCAAACAGTCTAATCATAACAAGGCTCTGAACAAGATGTACAGCTCTAATCCATTATCAATAAGGGCGGTGCAACTATGATAGAACATGTTTGGTCACACGCTACAGATGTCCGAAGGAAAACCTTTAAAAAAATCCTGAAATTTGCTGTAATAGGATCAAACAACTACCGAACAAAGAGTTTGCACAATATCGAGTTCCCTCAAAAAGACTGTTCTCGCTTGTGCTCTTCTATTGTGTGACTGATCTCGAGAAAATTAGCATACGCCTCAAACTAATTTCGCCAATTCGCTTAGTGCCGAGATTATGCCTCTTAAATCATGGCTGTGAAGCGGCCATGTTCTTTTTTCAAAATGTATCATTCGAACGGGCTAGGTTCCCGGGGGTAAGCCATCTTCTCTTCTGCAATATATATATATATATATATATATATATATATATGCATATACATAATGTATATACGTATGTATTATAATTAATAATATATAACATATAATGTATATCACATATCCAGAAGTAAGGTCACCCATTGAATATGGTCCTAATGATCAACTTGTCCTGCTTTCTCACCATTAAACATGCCCACAGGTACACTTCGATTGTAATTCACTTACCTATTGTGGTTATCTTGCAACGCCCGTGAATTAGTAAAGAAGAAAATGAATTTGCATCGAAAAGAAGAGAAAATGCGATGTATAACAGAATGTATACATGAAGAAGATTTAGCAATAAATTAATAGAAGGAAAAGATTAGAGAAAATGATGAATAGAAAGAAAGAAGAGTTCCGATCTGAAAAGAGGAATTAGTCGTGAGGTATAGAGTGGTAATTGTTAATTATTGATGTGTGAATGGATTTATTAGTTTTAAAATCAACGCGAAATTAAAAGGAAAATAAATGCCCAGGGCTAGAAACTAGCAATTATAAGTGATTCTTTCAGGCAGGATTTCTCCATTGTATTAAAAGAGGCAAAGTTAAAAGAAAATCCCGATGACAAGTAATAGTCGAGGTAACTAGGACATTTCTAAATGTCCCACCATGTGACTTTTAATCGTGTCTGAAATAAAGTCGGTGGCGTGACCGATTGTCGATATCGGCGGACAACGAGGGAATCTATCTCCTTTTCACTAGCTTTAGACCAGGGAAATTGTTTTTGTGTCTGAGGTGTAGTGTCGCACTTACCATCAGCTCCCGACCTTACTGCACAGATCCAAGCTATGCTACTCATGTCCTGAATTGGTGTGGGTCAGTATCGAAACCACTGGCTCCGAGGTGGATGCTCTACCAACTGAGCTAACTCAAAAAAAGTAGAATTCAAAGAGACAATAGATGAATATCATAAATGTGCTGAGCAAGACTTTTATTTACTAAGCGTTGCTTAGTCTGGCACTGATACTGAGTGGGATCCTCATTGTTCACATTTGCTGAGTTGACAGGAGCTGTGATTTCATGGTGACTTGTAAGAGATAATGAGAATTTATATTTATGTTCACTTAGTGACATTTATTAAGCTTAGTTTAGCACATGGCCGGAAGCATGGAGCACTCAGTGAGCATTGAACTCACTAATAATAGCCGGCTAGCCTTGCTTACTAATCATTATGCAATATATCCCAAATCAACTCTCCAGTGCGGTTACTCAGTTGTCAGATTGGTTGGGTCTATTTATTTAATGACATTACAACCTTTCTGAGTCATATAATACCAAAACCACCATTTTAGAAGAACATTAGGCGTACTATTAATCCATAGTTGGGGGATGGGGATTTCTGCTTTTCTTAAGTGTATTAGTCCGAAAGTTAACGTAATAGTGCGACTGGAATTCGAACTAGGTTACTACGATGTCTCAGTGTATCACGTTACCCACTACACCACGAAGAACCCCTCAGTTGTCAGAGATACGCTACTGTGTGATACTATGTAATGTGAGGGCGCCTCGCATAGTGTAATATTAGGAAGTCAAGCTGGCAGACATTTGTTAGCAAGTTCAAGTCTCACTGGGTCCTCTATACATCCGGCATTTTGCACCTCTAAATATGTTCGTAAAATATACAATAGCATTGGAAACATATACTGTGGGCATTGCATTCCGAATGAACAAGCGAGTCTCATATGTTTTAAAGTTTTTCTTATGGGGGGGGGGGTTGCAAGCATAGTATTCTCATATTATCAAAATATAGCTCACTTTGTTTTTCTTACACCACCCAATGCCGATTGTATCTTTGATATTATCATGACGCGTAGCAACTGTTAGTGATTCTCTTAAAGAGTTTGTAGACTATTTTGAGAAGTGGAACATACGGTGACATATGTGTGTGTATGGTTGCAAGAAGATTATTTAAACGGGGTTAAATCCAAGTTGACATAGTTGGACTATTTTTCTTGTACGATGAAATGTCCGGTAATTTTTCGGAGAGGTAGAGAACACGTGCACACACAGGCACGAGTGTATATTTTTTTTACAAATTACACTCATTATCTCCGCGCGTTTAAATACAAAGCAATTTTTATATTCTGTATAATATTGTTTGTACGCTGCAAGAAAGAAATTGCTCTTTTAAAAAATTACCTTTTTTTTTATTAATGAATATATATACCCGAAGACGATGAGAAAACTGACACCGAAACATTTTCAGAAAAATTGTATTTAAAGCCCCATGAATTTTCTGTTTGCCATTTTCAATTAAGTTAGTCTGATAAAACTCATAGGTATACACAGATACCTGTGGGTAGGAATAGATCTATAACCGCAAAATGGTCGATTTTAAGCCTTTTTATTTACCAAATATGTATAAATATATATATACATGTGTGTATATACATATATGTATATGGGCATATATATATATATATATATATATACAAGTTTTGTTGAACTGTACAGACAATTCCTGTCGGACAAGTTTTTGGTTGATCCGTTCCAATTTTCGGGCCATCTTTCTGGTGTCGGGGTGTAACTGGTATAACAGACCACCAAAGTTTTCAAAACGAGCGCTTTCGGCAATACAATTTGCCATCCTCAGGTAGGAAACGATGGTATGATTTCGTATCTCGTTTTTAACGAGAACGAGTAGTAGCAAGGAATTAGAAGTGGGAGGTAATAACCATTGGTAGTGGAGGTTGTAGGAATGGTAGTGGTTCGAGCGAGCTTTACAGTAGTGATTTTTTTGTGGCAGGGGGGCACAAGTTCTGAGAAGAGGAGGGGTATAGTGGAAGGAGGATAGGCGAAAAAATTATAAACATTTGAGAATATGTTGACTTATTTCAAAGTTTATTTTGTTTAAGGTAGTTTTTTTTTGTTTGATATATAAAGCTTCGATTATTTGAAGTTTTTGTTTGTTTTTTCTTTATGAAGTGTGCGTGTATTTTCGGTTAGAATTTTGCAGTAGGTAGAGGGGGGGGCATGAATGTGTTTTAAAAGAAAGATGGCCCGAAAATTGGAACGGATCAACCAAAAACTTGTCCGACAGGAATTGTCTGTACAGTTCAACAAAACTTGTATAAAAGAAAAAATGCTGCCAAAATACACTTATTTTAATATATATATATGTGTATATGAAGGAAGGGTGGATGGGTTTAGGATCCGACGATATGCTGTAGATAGAAGGAAAGTGGTCAAGAAATGATCAACTCAAAACAAGTCACAGGGTGGTACGTTTCGTCTGTATGCACAGACTTTCTCAGCCGATCTGAGACTTTATTGAAGCAAAGCATACGTTTAAATACATGTGGTGGTGGCGGTGTCGGGGAGGTCAAGGGGGTGAGTGTGTAGTGATGTGAGCTAAGGAGGAGCGGGGAGTTGTGGGTAGGATCAGTTGAAATGGAGGGGTAGAGAAGTGCTGGGGCGGTGGCAGTGGTTGAGGGGTAGTGTGGGTGTATATTGATTTATGTGAGTAAAGGGGAGGTGGGGTGAGTGTGTAGTGATGTGATGGTAAGGAGGAGTGGGGAATTTTGGGTAGGACGGGGTCGCTGGGTCAGTTGAATTTTGGTGTGAGCTAAGGGGAGCAGGGAAATTTTTGGTGTGAGCTAAGGAGGAGCGGGGAATTTAGGGTAGGACGGGGTCGCTGGGTCAGTTGAGTAGAGGGGTAGAGGATGTTTGTTTGAGGTGCTGGGGAGGTGACAGTGGTTTATGGGTCAATTTGGTGTAAGTGAATGTTTGTGTGTAGCCGAATGTGTTAGAGGGGGAGAAACGTTCATGTGTGGCTAAGTTATGTTAGAGGCGAAAGATTGTAGTGGGAGATTGTAGTGTTTGTTGATTTTCATTTGTTATCCATTATCATGGAGAGGAAGATTGTTCTCGTGGATTATAGATTGAGCTATTGATTTGTCAAGGTTGAAGAAGCCTTTTCTGGTGTTAATATTTTTTACATGAGGTATTAGAGCAGCTTCGCAAAGTCGTCTTAAACTTTTTTTGTGTATGAATTTGACGAGTTTTGCCTGGGTGAAGTTGAGAGAGTGGTTGTGTTCTATCATGTGTGTGACTAGAGCATTTAGTTTGTCGTGTATTCTTATTGATCTTTTGTGTTCTCTTAGACGTTGTGAGAGGTCCCGTTGGGTTTCACCTATGTAACATTTGTTGCAGTCTTCGCAGGGGATGGTGTAGATGCCGGCACTAAGGGTGTTGGGGTATTTGGAGTGTCTATGCGTGTTGAAGAGTTGACGAGGTCTTTGATTGTTTGGGAGGTGGTCTGGATGATCTTTATTCCTAGGTTTGTTAGTTTTTTGTAAAGAGGGATGTTTTGAGTGTGGGTGGGTAGGATTAAGCGTGTGTGGGGAGGGTTGGGGGAGGTTTTGGTGGTGGACGTGTTTTTTGGTTTAGTTTTCGTGTGTATATCGAGTGCTTTTTTCCTGGCATTTAGGATGAAATATTTAGGGTATTTTAGGGTTTTAAGGGAATCTTCGATGTTTTTGTATTCTTCATCTAAGTATTGGGGGCTGCATATTCGTAATGCTCTTAGATATAATCCTATTATGAGGCCAGATTTGATTTTGTTGTTGTGATGGGAGTAGTAGTGTATGTAGTCGTTCTTGTTGGTGGGTTTGCGGTGGATTTTGTAGGTGAGTGTGTTTCCGGATTTGATTAGTAGGGTGTCGAGGAAGGGTAAGGAGTTGTTGGACTCTTTTTCGTGGGTGAATTTTATGGAGGGTTCTACGGAGTTCAGTTTGTGGGCGATGTGTTCTATTTTGGTGTTTGTTGGGAGGATAATCAGAATGTCGTCTATGTATCTAGCGTATGTGCAGTTGTCGGGTAGCCTGTATTTGAAGGGGCCTGATTCTAGAAATTCTAGGAACAGGCAGGCGAGGACGCCGCTGAGGGGTTGCCCATCGGTAATCCGGATTTTTGTTGGTAGAATTTGCTGTTGAATTTGAAGAATGTCATGTTTGTGATGTGTCTGGAGATTTCGATGATGGAGTGGATGGGTAGGGTCGATTTGAATTTAATTTTTCTTAGGTGTGTGTTGAGGAGATTAAGGCATTTTTGTTAGGAATGTTTGTATATAGAGAGACTACGTCAAGGCTGTTTAAGTTCGTCTTTTAAGGAGGTCGGCGGAGTTTATTATGTGGGCGGTACTGATGGTGCCCTTGGATATAATTTTGTGATATGCCCGTAGCCGTTGACCATCCTCCACCTCCAAGCTAAGGCACGCTTCCAAGAAGCAAAATCACTAGCCCAGAAACTCCACAGGCACCCCCTCTACACCTATCACCATGCACTCAAAATCACCCAAAAACCGACGAATTCAACACCCAACACGTCCACAACCTACAACGAAAACTCTCCCATCTCATACTACACAGCCCATGGAAACACATAGGCCGCCCCGACATGGTCCAAAACCTAACCGACATCCAGTTCTCACACACTGAAATAGAAGCCCTCAGCTTCGGCCTTAAATTCGCCATAGGAACATACCGAAACCCAACCACTGACACCGTCCTCCGAAACTACAACAACGGGGACCCCGACTTCGCTAAAGGCTTTACCCAAGGAATCATCCTTGCCGCCATTTCCCATCCCAACGAAAAAACACTCCCCAAAAGATACATGCAAGCCCTCACACGACTCGCCAAAAACCCACACATCACCATATCCCCCGCTGATAAAAGCGGCGGCGTAGTCATCATGAAAAAATCGGAATACATAGCAAAAATAGAAGCACAACTAACCGACGACACTATCTACACTCCCACGGACATCACCAAAATCAACAGGGACACCGAAGAATTCAAAAACAATTCAAAAAACTCGTCAAAAATAACAAAACATGGACGTCCCTCATAGAACACCACCCAACCATCCCCACACTTTATGGTCTCCCCAAAACACATAAAGAAAACATCCCGCTACGACCCATCATCTCTGGCATAGGAAGCGCCACTCACAAAATAGCCCGCGCTATATCCAAGATCCTAACCCCTCTACTAGGCACCATCAGTACCGCCCACATAATAAACTCCGCCGACCTCCTTAAAAGACTAAAAAACACCAACATCCACAACATGAACTTAAACAGCCTTGACGTAGTCTCTCTATATACAAACATTCCTAACAAAAAATGCCTTAATCTCCTCAACACACACCTAAGAAAAATTAAATTCAAATCGACCCTACCCATCCACTCCATCATCGAAATCTCCAGACACATCACAAACATGACATTCTTCAAATTCAACAGCAAATTCTACCAACAAAAATCCGGATTACCGATGGGCAACCCCCTCAGCGGCGTCCTCGCCTGCCTGTTCCTAGAATTTCTAGAATCAGGCCCCTTCAAATACAGGCTACCCGACAACTGCACATACGCTAGATACATAGACGACATTCTGATTATCCTCCCAACAAACACCAAAATAGAACACATCGCCCACAAACTGAACTCCGTAGAACCCTCCATAAAATTCACCCACGAAAAAGAGTCCAACAACTCCTTACCCTTCCTCGACACCCTACTAATCAAATCCGGAAACACACTCACCTACAAAATCCACCGCAAACCCACCAACAAGAACGACTACATACACTACTACTCCCATCACAACAACAAAATCAAATCTGGCCTCATAATAGGATTATATCTAAGAGCATTACGAATATGCAGCCCCCAATACTTAGATGAAGAATACAAAAACATCGAAGATTCCCTTAAAACCCTAAAATACCCTAAATATTTCATCCTAAATGCCAGGAAAAAAGCACTCGATATACACACGAAAACTAAACCAAAAAACACGTCCACCACCAAAACCTCCCCCAACCCTCCCCACACACGCTTAATCCTACCCACCCACACTCAAAACATCCCTCTTTACAAAAAACTAACAAACCTAGGAATAAAGATCATCCAGACCACCTCCCAAACAATCAAAGACCTCGTCAACTCTTCAACACGCATAGACACTCCAAATACCCCCAACACCCTTAGTGCCGGCATCTACACCATCCCCTGCGAAGACTGCAACAAATGTTACATAGGTGAAACCCAACGGGACCTCTCACAACGTCTAAGAGAACACAAAAGATCAATAAGAATACACGACAAACTAAATGCTCTAGTCACACACATGATAGAACACAACCACTCTCTCAACTTCACCCAGGCAAAACTCGTCAAATTCATACACAAAAAAAGTTTAAGACGACTATGCGAAGCTGCTCTAATACCTCATGTAAAAAATATTAACACCAGAAAAGGCTTCTTCAACCTTGACAAATCAATAGCTCAATCTATAATCCACGAGAACAATCTTCCTCTCCATGATAATGGATAACAAATGAAAATCAACAAACACTACAATCTCCCACTACAATCTCCCACATTTCGCCTCTAACATAACTTAGCCACACATGAACGTTTCTCCCCCTCTAACACATTCGGCTACACACAAACATTCACTTACACCAAATTGACCCATAAACCACTGTCACCTCCCCAGCACCTCAAACAAACATCCTCTACCCCTCTACTCAACTGACCCAGCGACCCCGTCCTACCCTAAATTCCCCGCTCCTCCTTAGCTCACACCAAAAATTTCCCTGCTCCCCCTTAGCTCACACCAAAATTCAACTGACCCAGCGACCCCGTCCTACCCAAAATTCCCCACTCCTCCTTAGCCCACACCAAAATTCCCCACTCCTCCTTATCTCACATCACTACACACTCACCCCCTTGACCTCCCCTTTACTCACATAAATCAATATACACCCACACTAATTGACCCCTCAACCACTGCCACCGCCCCAGCACTTCTAACAAACATCCTCTACCCCTCCATTTCAACTGATCCTACCCACAACTCCCGCTCCTCCTTAGCTCACATCACTACACACTCCCCCTTGACCTCCCCGACACCGCCACCACCACATGTATTTAAACGTATGCTTTGCTTCAATAAAGTCTCAGATCGGCTGAGAAAGTCTGTGCATACAGACGAAACGTACCACCCTGTGACTTGTTTTGAGTTGATCATTTCTTGACCACTTTCCTTCTATCTACAGCATATGTGTATATATATATATATATGTATATGCATATATCTATAGTGTTACATTTAGCGTTTTATATATGTATATATGGATATTGACTTCAATATTTACAAACAGAAAAATATACAATTGCATATATATATATATATATATATATATATATATATATATATATATATTGTTTTTCACTTAAATACCAATATCTTTATATGTGCTTCCAAACATTTCATTATGTTATTTCTTTATATTTTCCCCATTGATTAAAATGCCATTCAACCATTGAATAGAATATTTTCTCTTTGTTGTGTTTTATTTAAATGTTACGTGTTCCGATCATGTTTAAAAAAACATTTCAATGCCCAACACAGACGTGTACTTTAACCAATGGACTATGAAATATTTACTCTTTTTAAAGGTGTTGAATGAAGCCTTTTCAAATCATAATCTGTTGTTTGTTCAGGCGATCAGTTTATTCAAGATATCTGATATTTTTCTTGGATCATGAAAGAGTGTAAAGTTTATTTGTTTTTTCCCGACCGTTGCTTTTCATGTTGAAAACATATGTTCATATAGTTTATCTGCTCAACTGTCAGAATATATTTTAATAGCTGAAATGTAAAATGCTCGAAATCTTAACAGAGTATTTGAGAGTGAATGGTATAATTGTTTGTTCCTTGTTACTGATGTGATAAGTCTTTACGTGTTTAAAATGCCTGGTTTAATGAGCTCCTTATAACTTTTAAATTCCCAAGAGCAGAAAAACATAGCTGATTTGATTAGACACGAATAAGACATTTAAGTGGGCCCTCTTTTCATACTTTTAAGAAAGACTCTCATTTACAGGAGGGGGGCTGCTTCAGTAGTTTAGCGTTAAGTAAGTGATATATAGCATTGAAGGAACTGGAAACGGCCACCTGAGTTTAAATCCCGGTCAAGGTTGTTTACCTTCCCCACAGAGCTAATACCCTTGGGAAAGGTATCACTGCAATTATTCTCCCTCCAGCTATAGGTAGAATAGTAGGACATTCTAGAGAGTTTGCCGCTTTGAATTCAGAGTTTTCCTTTTATACTGGTCACCATAACAAAGTTAAAAAGCTCAGCCTTCCCTACTATTTGCCTATAGCTAGGGGTGGATAGTAGTATGCATACCTTTTACGAGGGTATTACCACTATGTGAACTGCAACCAGCCTTGTCTGGGATTTGAAATCGTATCACCGCGTTTATTTTCTACGACGATAACCATTTCCTTGGTATGGAACTAAACTAAATCTTATGATGAGGTTCCAGTTTTGGAGATTTCGGTAGTGTGAAGTACCCATTTATTGCCATTACTCGTAGGTCAACTCTGGGTATACTTGTTAGGTTCCAATCTATGGGTCATAGAGTTCTCTTCAAAATTATTCGTATTTGATAGAACTATTTAAAACATAACAAAAACAAACAGAAATAACATCTTACATAAAAGTGTCAATTGTGACGTTCAATGAACGTGAATCCCTAACCTTTTGGTATAAAATAACCCTAGAATCTAGTAGTAACCATTAGGGTTTCATCTTCGGATCAAATAGATATGTTTAACATTATTCGTATTTGATAGAACCATTTAATAAAAAAAACCCCAAAAAACTACAAAAACAACCTCTCACACAAAAATCTAGATATTGACGTACAATTCTAACCTCTAGGCAGAAAATAACCATAGATGTGTTGAAATGCCATGAAAATCAATCAATCAATAATATATTTAAAAACATTAGGAATGATCCAGTCATTATTGACGCCATCTTAATTTTTTACCGAATGAGGATACAAAACTGTCCGAAATCAACGCACGCAGAGAGAAGCGTACAGAACAATGAGCTGGTATTTACACACTGTCACGCTTACATCCTCTGCGTTCATTAATCTGCTTCATTTGCTTTTAGGCTTCCTCCATAAATCTCATTAGAAAGCCTGAGTAAAACGTAAATCTCCAGTGATCTGTGAGACGAAATGGTTTTTACTTTTAATCACCAGTCTTTATTTTGCCTCCGTTCTGATTGGTTGCTTTTTTCTTTTTCATTCCTCTCCTCCTGATAATATTCTCATCAATATGTATATTTTACATCCAATCATTAAGCACTCGACGAAACGATTTCTTTATTGGGTTTCTATTTTCAGCATTTCCAATAATCTCTACCAAATCAAGCTATGTTTGTAAGTGGCTCCTAGATCGATATTTTCATGAGTTTTCAGATTCAACACTGAAGTAACTTTTAGAATAATGTCTTTATAATGTTTGCATGATTAGACAAGTTTTTTGCCAAAGAGTTCTCTCCGGGCAACCAAAGGTCTTTTTTCTATTTAGATATATGATAGATTTCTTTTGAATATACCATGATTGAGGCTTAATATATTTTATGCTCATCCGTCTAGCGATATAATAACATACGCGTTTTTCTAATACAAAAAATTAACTGAGACTTCTTAAGACATGATTGTACACACACATAAACACACACACACACACACACACACACACACACACACGTATATATATATATATATGGTAGAAATGTGAGGAGGTTAATCCGACAGTATGTGGAGAAAAGTAGACAAACACGGGATGTTGTGGAAACTTGATGTTTATTGTCGACGGTGCAACGTTTCGGTCTCTTATTAGACCATCTTCAGGACTTGAATATAGTTCTTACTCCAATGATGGAAATTCTCAAAATGCTGAAAGAGGAAGGTCGTCAGTAGGGGGAAGTGTAGTTGGGGGTGGTTAGTGGATTCTTCTTCTCTCTTCTCATTTCGGCACTCCCCATTCCAGAGAGAAGAAGAATCCACTAACCACCCCCAACTACACTTCCCCCAACGAAACGTTGCACCGTCGACAATAAACATCAATTTTCCACAACATCCCGTGTTTGTCTACTTTTCTCCACATATATATATATATATATATATATATATATATATATATATATATATATATATCAGGGTAGCGTGGACATGCAGTCAACGGGGTTTGGTAACTGACATTTTCATGCCTATACTATTTTCTAATTTTGATATAATAAGTACTCTTTACTTATGAAATTACCATACTATATTCTCTCTCTCTCTCTCTCTCTCTCTCTCTCTCTCTCTCTCTCTCTCTCTCTCTCTCTCTCTCTCTAATATATAAGCAAAGTAAAGTAAGCGAAGTGGCCTATTGTCGGTATCAGCCGGAAAGCAACGGAGTCTATCCCCTTTTTACTAACGCTAGGTCCGGACATTGTTTTTGTGTATGAATAATTGAAGCCATATCCCTGTGTGCAAACAAATGAGGTTCATTATTAAACGGGAATATTTACTTGAAGCTATAAAATTGTTTGTAAATTATTAATATTATTCAGCAATACTTCAAATTGAGCTCACTTTATATGTATAAATAATAGTTACTCGAAGCTCATCTAAAGAAAATGGTGTCAATGTACGCATATCAAACGCCTGGACTACTATATATAGATTATCCATCATTTGGAAATCTGATCACAGTGATAAGATAAAGGAAAAATTCTTCCGAGCCGTAGCCGTATCAGTGCTACTGTACTGCTGCATCACTTAGCCTCTTACGAAGCGCTTAGATAAAAAGCTTGAACAGATATTAGAAGCAGCACTCCAAAATATTTGCCCCTAATCACACAAACTATCCGAGTAAGATGAAGAAGACATGCTGAACTCTGCTGGAGAAGCAAGGGTGAACTCATAAGCGGCCTTTTCCAGTGGACACACACGTGTAAAAAACCTAAATCAATCAGCTCTGGGTAGATTCTGGATGCTGTACCAATTGTAGTTGGTACATTTGGAACGGTCTAAAAGGGTTTGGATAAAAGTATGGAGGAATTGGAAATCCGAGAAAGAATCAAAACCATCCCGACAATAGAATTGTTAAGAATGGTTAGAGCACTCGGAAGAGTCCAGGAGATTTGATGAGACTTACTGTCACTCAGACTCCAGGAAAAAACCACCACCTAATGCTGGTGTGAATACTGGCAAGAAGTGATATCTTATCTTATTATAATGGAGATTGTGTGTTTTTCTGTCTGTAACCGAAACTATATTCCTACTCAAGTCACAATTCTCTTAGTTATTGACATCACATTCTCCATAATTTTATTTTTATCTAAACCTCAATTATTAATAAAATTGTCTTACATTATTAATACTGTTAACTATGTCTACATACTGACAACATGCAATTATATTTATATATACAACAAAATAGCGGTTTACAGTGTGAACGGGAAGGCTAATTTGCATATTAATATTAAAAAATCGAATTTAATAAATATGTGCTTAGTATTATTGATTTCTAACTGTTTCGTTTTATTTTAATGAATATAAACAAAAATCTCTTCAATGAATCTTAAATGAAATCCATTAATAAGATAAAATAACTGTCATTTTATTCTTTACTTCCTTATTTAGAAAAAATAACAATGAAAGACGAGAGTGATGGAAGAGTAAGTTTCAGTTGTTCCACTTTTTATTATACTCCCTCTGTTTCAAATCTTTTATTATACTCCCTCTGTTTCAAATCTTTTTATCTGTATTCTCATTTAGTTCCGTTAGACTTTCTAATTTAATATAATATTTTATTACATTAAAACTTAAATACTTGCACCCGGAGGGTGCATATATTTGCTAGTATTAATAAGAATATTAGAGTATCAGCATCGTGCAGGATTTGATCTTGATTTGCCGTGTCTGTTTTCTTTCACAATAACCATTGCACACCTTGCCCCTCTCTTAAATGTTATAGGATAAGCAAATATATCAACAGTGTTTAAATTCCAGAATAAGAACATTCTCAGCCACAAAAGTGAATATTTAAAATTGAAAAATATAAAAAGTCTAATCTTGATATTACCTATTATTCTGTGAAGGGTCGTTAATATTCCACTTTTATTTTTCTACACCGGCCAGAAGGATTAATGTCTATTTATTGCACCATCCAACTATTAGCTCTTAGTTGTTTCCAAGAGGGTAAACAATGAGACCACCCAATATTACACCACTCAGTTGATTGAAATAGACTTTGCCAGTAAATAACCCAACAAAGGCTGACATACTGTAAAACTAACCAGCCCTACCCAATCCTGAGTAACATATGAAAGCTGTAGACATAAAAGAGATGAAAGAAATATGGTATGACAAACCATATAAGGAATGTGAAACGTACACATTATACCATCTGGGAATAAACCCGGATGATTGACAGAAAGCACCATTCAAGAGCGAGATGGTAAAAGAAAAGCAT
>CM042139.1:100321859-100391859 GCA_023376005.1 Doryteuthis pealeii | reverse complement strand
ATGTGTTTTGTGTCGTTAAACTAATTAGGAAAAAACCTATAGCAAGCAATCATTGAATCACTCATCTTTCAAGGTGAGATAAAAGAAAGAGTAAGGAAAGAGTACTTTAGAAGAACGAGAAAGCTCCTAGAAACTAAACTCCTCAGCAGAAATCTCATCAAGGGTATAAACACCTGGGCTGTCCCTCTTGAAAGATACACTGGACCATTCTTAAAAAGAGAGGAGCTCCGACAGATGGACCAAAGGACAAGGAAGCTTATGACAATGCGCAAGGCATTACACCCGAGACACAACACATATAGACTATATGTACCAAGAAGAGAAGGAGGAAAAGGTCTCGCCAGCATTGAAGACAGTGTAGATTCGACAATTTGAGCACTCGATGAATATACAAAAAAGTGCAAAGAGAGACTAATAGCAGCAGCCAGAAAAAAAAAACAATTACAATATATGGACTAGAACAAATAGAACAAAAACAAGGAAGCAGAAATGGGAAGAAAAACAGCCACATGGACGCTTCAAGCGAAACACAGGAAAGATTGCACATCAGAAAACATTGACATGGCTAATAAGGGGAAACCTCAAAAGAGAAACTGAATCTCTGATAATTGCAGCACAAGATAATTTCATAAGGACGAATTATATAAAAGCAAAAATAGATAAGACACAATTGAATAGCAAATGTAGAATGTTTGGGGAAAGAGACGAAACTGTCAATCACATAATAAACAAAAGCTGTAAACTCGCACAAAGAGAGTACAAGACTAGACACGGCTGGGTGGGAAAGGTGATTCACTGGGAACTGTGCAAGAAATTCAATTTTCACCATTCAACTAAATGGTAAATGCCCAAACCTGAATATATCCTGGAGAATGACACACACAAAATTCTCTGGGACTTTGAGGTACAGACAGATCACCTAATCCCGGCTAGGAGACCAGATCTAGTTTTGATTGACAAGAAGAGGAAGACTTGTCCTCTCGTGGATTTTGCCGCCCTGGCCGATCACTGAGTGAAAATGAAAGAGAGCGAAAAGATCGACAAATACTTGGATCTTCCAGAGAACTGAGAAAACTGTGAATGATGGTCGTACCAATTGTAATTGGCGCCCTTGGAACAATCACCAGTGGGTTGGAAAAGAGTTTGGATGAATTGGAAATCAGAGGAAGGATCGGGACCATCCAGACTACAGCATTATTGAGATCAGCTGGAATACTCAGAAGAGTCCTGGAGACCTGAGGAGACTTACTGTCACTCAGCCTCCAGTAAACCACCGACTTTTGCAGGTGTTAAAAACTCGAATTGAGTGAAATAATAATAATAATAATTATTATTATTATTGTAGTCTGGTTATGAACCAGAATAAAGGCAGGAAATGAGTTAAACAAATATATTAACAAAGAACAGTAGTAAAAACATATACCAAGAATCGGTTACACGCGAGACTGTCTTATCGGCTGTCTGCTGAAATACTAACTCTTCCTTAAGTGCAGAACCTGCTGCTATTTATTGTTGGAAGAGTTCATGTGTTCGTGGTAAATTACTCTTACTGCTATTAGCTGCTATGATATATAATACCCTTCTTCTTAATCGCATCAAACCTCAAATCGAGAAAATCCTTAGAAAAAACCCCGAATTCTGCAGAAATCGATATATATCTTCTCAGATCCTGACTATTCGTTTACTCATAGAAGTGGTTCGAGCAAAGAATCTTGAGGCAACCCTGCTATTTGTAGATTTCCCCAAGTCATTTGTTCCTATACACAGAGCGACATTGGAGCAAATACTACTAGCATGCGGCCTCCCTAAAGAAAGAATTACCGCCATAATGATGCTCTACCAAAACAATAAAGCAATGGTACGCTTACTAGATGGCGACACGGATTTCTTTGACATTGTCGCTGGAGTCCTACAAGGAGACACGTTAGCGCCATATATGCCTACACTACGTAATTCGAACATCATTAGATCCCATTAAAGAAAGAGGTCTCACACTATGAGGAAAGAAGCAGGTGATATCCTACACACTATTACGAATGCGGACTATGCTGAAGATCTCGTATTTCTTGACACCTACACAAGCCAAATCCTTGTTACACAACCTAGGAAAGGCAGCAATGGTACATCGGTCTATACGTGAACTTCGATAAAAATGAGTTCCTGTATTTTAAAAAAGAAAGAAACATCCACATACTCGATGGTAAACTCGGTGGAATATTTCGCATACATAGGCAGCAATATCACATCCACAGAAAGCGATGTTAATGCACGCATGGTCTGCTATAAAGAGATTATCCGTCATATGGAAATCCGATCTCACTGAAGTTAAAGCGACAATTCTTTCAAGCCGTTGTTGTATCCTTGCAACTGTACTGGGTATGTCACAAAATGTATACAGTTTTAGAGTTTGTGGAACCCTTCTTAAACCTGAGTACATTGTTCCCTTTTACACAGAATAGTACTTGTTTAGGTCCCATCTATGGATCAAGTAGATATGTATGAAATTAAATTGATTTTTAAATTCATTAATGCATTGCTTCTTACAACGAAATATGAAATATATACGCGTTTAAAATGATTTTGAACTTTATTCATACATTGACTTTGTTCTCATTGTGTAATTGTTATCTTCATAGGAAATGAGCACGGGGAGCAGAGTTCAAATCCTGGACAAAGCAAGTTGCATTTCACATAGCACTAATTCCATTTGGAAAGCTATGCATCCAAATATTCTCCCCCCCCCAGCTATAGATAATTAGTAGGGCAGACTGGGCTCTTTATATATATATGTATAGGAGAAGGAAAATTCTGAATTCAAACCTGTTGAATCTGCTTAAGAAATTGACCTTGTGTTATATATCCTACTAGTGTGAAGAAATTGGTAAATACATACATTGACTTTATTCATAAATTAATTATGAAGTGTTTATCTGTTTAAGATGATTATAAAGATACATTTTTATCGTATATAAATAGGAACAGTCATTTTAAAACCAATCTCCGTATAAAATAACCAAACAAAGTGTTGACATGCAGTCAAAACCAACCAATCAACATTTCCTATTCATTCCTTGATTCTGTCAGCTTCTGTCATATATCACCAGTTAACTCCATTATTACATTTTTCCCCTTTCTTCCAGATTTTTCTATTGTGCTAGTTAGTTCTTGAGCACAATTCTATAAGTATTTCCACCATGCGCTATCCGTATTTCGAGTTATCTATTTTTGATTAGATAATAACACTATTAAACAAAATTTATGGAAATATTCATATACTGTGTTATTGTTTTCTTGTTCCTGGGCAGAAAGTGTTATTTTTCAATTGCCTATGCCGAAATAAATGAAAATTTAATATTTTTAAAAAATCATATCAGCACTTTTGTGCAGTCGAATTCATCCTTTTCATATATATTGTCTATAATTTTTACATAATTTTTGTTTATGCTTTAAAATTGAATTAAAATCTTCTGTTTATTCCATAGACAAAAGCTAAACAAAGTGGTTTGTTGTATTCTGTTGATTTTTCTTTTTCGACCAGTCTAATTTATTTCAATTACACACACACACAACACACACACACACACACACACACACACACACATATATATATATATATATATAGATGGGAGTAAAATATGGAAATAAATCTGATAGTATCTAGGAAGTAGAAAAGCAAAGCATTGAAAATATTCTTGATGGCAAAGTCGACGTTAAAACGTTTCGGTTTTTATCAAATTTTAATCAAGACTTTAGGGTGGGAAAAATGTTGTCTGAACAGTCATGGATATTTTTTCAAAATAACGGGAGATGAGAAAGTGTAGAGAGAAATGTTTATAACCGTTTGGCAGCGTTTCCCTTCTTTTTTATCTTTTTTTAGAAAAATTGAACAATATTTTTTAAAGAAAATATTCGCACGCTGCTCTCTCCTTTGATTTCATTTTCACGAAATAAATTTGAATTTCTGATGTAGCTGTCTTCATAGCAAATAATCTTTTCCTAATGTTTTCCTTTCCCTATGTATTTATCTCTTGGTACATCCATATGTACACGGTCTGGTGATGAAAAGAAAACCATTAATTGTAAATAAGTATTTCTTTTGCAATGTAATCTGTTTTTTGTCAATTCTCTTAATTCAATAGGGAATATTAATAATAGAGAAAAGCAATAAAAACGCAATGAAATCTTCAAATCAAAATTCAGCTATTGATTTTCTCTACGCCCTAAGAGATATTGAGTTATTCTAATACACATATAACCACTGAATGTTCACTAATATATATTCATACATCAAAATATTCAAATATTTATATGACGATATAAGTTTGAGAATAAAATTAAGCATTAGATTGTATGAGAAGTATTTTCTCTTTTTAATCAACTTTACGTTTTTATAGTTTATTTAATGCATTTTGTATGATATCTTCTAAAACTTTTGGATTGATAAATTAATTGGCGGATGTTAACCGCATGTCAATCGGTCTAGGGTTATTTTATGCCTAAAGGTTAGGGAATCAAGTTTATTGTACGTTCATATTCACTTTTTTTGTAGTCGTTTTTCGAAACTTCTTTTCACATGTTCCTATCAAATATAAATAATTTTAAAAAGACCGATAGAGGGCATTATAACAGGTAATTCAACTTCGGGTCAGTGGAGACCTAGAAGTAATAGTACTCCCCAGACATCCAGAACTGGACCCTCACAATCAAATCAAATGCAGTTTAGTGTCATGCCATGGTTTGAATTCTACCCCATCTACAGGGGATACAGTCAGCGTATTTTAAGCACTGCCGACTGGGCAGAAAACTATTTCACAGTTGTTGTTTTTTTTCAATTCTCTTGAAAGGTCCAAATATTTTGTTGTTTTCTTTTACCTTCACATTTTCAACTGGGACTGCAAAATTTACCCGTTTACAAGTTCTCTTTTTCTCTTTATTTAATACTAGGTCTCATATATGGCTTGGATATCGCGATTCGTCTATATCTCGAAACCCCCTAGAATTTTATGCGTTCCATTCTCAAGAACAGATTCTGGTTTGTGCTCATACCATTTTGTTGTAGGGTCACAATTTAGTCTCTTGTACAATTCTCAATGTATCAACTTTCCAAGCCAGTCGTACTTAGCCTTGTATTCTCCTTGTGCTAGTTTGCTGCATTCGCTTATTAGATTGTTGATCAATTCTGTCTCCACACACACAATACATTTGCTGTTCCGCCAAATAAATTGCAGTTATGGTAATATATGTTTCTGTGGTGTACCACAGCCTTAAGTGTATTCTTCATTTTTAAACCACATTAATGTTTGTCATGTATAGACTTTATTTTTAGAGAATTAAATTTAATTTCTAATGAAGTAAGTCGGAGAGCGAAACATATCAATTTAATTTATTGCATTATCTTTCTTTTCTTATTGCATCGGATCATATTCCCAACCTTGCCCATACATAATTTACCACGTGGGTAGGATGTGTCACAAGATCAATTTATTGAACAAAGTTTTAACAGGTGTGAATTCAGAGTTTGTCTACTCCTATACTGGTTTCCTAACAGAATTTAAAGTGTCCGGTCTGCCCTACTATTTACACTTAGCCGGAGGAAGAATACTTGGATGCATACCATTCCCAAGGGTATTAACGACATGTAAAATGCAAACAACATCGTACGGGATTTGAACTCTGGTCACATGTCCATTGACTAAAATGATAACCATTACACAACCTTCCCAATCCAATATTAAATATATCGTGGGCCCATACTTTTTAAAATGTATATAATAATAAATATCTATGAAATAATTATAAAATGATTATAAGCAATGATTATAATTAAATAATTATCTAATAATGTATGATTTGATTAATATATATTATGAAATACGTTTTGGAGTAAAGCTCTGTAGAAACGATAATGATTTAGTTGCAAGCTGATGGCCATTGAAAAATATGCGTCGATATAAAAAGAAATAGGATGAAAAGATAAAAGTGCATTAATTCGTTTTTGCTTTACATTTCGATGTAGCGTACAGGCAAACTAATCCGCGTCATCCGTTAAAACTATTGTTTCTTACAAACCATTCCTATTTGTCGTCTATTTTTCTGTTTTATTTAAAGTCTCTGGCAAAGTCGGCCTCCTATAGATTTACGGCTGGGATGATGCAAATCTTTGACTGTATATGGGCTTCATATTTCAATGCACACAAACTGGAATAAGATGAAATAGATTTGAAGAAATGTACTTCGGGAAAATTAGAGACTGTCAGAAAAGAGAATATTTGACGTTTATCCTGTGTAAAAATGTACACAATTAAAGGTGCACGTGCAGTCATGCATACATATTTTAAAATGTCCATTTCCTCATTAGCTGTAAAGCATTACCATGTCATTTAACCACTGCCCTACACACAAACACACACACATACGCACACACATACACTTACACACACACACTTACACACACACACACACACACACACACATATATATATATATATATATATAGTGTGACTTTTAAACGATCTACCGGTAAGTTTGAAAAAGCACCGGTCGAAAGGGCCCATAAGTTTCTCATTTTTTTTTCTTACGCTCATTCAAAATTGCTGATCAATAAAGTATGTTATTTTAAAAAATTTATATTAAATTCAACTGTACCAAAAAATTTTATATATATATATATATATATATATATATATATATATAGAGAGAGAGAGAGAGAGAGAGAGAGAGAGGGGGGGATAGTGAGGGAGTTCATAGAAACAAATACTTAAATACTGTTACAAGAAACACGGATATACATGCAACAGAAGCATGGTCACAGATATAAAAATAAAGCAATAGACCCACAAAAATGCAAGATGAATCCGACCCACCTACACACTGAAAATTCATAGATACAAAAGATAATAGAAATATGGACAAAGACGCAAAAGAAAAGCAGATATACATACATCCACTCACTAGAAACTGAAACAAAAGAATAAAGATGTGCACACATAAATACACACACAGACGCACACGAACTGAACGGACACACATACATTAATACACATGAACACACACACACTCTCTCTCTCTCTCTCTCTCACTTTCTATCTCTCTCTATCTCTCACACATACGCACATATATTTACTCGATCACACACAGACACATGTTCTCTAAAGAAGGATTAACAGACTTAAGTATACACATTCATATCATTCATATAATCGTCCACACATATGTAAACCCATGTTATATATATATATCTCTCTCTCATATATATATATATATATATATATATATATGTATATATATATATATATATATCAGACACACATGCGTACAAAAGAAAGATCAGCATACACACACATACGTACATATATTACCTCTCACACACGCGTACACATGTATACAAAAGAAAGATGAACAAACTCACATATCACACATATGACCGCCCTCACATAAACAGAGACGCGGTCTCATTCCGAGACGCCAAAATTCATTAAATGCTGGCGCGCGTGCGCAGTAAGTTATATACGTACACATGTATCGGTTTCCGTTTTGAGAAGCCCAGCCAAATAATCTTTCTTCATCTGTGACTATTTATCAAATATGTTTTTGCCACGACATAAACCAAGTCTAGAAATACGAGTCCCCGCGTTGGTAATGAAAACTATGAATAAAATGTAACATGGCATTTTGTATCTGCTCTTCAGGCATCTATATAACTGATTCACTAGGCATAGTCCTACTTTTCTTTTCGAGGGCAGCCATATTGACTTTGCGACACATCCTAATCCTGTTCTCCTTTGCAACCCAACTTTTACTTTTCCCTCGCAGAAGCGTTGAAAATTTAAATGTTTATCTCCTTTTCACTTTTCTTTCTTTTGCTATTTACGCATCTCCATCTCCCTCGCAAAGTCTACTTATTTTGTTTTGTTATTTTGGGTTCCTTTCCTCCTTGAAAACTATCCAAAAACTTTTCGAATGTTTGTGCAAACAACATTCGGATGTGTGCACACGCGCAAAATGTTTACAGACGCCATTTTTATATAAGAATGCGCAGTAAGATTCAGTCGATGCTAAATTTTACGTCGTGAACGACGAAGCGAAAATGTAATTTCCGTGGGAACCTGAAATAGCAGAAATTCGAAATCGTCGGTGGGAACACCTTTCCTTTTGACATGAAAGATTCTGAAAAATAAACATTCACACATACATTCATATATACACACAGATACGTATATATATATATATATATATATATATATATATATATATATATATATATATATATATATATATACATACACAACACACACATATATTGGTATCTATATTTTATATAGTAGATCCGATATATATATATATATATATATATATATATATATATATATATTAACGTGCATTCATTAATCGAAGACATCATATTTACGCATTGCTGCATAAACATTCGTGTATATATATATATATATATATATATATATATATATATATATATAATATATATATTAGTGTGTATGTGTGTGTGTGAGAGTATTTCTATTTTTGCATTCTGCCATTTTCACGCTCCTCACAGGCTGAAACATTTGTTATCTATTATTTACATTTAAGTATATATGTGATAAGCAGCAGATTTCCACTCAGAAGTAAAAAGCTTATTGACGTATGGATAGGTATTTCTGTCAAGAATGAAAGTCTTGTAACTACTCTCTCTCTCTCTCTCTCTCTCTCTCTCTCTCTCTCTCTCTCACTCTCTCTCTTTCTCTCTCTCTCGGATCAAAATAATGTTTCGGTCCGTGATCAATTGCACTGTCGGTGGGGCTTAGAATAAGCCGATCGTATTTCCTGCAGTCGTGTAATACCCCACAAAAAAAGGGGTGTCCTAGGTATGAAACTAAACTGCATTCAGTAGCAAGGCTCCAGTTCTGAAACTCTGCGGAGCTATGAGGCAATTCTTTGTCGCCAGTACTCCAAAACCCACTCTAATTAGAGTGGTAGTACCTGTTAAGGTCCCATCTTTGGGTAAAATAGATCTGTTTTGAAAATCATTAATGTACTACATAAATGGTAATTTCTGTCTGTCTGTGCATAACCAGCCGACGCCTACACCAGCGATCTGATCGTAATGTAACTTTACACACATGTTAAAATAATATCCAGGAATAATAGTGGCTTATTAGATTTCAATAAATGTCAATAATACAATGGGGGCGGAAAGAGATGTTTCAGTGCGTGGTAGAGGTAAGAAGTGCAGTAGTAATGTTGAAATCAAGTAAAATTCCAATATGGGCACATATGTTCGCTAGCATATTCAGGTGCATGCTGAGATCTGCGAATAACCCCACCATTCCTGGATATTACCGGTACTGCAGCTAGTATTAAATGGTAACGCTTGAAACAATATAAATATGTATGAAATATTAGTATTAGATAAGAATATTTGAATTCATACAACTGCGTACAAATTATTTGTAATATATTGGAATAGTTTACATCATAAGTGTGTACAAACAAGGAAGTATAGACACATAAGAGCAATGAAACATTAAAAGTGTTAATAAGGTTGTTAAAAACGTTTAAAATGAGTTTATCTAGAATAAATTTTAAAATAATTTAATGCTGGAATATCGTTTGAAATAAGTTTATTTAAAATGAACTTTACATATATTTTCACCTACATTAATATACCAAGGCTTAAGATATTTATGTTGAAATTAAATATGTTTCACCTGATTAAAATGATTGTGAAGATATGTTCTCGTAACATATAGGATTGGAACGAAAGTCTTGTCCTATACAATATAGCATTTATATAACCAATAAAGGCATGTACATTGAGAAATAAAAACAAAACATCATTCGTCAGAGTTTCTAAAATGTTGAAAATAGTCTCTGTTATAGTCCACAGATCGTTGCCAAAATTCTGAACATTTTTTTTTTCCGTTTGCATAGAATTCTACTGGTTTTGAAGTGAAACAGTTTTCCAAATCACCGTAACCTTCTTAAGTGGACTGACACGTTTTACCACGAAGTGAGTTTTCCATATGAAAAAAAAAGGTAGTAGACTGAAGGGGAAAGACCTGGTAACAACGGTAGATGCGGTAATTCTGTAAAACTGAATAAATATTACTTTGTATCGGGCAATTAATTCATAAGCTATCAGACATTAAAAAAAAATACAAATAAAAATAGTTATGTCCTATTATTAATAATTTTGACTACTATAATCCTTTCTTTTAGCGAAAGTAATTTGTGATATAAAGCAATTTGAATTAGTCATATGTAGTATTGTATTAGTCAGAATTCCTGCCAAATATGCTTGACAGAGCTTCATGTAAAAATGAAAAAATACAGAGCTATTTTGAAGCGTCGAAAAATTTAGAATTTGGTACCTACTCAAAATTAGTAAATTACTAATACCAGTGTGATATCAGTGTTTGCGCTCTCTACAGTCATTATAATTCTTTAATGCGAATCACAGAGTACTCCCAGTTATCTAGTTACATTTAAGTATAAATCTATGAAGTGGGTAGGTATTTACTTAACCCATTCGCTACATTGTCATGAGTATGGAACATCTAGCGAGGGTCGAACTCTCTATTCAGAATAGCTTAGCCTTTGCACCACGATGGGACGCCTTGGTATTTACTCAACCCGTTTGCCACAAGTAGGATGTCACACAAGGTTAAAAGTATAGGACGTCCAGCGAGGATCAAACTACCTATCTAATAGTAAGGATCTACGAATTCTGTAAAGAGGGAATGACATGACATTGACCTTAATGGTCAACGAAAATTCTAAGCGAGTCTCTGTTTAGAATTTTCAACGCGCAGTTGCCTTTATAAATTTTATTCAGAATTTTCCAATGTATTTTTACTTGCGTCTACTTTATACACGGAAAGTCAAACAATCCCACAAGTATATGTAGGAATGAACAGAACGTATCATTCTAAATTATACGCTCCAAACATGCATACGAAATAAACATCTGAGAGATGTTTCTGTTCACTCGCGGTTTGAATATCATTCTGTTCGTTGGTTGGTGTGTCGGAATGTTAACACTTGCTGGGTTATTTTATGCTGAAGATAGTGTTCAATTTATTTTTTGCAATTATCTCTGACAAGTAACAATTCTTTTTAAATAATAATAATAATAATAATAATAATAACAATTATAACAATAATAATAATAATCAGCGAAAAATCATCAGTTAACACTTGTGTGAAAAACTCACAGGAGGGAACATATTATTTAGTTATAAAATACTTTGAAACATATAACTACTTGACAAAAAAAATGACTTCGGCATTGTAAAAAACAACGACAATATGTTGTATAACGAACCAACAACTACTCCGGTTTGATATATTATCGAATACCCAAGCGGTTTAGCCCAGTCGGTAGAGCATTCGCCTAGGAAGCACAATGTCCTGGGTTCGATAACGGCCCTCGCCAACTCAGCACATAAGTATCACGGCTTGTATCAGTGCGGTAAAATGGAAAGCTGATGGTAGGTGTGGCACTCTACCTCAGACGCAAAAACAATCTCCCTGGTGAAGCGCTAGTGAAAATGAGATGGACTCCTTCGCATTCCGGCTGATCCCGACAATAGGCTATACCGCCGATTTTACTTTACTTACAAGGTTAAACAGCACTGTTATTCAGCTTTAGTAAGGAGAACAAAACACCTTCACGAAAAGTCATCATCATCATCATCATGTCGCGCTGTCAGCGCGGATATCCATGACAATCTCTCTCCATCCGTCCCTATCGCTCATCATTCTCCGGAGGTCCTCTATGCAGCATCCTGTATCCGCACAGAGCTGATCAATGTACGTCTTTGCTGGTCGGCCCACACTGGCGTGTCCATGTGCTGGCTTCCACAGGAAGACGTCGCTTATGAGTTCGTCCTTCTCCAGCAGTGTCCCGCGTGTCTTATCCGTCTTACTCGGATGGTTTGGGTGTCATGTGGCAGGTGACCGTACAGCTCTTTTCTCGTAGGGTGTTGTTTCCACGTCTTGTTCAGGATTACCCGCAGCATTCTTGTGCAGCTCCCATCTAGTTTATTCTCTAGTCGCTTAGTTAGGGTCCAGGTGGTGCAGCCATACAGCAGTACTGACACGAGTAATAATACAAATTAACGCATATTCTCCTAGGATGGGTTTCGAACTCGGTATGTCAGTTCCATTTTCCATGCTGTTAAACGTTAAATCACTGGAACATCTAATCAGATATGCATGAATCAAGAAAAAAAAGTAGATCAATTTTTGTTCATTTTTTTAATGATTCTTCAAATCCTTCTTTATAACGGAGATACGTGTGTGAACCGATCGCATATCATTGCCGGCTGTCATAAATAACCTAGAAACATCTAAACTGATTTTCCAATTCACAATATCATGTAACGGCATTTACAAATTCCGGCACATTTCTATGTTTCCCTTTAAGCGTAAAGCAATTCATTTTCAGAAATACACGACTCAAAAAGTACACATAAATAAGCTGATATTTGCCCGCATTATAAACAGATGCGCGCATGCACAAAATACCCTCCTATTCGTTTCTCTCCCACGCAAACATTATCACAAAATGGCGTCCACGCACTAAACAACCAACACAAATAATGATAGATGTAATAACTCACACATCGAGCCTTACAGTAACGTGCGTGAATATGTGTCTATTCTTTTGGAAATTAACCACTGGTTTATGTAACCATATTCTTTTTTTTTTATCGTAGCACATAAAACGGGCAACGCGATTAAACAATCAACGATGTAAAGTCGCATTCACTTCTACATTTCATCTGATTAAATCATTAAATCTGCTTCAAGCCGCCTCATTTCTGCATTCATTAAATATTTTCCCGCCTATTTTGTTGTCTTTCTTATTTTTTATCGATTCTTCCCCCCCATCTCTCTCTCTTTCTCTCTTTCCATCTATCTCTTTCATTCTTTGTATCGCCTGTTTTTCTCTTTCTTTGCTTATTTTCGATCCGTTGCGATATCGATCTTTTATCTTTCAACATTCATACCGCTCTTTCACGTTTTCATTCCGCGTACTTCATTTCCCTTCTTCACTTCTTTTATGAACCACCCATTATTTTTCCTTGTCTTTTCTTTGTCACCATTATTAGATTGTCCTCTCGCGTTTTCTGTCGTCTCACATATGTTGTTCTTCGTGTTTCTTTCTTATTTCTAATATCCCCTTTTTAATCAATAGCTGTAGAAATTTTCAATGTCAGATGTCAGTTGATTAAGTAATCAATCAATATCCTTTGCTGATCATACGACCGATCACCAATTTGCCAACTAGTATTTGGGCAGATTTTCTCTTCGCATAAAAAAATAAATAATGTCATTTCGTTTCACAATCGATTGGTCTGTCTTTAATTTTGAATTTCTCTTTCTATTCTCTGTCATAGGTCACGAGTCTTCTAGTCTGCACTTACGTAGTCATCTTAGCGTTGTTCTCAAACAATTTCTCCCTTTTTGTTACTATATTTCTCATCAATTTTTTAATTTTTTCTTTCAATATTTCTCGAATCAACTGCTTTGATTTTCTAGTGAATGATTTGGTTGGTACTTTTTGCGGAACGTTAACCTCGTTTGTGCCATTGTCCTGGGTATGATGCTAAACCACATCTAGTGGTGAGGTTCCAATTCTAGAGCTCTGGGGGAGTGTTTACTACTTCAATGCTATTATTCGCACGTTTACTCTGACCCGGAGTGCTAGTACTAGTTAGGGTCCCATCTATGGGTTAAATAGACAAAAAATGAGTCAAAAATGTGTTTAAAGTGAGTTTAAAAAGAAGAATACCCAACAAGAATGAATAAAGAAAAAATATTGGGCTTAATGGTTGAATTGCCGTAAAATCCAACCAACCAGCCATTTGGTTTCTTCCAAACCGAAGTCAGTCTTCTTTCAAGTAGTTATATAATTTAAAGTAACTAATTATAATAACAATTTGCTAAAAAAAATACTGTTTCAAATAGATATTCTTAATGCTATACTAATAATTCAAACATAATTTCATGGTTTGAATTATTTGTATTTTTCGGACTGTTTTCATCTTTATTGTTACACAACATTTTGACCGATGTACCTTCCGGCCTTCTTCATGAGTTTATTGTCGGACTCGGGAACCTTCTTTTAGAATTCGCGAACCTTCTTGTCGAACTCGGGAGCCTTCATGTCATAATCGGGAGCCTTCACGGAACTTTGAACCAAAGCCTATATTTAATCCACTAGTGTTTACTGTTCTCATTCCATGAACCATGACCGGGTGCAAGTGTTAAGCTATTTTAAATATTATTATCCCCCATGGTCAGGATTGAAACTGCAACCTACAGATGATTGTCACTTAGGACTCTATTAACTCAACCCTTATATCCGGTGCGCCATGTGTCCAGCATAAGAAACACCTAAAGAAGGCCGAAAGGCACATTACCCGAAACCTTGTGTATATAACAATAATGATGAGGACAACACTTCGAAAAATACAAATGATACAAATTATAAATCCCCATCTAAAAATGCTGACAAATAATTTCATTGTGTCCTTGGTATATCACTAAACTACATTTGATGGTGAGTCTCCAGTTCTTAGATAAGAATAGTTGAAACTAGATAACTGTCTAAAAACAAATCATCATAATAGACAAATATATGACTAAAAATTGCCTTTTTTATATGGGTTATAATCATAATCTGATTTTCTCATGGAGTTTAGAATATGCTAATTGTATCTTCTAAAAATTGGATTGTCCTGCGTAGAATACTGAACTTCATCTGATGATAAATCTTCATTTCTGGAAATAGGGGTAGAATAAAATACCCCTTCATTGCCATTACTCCCAGGTCCACTCTGGTTCTGTGTGGTAGTACCTCTTAGGCTCTCATCTATGGGTCAAATAGATATGTTTAGAATTATTCGTATTCAAAAGAACCTTGTGCACCCCCCCAAAAAAAAACAAACAAACAAAAAACAAAACAAAAAACAAGAGGAAAATCAAAAACTCTTAAGAAACAACAACACAAACCATGTAGATATGAACGTACAATGAACGCGTCTCCCTAACCTCTCGGCCTAGAATAGCCCCTGATTTGCCGATAAAATCAATCAATCAATCTGATAATTGCGTTGTTTAAAGCAACAATTTCTATTTAATAATCATTTGTTTGCACACTCCAAAATGGTTTCATGTATTTCAAGCAAAAATAATGAAGATTTACTTTATATTTTCGAATACACCTAAAAGATAAACCTTTAACATTAATAACTACAAGTTTCCATTTGTTTATTTAGTAAGAGACGCAGATGATTATTAGTAGTATTAATACAGCTCTTAAACGACAGCTCAATAAATAAGTTTCGATTTAAAAAAAAATTAATTCAATTACTCGAAAAATGTAAACAATGTTTAGGTTATTTTTTATTTAATTTTTAAACAAATTGAAATTCTCTTCAATACAATAACATTTTTTGCATTTAATATGGTAGGAGACATTAATTTTCTTTTTCTTAATTTTAATTTTTAAATTAAAAAAATAACATTTTATGGTTTAAATTAATCAATACTAATAATACTTTGTAAATAATTTCAGCTTCAAATAAATGTTATTAACACTAATCATTTATGCACAGTAATTTGATTTCAAGTAATTAGTTATATTTAATGATAATCATTTATTAACACAGTTATATAGAAATTAAAAAAAACAATATGTTCCAAAAAAGATGAATTTATTTTGATGGTGAACATCAACGCTTAAACGTTTCAGTTTATGTTAAACCTTCCTCAGGACAATTTAGAAACAGAAAAGAAAAATAATCTTTGTTTAAACGGTTGGAAATGTGTACAGAGAAAAAGGCTCATAACCCTTTATTGATCACCGTTCATTTTCAAAGTCAAAACGTGGTTAGTACACGCGAAGACGACAGTACAGACGTGATTGGTACATGCGAAGTCGAAAGCCAATATTTTATTGGTACACGAAATATGTTACGTAATTCTTACAATCTAACACTGTTATATAGTTTCTAGCATACCTATCTAATATTAGCAATTTGCATAGAATTATATAGTTTCAAATATTTAATGATAATAATACAGTTTTTTAAAAGTTTTTTTTTTAAAGTAGTTCCAGTTAAACTAAAATCATTGATTCTAAGCAGATCACCAAAGTTAATCAATCTGCTCAGTTCTTAGATCGGTGACCACTTATTTGCAGCAAGTACTGTAAGCAACCTAATGTCTGAATGGTTATATAAATCTTAGTGCCTACTATTTTATTTATTTCCAATGTGTTAGTTTTCATTTTCAGTTGTTTCTCTTTTCTATCTATCTTTCTATTCAGTAACCTTGTTTGGTTGTTGAGGCGCCACTTAGGTAGTGTATCCTGAGAAAGCCAATCCCTCTCCAAGTCTGATTTAAATTCAGAGTTTTCTTTCTCCTTTGCATAACAAAGTTAAAGAGACAAGTCTGCCATACGATTTACCCATAGATTAGAGAGAATATTTGGATTCCTACCATATTTTTTAAAACTAAATTTTTTTTTAATACATCACGTACAATTGCTCTTTGTTTAGTAACTTTTAATAATTTAGACTTTTCTTTTCTTCTTCTTTTATATACATTTTACGACCCTTTTATATGTTCTATCTCTCAGATAAACTGCTATTTCTGATGAAAATCTTTTACTGTTCTATTTTTATCTGTGGGAACATTAAAACCAAGTCGAGAGTAAACAATAATCAAATGAAAAAAAAATTAATTGATTAGTAAATGTACTGAAAAGACAGTTGAATACGAAATCTCAAAAACCAAAACCATGCTTAAGTGAACAGGATTTAAAATAAGAGAAACTGTTGGAAATATTGACAAACATGTCATATTGAGGTATCTCTATAAGAAATATTTTCACTTTCCATACAATTTCGATATATTATATAAAATTCGTATCAATAATAACAAGCAGTGGAAATGTCCATCCATACATCCCCGCATATACAGTAACAACGCATATACACGCACGCGCTTTATGATCTCAACTTGTGGTAAAACAACATCACTACGAGAACATACCGTTAAGCGACTGAGAGAAATGCATTGAAAAAGTCGGAAAGGCAATTAAGGAAACTAAAAACTAAAATGTTAAACAATCTTATTTAAATAACATATGCATTAATATATTGAACACTTGATGGTCAAATCTCGCTAGAAGTACCTGTTTGCGTTTTATCAACGAATTTAAGCAGCGTCGTGCATGGGGGTATGGTTTCGTTTCTTTGATTAATGACATATAAGCCTTCGTGGATTATTTAATGGCAAGACCATTTTTGTAGAAAAATAATTAGTCGTACTATTTAACACATTGCAAAAAGATTAGAGGGTTCATAACCGAAAGTAAACGTTATAGCGTTACTGGAGTTCGAACATATTTACTACGATGTCACAGTACCGTAATGCACTACGCCACCCGAGATCCCTTGAAAACACTAGCGAAAGTTAATGAATCGCAATTTTTTTATTTTTTATTTTTTTTGTTTAATGGCATGAGTATTTATTTTAACGGCATATCAACCCGGATGAAGTTATTTTCTAAAGGGATGAATATAACAAAAAGGAATTTTTTGGATTGGTTTCTTCTGTATAATGGCATATCAATCTTTATGGGTTATTTAATATCAACGTCATCATTATAGAAGAACAGTAAGGTAAATAATTTAATCCGTAGCTGGGGTATGAGGTGGGATCTTAGTCTCAAAGTGAATGTAAGAGCTCTCCTTAAGTTCGAACTCACTACGATGTCTCAGTCCAGCAAGTTAGCTACAATGCAATGACACTCCTTCCAATTATCTCGTGTTGTAATTCCTGGCTAACAAGTCTTGCATATAAATCACTATTGAGTAGTGAATTTGATCCTTACCGCATGCCCTATACTTGAGTCCTTAAACCAAATATAATCTCAATATCTTTTTAAAGACTTTTCCTCAATTCGATGATGATTGACAGATTGATTTTAATAACACGTCAAACTGTCCACGGTTATTTTACAACGGGATGAAAATAGCAAATCATAATGGCAAATATCGTTTTTTATAGTAAAATTGAATTTTGAAAATCCATGCTGGCTTTAAAAAAAATTTACCTTCCAAAACAATCGGTCTCAGAAAAAGAGAGCGTCTAGAGAAATTGAGCATACCTACACGGATGGCGGGACAGGTATCGAGCCCGGCACCTTGCGATTCCTTGGCGGATGCTCAACTCACTGAGCTAAACAGACTCATAAAATAAGATAATCGAATAAAAATAAGCTAATAGATGAATAAAACAAATAAAGAATAAGAATAATAAAAAAAATAAACAAAGATAGAACAATAAAATAATAGATGAATAAAAATAAGTTGATAAATGTATAAAATATGAAATAAGTACGAATAAAATAAAATTACATTAATAGATAAAAAATAAAATAATAATAACAATAGGTAAGTGAAATAAGTAAATAAATAAATAAAATATAAAATAAGAATGAATAAAATAAAATTATAGAAATTAGAAAGAATAGAAAAATCAAAATCATAGATAGATAAAAATTACATATGAATAAAATAAATAAAATAATAATAAAGAAATGTAAAATAAGATATAAATAAAATATGAAATAAGAATAACAGAGATAAATATATAAAATAAAATAATAAATAATTAAGATGCTGAGAAGTGTGATTTATGTCACAGCAGACATGCCATTTCAGTTGTCATCATGGAGTGGAATTCTGAAATGATAGAAATTTTCAATGGTGCCCCATCTCAATTCGAGATGACATCCCCTGCTCAACTCGCTCATCAGATCTATCTTGATTTTAAATGTAGATGACAGACAACTGATGAACTGGAAGATATTACTCGTCTTTATATCGCAACAATGCCAGAGGAAGTGACTACACGAAAGCTGCAGAGGTTCAGGGTGAAGCTCTGTGAGTATATAACTTTCGAGTGATAATTATCATTATAAGCAAATGACTACCGGGATGCAAGTCGAGAGAGTTTAGCCGCTCTTTCACTGTGCGTGCTGTAACCTGATACGCTTTATCTAGCACAACGTGACCAGTCTTGCAGTGGTCATAATTTAAAAGTGTCATCCACTGTAAGGTGTAAGTGCGATTGGTGTATTCTGCGAACACCGGTATATATATATATATATATATATATATATATATATATATATATATATATATATATATATATATATATATATTTCTCTTTTGATGTCTGTGGTGTGAACGCAAAACGAGGAATCAAAAAGTGTCCCTCGAAAAACGAAGTAGCTAACCACAGGGTATCCGTTGTTCATCCCGTCCTGTGTCCATGGGGACATAGACTGAAGAGAGAGAGAGAGAGAGAGAGAGAGAGAGAGAGAGAGAGAGAGAGAGAGAGAGAGAGAGAGAGAGAGAGAGAGAGAGAGAGTATAAAACAAGAATGGATAATAAACGTCGAATTGAATTTTTGTTTTTCTCTCCTTAGCCGACAAATAGCCTCATCGGTAGAGCAGCAACCACTGATCTTGCTATAGAAAGCCTTTAGACAATGTTATCTTTAAAGCAAAGTAATGAAAATAACAAAACGAAATGATAAATAACGTTACTTCATATACTGTCATCCGGTGCTATTATCCGGACCCAGAAATCAAGTCCATACCTGGGACTTTTGGTTTTGATAAACATATCAATTAAGTCATTTTATATATTTTTATATATATATAATTGCGGTCAGAGGACAAACAATTTTGGTTTTAATATTTTTCATTTTAAACAAAATCATTTCTTCAGACTTACAAAATAATTTTCACACTTTCGTTTTCCCGTTAATAAAGAGTAAACGCCAGCAAAAAACCTCTGTCATGTCATAACAGGAAAAAGATTTATGTTGCCCTTTTATTAATCTATTTATTTACGTTCTAAATTAGTTATAATACTTCCTGACCTTGTATTCCTTTTAATCGCAAATTTTTTATAGTATCGGCAACTTGCTATCTTCAAGAAAAGCTTGCTTAGACTTGGAGGTATAGATAGTAAGGGCAAACATTTGGACGATATAATCCTTTTCAAAAATTGATGAAAATAAACCAAAATGGTTGATATTATTCCTTCTTATAGGAATAGGATCTATGTTCCTTTTTTGTATTTAAGTTCTAAACCAGAGGGATCATTCCTCTTAATCACTTATTTTCTTGTTGCATAGGCAACTGGTCGCCTTCAATAAAAAAACTTGATGAGGCCTGAGCCCGGGAGAAAGAGATTTACCAGGCGCAGATCCCTGGTCTCCTGAGACTCATACATGCCGCAGAGAGAATAAACTGAACGTTTCTGAACATCAAATAGATATATCTTTATAATGTTCATTTTTCACCCACAGTTGAAGCTGGCAAAATCAATGCGATAAGAAAAATGCCAAGAACTAGTTAGACGCTAAAGAGAGCGCACTACCGTTTGAGTCGGGGAGAACACGTTGATCGAAACAAGCGGATGCTCAGTATGAATGACTGAAAAGAGCTCATATATTTATTTATTTATGCTTCGCTAGTTTCATTCTGCTGGTCAGCTTATTAGCAAGGCATAAAAGCCAAGACGAGGCTGGGACAGATGCCAGTGCGTTACCCTCTAATTATAGTCACATTTTTCATGTAATTGTTACTGCTTGAAAAGTAAACATTGCACACTCTATGGAAAGTTGGCCCATGGCCAACGGGCTTAGCGAGTTCCTTTGATGGATGCCAAGTCTGTAGACAATTCCTATGCTCTTATGGTGTCCCAGTTCAGTGTATTGTGTGATTTCTGACGAACTGTTTTCCGTTCCACTTTTGCTCAGTTTATGAAGATATAAAAATTCAGCATAATTTTGTATTGACAAACCTATCATTATCTTTCTTATGTTTGTCATCTTTCTTTCATTTAATTATGACTCTTTATACACATAAGTACTTAAGGATATATATATATATATATATATATATATATATATATATATATAGAGAGAGAGAGAGAGAGAGAGAGATACATATAAGAATATGACTGTACATCCTTGTGTAAATGAGATTTTTAATTCCTTCTCTCTATACGATTAATAAATATCAGATAAATAAAGTAATAAATAATTGTTTTAAGTATATCCATTTCATACTAATAATTTATACACAATTATTTATTTGCATAGTTATTGTATTTTCAAGTTACAAATACTAATAATCGTTAGTAAAAATATCTTCATGTTACAATTCTTAATACAAAGAATTTTCAAGTTACTATTCTTAAGGCAAATAATTTACAGACAATTATCTGGTATCGCGTACTCTTATCTAATATTAATATTGTATTTTTTGTCATCTGAGCACGAAGACCTTCGTTAAGTAAAATAATCATTATAATGATTAATTTAAATTTTGACAATATTTTTATATCAATTTTCTTTTATATTATTTTCATATTTACCTGTATACAAGATGCACATTTCAATAAATAAAAAGAAACAATATGTACATGTTATATTTAGTTACCCACCTCCTCCGCACAAGATGGATGCAACAGAAGGTTAATTTTTAAGCGGAGTTTTACAGGTTTAAATTCAGAGTTTTTGTTTTCCTAGGACGGTTGCCACCCAAGGTTAAAGAGTTCCGTCTGTCCTACTATTTATCCACAGCTGGAGGGAGAATACTCTTTCCCAAGGGTATTAGCACAATGTGAAATGCAAACAACCTCTTCTGGGATTTGAAATGGGCTCACTGTATCCATTTCCCATGGCTCTAACAGTTACACAGCGAGCGTGTATATTATACTGCGTCCAAATCGGCAATATCATCACAGGGTTCTCTACCGAATCTAAAAGAGATCTATGGGCTTTAGGTAAGTTACAGTAGGGTAAGTTACAGTAGTTTTAGACTAGCTAGAAATAAATCCATGTTGGAGTGCCCATGCCTATTTCGTACACATTTAGTAAGCGTTAGTAAGTAGGTTCAAAGCATTTCTTAAGATCTAAAAGTATTAATACTTTTTACTCGCATTGTTAGTTAATAAAGCATGACAAAAGATACTCGGAAGCCATTAAACTTCTTTAATTTACGGCTCACAGGACTCTCGATTACTTATTCATTAGAAATGAACATGGTTAAGAAGAAAACAACCTTAGAGAGTCGCTAATAATTGCTGCACAAAACAATGCCACAAGAACAAATTATATCACAGCAAAGATTGAAAAAACACATCAGAACAACAAATGTAGAGTATGTGGGGACAGAGATGAGACAATAAATAATGTATTAAGAGAATGCAGCAAATAGCACAACGAGAATACAGAGTTAGACACGACTGGGTTGGAATTATGCAAAAAGAAAACCCCAAAAAACTCAATTTTGACCTTACAATAAAATGGTATATGCATAAACCAGAGTCTGTTCTTGAGAATGAAACTTATAAAATTCTCTGGAACTTTGAGAGTAAGGCGGATCGCCTTATTCAAGCTTGATGAATAAACCTAGTATTGATTAACAAGAAAAAGAGAACTTGTCAACTGGTAGATTTTACAGTTCCAGAAGATTACAGGGTGAAGATGAAAGAAAACGAAAAGATAGACAAATACCTGGACCTTTCTAGAGAATTGAAAACGCTGTGGAACATGAGGATGAAAGGTATACCAACTGGAGTTGGTGCACTTGGAACATTCTCCAAAGGCTTAGAAAAAACTAGAGGAATAATTGAGACCATCCAGATAAAATCATTACATTGGCTAGAATACTCAGAAGAGTCCAGGAGACATAAGGAGACTTGTTGTCACTCAGACTCCAGTGAAAGAAAATCCGGTAACGTTGGTTTGAAAACCTCACAAGGAGTGAAATAATAATGATAATACATTCCGTCACTCAGCCTCCAGTGAATCACCAGGTTAGGCGTGCATGAAAAACCTTCATAATAATAATAATAATAATAATAATAATAATAATAATAATAATAATAATACAGTTAATCCTTTAATAAGTGGAAACAGGAAAATGGTAAAAAAGAAATGCAAGAGTGAGTAGTTATAAGGCGACCACTGGGAATTCTGCATCCTACTCAGAGAAATCCTACCCATGGAGAACGGTTTGGGTAAATATACACTCATGCTTTTATGAACACACATTTTAAGGAATACAATTATAAATTCATCAAGAATTAACATTTCTTGGTGCTCCTCAAAGAAAAAAAATCAACAATTTGTCTTTTATATCTCCATTTACTTGAATCCTGATTTCCAACTTTCTTTTAATATTGTTCTCTGATTTGATGAAAAAATCTTCGAAAGAGACTAAAAATAAATCCGCCATTTTATATTAAAAAAACAAACAAATGAAAAAATAACACAGTCCACCATTTTGTCGAAAGTTCTATTGATCTTCTGATTTAGACATTTCGACAATGTGCCCACATCCGATGCCATCATCAGTACACTGTCCAGCTATTCAGTTATATGAAAGACGGGGGAAATTAATTAAAAGATTTGGAAAATCAAATGCCATTTCTAAACTTGGACGAAGTGCAAAACCAATTATCCGTTAACACTTCTCCGACCAGAATGTCAGTAATTTGATTCTATTTCGACCTACATAAACATGAAATAAGTTAATCTAATTTTGATAATTCACTTTAGCAGATTATTAAACTCTGCTTCGTCCTGGTTTATGAAATCTTGACTTAAGTAACTACAACGCAATGTAGCAGCTTTGTCAGAATTACCGGAAGAAAAGAGACAAGAAGCTGAAGACTGACGAGTTTAATTTTTTATTGCTGTACTGGAGGAAGTTGACACATTTTGGACAGTTAATTCCTGCAACGTTCGGATTACAGAATCTGGTCTTGAAACGAGGAAAAAAATAACAAATCTAAAGAAAAAAGACAAGCAAACAAAGCAACTAAAAATAATGCTTTAGTCAAGTTTTTACTCGCCAACCAGTGTTGACCAATATTACTCTAAGACCAATAAACCAGGGCGTTTAATTATTTCAGCAGAGTTGAATTTTTAAAAAAATACATAAAGGTCGATATTGGCGGTCATTATGCTATATGTCGAGTTATTTCTCATTTAAAAGTTAGCGCGTTAGCTTATACGGTTACCGTCGTAAGAGATGGAATCGGAGTTCAAATTATGGACTAGGCTGTTGGCGTTACACTTCGTGGTAATGTCCTGAGCATGAATTCATCCCCCCCCCAACTGAGCTATAGATAAAGACTAGGGCAGCCTGAAATTATTGGCAACGAAAGTGTGACCCCACACAACTTACAGCTCCAGAACTGGAGCTTCCCAGCCCGATGTAGTTTTTTGTCTTACCTAAGACACATCTGAGGTCGAAATTGGTATTTTGAATTATATATTTGGAGTAAAAATTTGAATATGAAACTTAAATCTATATTCAACTACAAAGTTGAAACTGTATCGTATAAATATGAGTTGTGATAAAAAGAATCATCGAGTCTGTGGCGTTTTCATTAATTCAGAATATCGAGACTGTAACCTTTTAAAGTAAAAATCAAAATGTAAAATTTAAATGAAGATAATATGAACAGCAGAGTAAATTATATAATAAAATCATTCTGATTATATTCTTGAGTTATACCCATATATGATGGTTGACAGAAGTTTGGGAGAAAACTTTGGAAAATCCTTTTATAGAATTGAAGTAAACTTAAGAAACCTGGCAAGGTAACAATAAATAATAACCGACTTCTCTCGCCTTGGTTGACAGACATTGTAGAAGAGAGACAATTTCATATTCACGCCTTTACTGAATTGTCACTATACCGTTGTAAAAAGACTTCGGGAGTAAAAACTAAAAAGACAATTCCAAAACTGTTATACCAAGATAAACCAACGCTCTATTCCACCTCATTCTGGCAACTCTCCGACAACATTGACACCAAGCGTTCATCCTCTCCGTACTCAACACCAGTGTTGTAGAGAACGAACGTGTTGCTTGGCCACATCTGTGTCCCGGAGAGGATGCGAGATCTTTTTGAAATAATGATATACTTTACTTTATACTGAATTATTTTTTCTGGCTAGTTTCTTGCTTTTCTGAGTTAGTTTCATTCATAATAATTTGAACTTGACCGGAGCATAGTATTCTTTTTATCCAATTTTATTTTTAATGTAAGTACATTCGTTTGAGTAAATACGTCTAGATATTCATGAAAGCACTTCAAAGACAATTTATTGTTGTCACTTTCATTAAAAACCTTTAACATTGGCATTGCCTGGTAAACAACATTAATTTCCCTACCGTTTGCTCTAATCGGGGTTGCGTGAATAAAAAATTCTGCCCGAAGCAAAATTTCCCCAAAAGGCGCAAATCTAATCACTGTTAACGGAAATATCATCGCCAAGGAAAATAACAACATTGACGATAGAGTAATTGTCGAAAGTATGATTATATAAAAGGGGAAAATAAATAGGAAAAAAGAAGCCACGTTTTGTCGAACTAGTTTAAATTTATTTAAATATTTGGTGAGAAATATTCGTGACAGTTTCTGAGAATTAGAAATACTTGATGAAAAACACCATTTCCACTTTACAACGAGTGAAAGAAAAGAGAAATTGATAACGTTCACATCTTGAGTGATTTTTGAAAAATATACAATCAATATGTGTGTACGGGTATGTGTGTTTCTGTTGTGCTTTTTATATGCCTCTCTTAGTATATATGTATGTATATGAATTCATGTCTACTTGCGTTTTTGTGTAACACTAATACAGATTTGTTTGGATTCTTAATGGCATATCAATGTTCGTTGATTATTTGATGCCAAAGCTGTCTCGTAGAAGAAAAGTAGTGATACTATCTAACCAAGGGTTAGTAAACGCTTATACATTCGCTTATACATAACGCTTATAACATGAGACATACTAGTTGTGGTTACCATCTGAAGCGATTCAGTTATATTACCAAAACAAATTCGGACAGGATGCGAAGAATAAAAAAGAATATAAATGAAAAATACCAAAAACAAGCAAAAAACACAAAAATAAGATAAACAAACAATCAAAAAAATTCGTTTGTCGTAAACTATCCCTGCCACAGAGGGCGTCCCATCGTAGTGCAACAGTTAATAAGCCAGTCTTGCAGATACATTGCTTCTAAATAGCAAGTTCATTGGATGCCCCATACTTGTGACCTTGCGTCACGTCCAACCGGTGGCGGACGGGTTGGGTAAATAACTACTACCCCGATGTAAAATATCTAAATATTGATTTATTGAAGAATTTAGAATGAAAAAAAAAACATCAAAAGTGCTGGATACTAGCCAACCTAGTTATTTATTGTTACCTTGCTGGGCTTCTTCAGTTGTAGGTTGTATCATCCAATGGGTGATACATCCTACAACTGAAGATGCACAAAGAGAATATCAGCCGAAACATTGTGACCTCTCCCAAATCTATAAGACAAAAACAAGTGTAAAATCAAAATTACCCCCCCCCCCAATATCTGATAATCCGATCACTTTCTTCACAGGACAGTTTTTGTTTTATGATATAGATACTTAGAAACATTTAATAGATGAGACTAACCTTTGCATGGGATGGTATTTCTAGAAAATTCAACATACAAAGCAAGAGTGCTAATGACAGAACGACGAGGAGGAACACTTTTATATATATACATTTCGCATCCTTCATGTCCTCTCGACTGAAGAGGCATAGAGACATGTTTAACGAAGTAAAAGGAACAGAAAATCATTGAATATGGTTTTCTCTTCCCCAAACATTTAAAGCAATGCTGGGTTATTAGTAAATAGGGTTTTTCCCTTCTGTACCGGTGACAAACGTTTGAAGTGCCTGTTAACGTTGACATTTTTCCGAGGCGCTTTAGATCTTGTTATTGAATAGAGAGACAGCAACATTTAAATGTATCGGATATTGTAATGTCCTGTAACGCGTAATGTAAGAAACTTCTACTTATCAGGACATTGGATATAAAGCCAATTGCAGTTCTATACATCCTTTCATTCATTCTTTCTTTCGTTCATTCATTCTTTAATCTTTCCTCTGTTCTTTCTTTCTTTCTCTTTCTTCCGTTCTTTCTTTCTTTCTCTCTCTCTTTTTTCTTAGGTTGCTTCATTCTTTCATCTTTTCATTCTTTAATATTTCCTTTGTTATTTATTTCTCCTTTTCCTTTTTGCATTCGTTCTTTTTTTCTTCTTTTTTTTCTCGTTCTTTCTTTCTTTGGTGCGTTTATTCTGTTGTATCTTCGTCGTTTAATTCTTTCCTTTGTTCCTTCTAATTTCTTTTTTCTTCCATTCTTTTTCTTTTTGACTTTATCCTTGCTTTCTTTCATTCATTATTTTTCTTTTCGTTCCTCAATGTTTTCCTTTGTTCTTTCTTTCATTCATTCTTTCTTTTTTCGGATCGTTTTCTTCTTTTGTTCTTAATTTCGTTCTTTTTTCCTTCTTTCTTTCGCTATTTCTTTCTTTACTAAGTTCCTTTCGTTTATTTATGTTTTTTCTTTCATTCTTTCTTTCATTTTTCTTTCTTTCGATCTTTCTATCTATCTTTCTTTTTGACCTTTTTCTATTTAATCTCTTTTCTCTTCTTAGACATTAGATTACGCACATGAATACACCTAAGTGTGGGTGATATTTAACCGGAAGATGCAGTCATTTAACGATTTCAGCACCAAGCTGAAGAGAAAAAAGTAGGAAGCTTTGATAATTTCATTTATCTGTAATACGTGATGCTAGAAAGAATTACTATGTCTTTCGATTTGTTAGTACTAGACAACTCGGGAATATGTTAGGTTCCTCTTGTAAAAGCAGATCGTAATGTTATTGATGTTTCTGTTAAGAAAGGTTAGTTGAGTTTCCCGGCAGGTAAACTCTTCAGGGATTAGGCAAACTTGTTAAATTATGGTTTCTGATTATATGCGTAATACCTCCACAGGTAAAATTGCATCAAATAACCCACAATGTTTGATATGGCATTAAACAACGAAACGAAACGAAACGAAACCTAAACAGGTAAACAAGTCATACTTAGTTGAAATATCAATATTATAAAAGCCAACACTTACTGTAGTTCAAAATCATTTTAAATATCTCAAACATATCCATTTACCGGATAGATGGGATCCTAAAAGGTACTAATACTCTGGGTCAGAGTGGATATGGACGTAATGGTAAAAACCCACTTCACACTACCAGAGTTTTAAGAACTGTGTGCAGTTTAGTTGGTTTCTTTGTTTATTGACATGTCAAATTTCGTGGGTTATTAAATGACAAAGCCATCCTTGTAGAAGCACAGTAGTTTAATCCAGATCTTTTTAAGTTTTCCTTTTACCTTGGGTTCACCCTGTTGGAAAAAATCTAATGTTTATATCTAATAAATTATTAATCGTATATAGATATGGTATTGTGTGGTGGGATGTGTATTTGTGTATTAAACATTCTTCATAGATAATAACAGACACATCACACGAATATATTGTAATGGTGATGATTTCCATATATCATCACAAAGATTCAACTGAGGGGAGTGTTTGTATTTAAAAGAAAATCTGAAAATAAAAAACGAAATCAATTTAGATATTTTTGGCTTAGTCTGATTTTCTTGTTTAATTGCATATCCTCGTGAGTTATTTAATGCCAAAGAAAAAAACCCATACATGTGGCATGAAGTGGTTCATACCTCTACCGAGCGTATTTTGAAAAGTGAAAGTAATAGCAAAACTCGAGTTCAAACTCGCTAATAACAATGTCGTAGTCCAAAACGTTAGCCATTTTGACTACTTCAATAATGTTCCTAGTGCAAATACTTCTATGCATGGTACAAAATATTATTGGTATCCAGATGTACTTTTCTAATATTCCTAAGGTAGCTAACGTCAGATGTTCATTTCCCAAGTGTATTAGTCCGGGCATCAACGTAATAGCGCCACGGGAACACCCCTGTATGCAGCTTAGTGTCATCATTTTTAGGACACCCCTTTTGTGGTTGGTCTTACTCCTCATTAAGGGATGCAGCCAGTGTATTTTAGATACCGTATCAGCGTCACGTCGTACATAACGAACTACACGTTTGATAGAACTTTTAAAAGGTCATTCTCATGTTGGTTGGGCCGATAAACTTACAGCAAACCTTGTATTTCGAAAAGCCATATCAGTTTAAAATGAATAGGAAATTTAAAAAAATAAAACTACTAAACCGAAATTAGGAGAGAAATAATAAAAACTATTAGGAAAAAGAAAAAACAAAAGAAAGATGCCTAATAAAAATTTTCAACGCGTATTTATTTCATATCAATTAATATTAACTAATTGATTTAATAATGTATTTCCGGCTGGCGCTAATTGACTATTTATTAAAATAGACATTTTCTTGCTTTGAACAATTAATGCTGCATCAGCAGGTGCTGTAAATAACATCGGGCCTGTGTGCAAGATTAATAAAAGCGTAGTAAACAACAGGAAACTGAGCTGGATTATGGCCAAATCATACTGAAATCAGAGGCCATTAGATCACCGAAGTTAAGAAATGATAATCCTGTTAATTCCGTAAATGAGTGACCACTTAGTAACAGCAGGTACTGTAAGCAACCTAAAGCTTTTGTAACAGACTAAGTAAAGCTTAGTAATTAACAACAACAACAACTAAAACGTTTAGTACAGTTTTAACCGACTATATATATATATATATATATATATATATATATATATATTGGTGGAAATTTTGTTTTCCGCGATTGTTAAATCCGGTCACGTGCACACTCGCAATTGTATGGCTTGCGTGTGTTGGACTTGTTTGTTTAACTGGTTTGAATTCAGAGTTTTCCCTCTCCTAGGCTGGGTGCCTAATCAAGGTTAAAGAGCCCAGTCTGTCCTTCTATTTACTCATAGCTGGAGGGAGAATAATTGGATGCATACCTTTTCCTAGGGTATTAGCGCTATTCAAAATGCAAACAGCCTCGTCCAGGATTTTAACTCTGGTCGTATATATATATATATATATATATATATATATATATTATATATATATATATATATGCAACTCACTGGATTTATTAACTAAAGTTTCACTGTCTAGGATGTTTGGTTGTTTTGTTTTATGGCATATCAACTGTTTTCGGGTCATTTAATACCGAATCAAATCATTTTGATAAACAAAAGATCAGGATTGCTTAACTTCAGTGATCTACCGGGAATCGGCGCTTTCAACGTGACTTGACCGTAATCTGTCAAGGATTAGATATATCACATGTGTTAAAAAGCTGTACTTGAGAGTATCAAATTCACATTCCTGTATGTACAGACAAGATGTGTTGGCTGTAACTCAAGCCATAAGTCTCCACCCAATTCAGGATAGATTTTGTAATCATCTACAAACCCCATCGATATTTATCTTAAACCGTCCATTAGTGCACGCAGTCGGCGATACAATAACCTGAAAAGATCAAACTAGATTTCTTTATACTTTACTTTTGGGTATTATTCGGCAACATCGCTATTTCGCATTCAATAGAAACACAACCCACCCGTTGATATTTGGCTAACGGAATTCCAATTTTGCTTACACTGCTCAGAAAGCTGAGCTGATATTTCCCAACAAAAGGATTGCGTCCTACCGTTTTGCATCCCAAAATACAAATCCATTTGATCACTGTTTCGTTGCAAAAGAGAAAAAGGAACGGAACCAAAGAAGCATACAATATAACAAAACTACGATAGGGATTGCAAAATCCCCCAAACCGGACATGAAACTGACCCAAAAGGACCCCCATTGGACTTCCGGCGCTAAATGCACATCCTCTGTATTCAAGCTGCACAGGAGTCTTTGAAACGTTAGTCGAGAAGCTACACAATGCTTGCTCTAATTAGACGTATTCATTGCTCAGATAAACGTTTGAAAAGTCTCGATTCCTTCGAGCGTTTCAATGGTATTTATCGATGATACGATATAGATAATAGTGATACCCAAGTGATAAAATTAAATAGACCGGATACATATAATTACACAGATACTCAATAACATTTACACATATACTCATTGTAATAGATACTTATACTCTTACATACATCATAATAATCTCTAAAAGAAGATAATTGATACTATAGTTATTATAAAGAAGTAGTATATATATATATATATATATATATGTATATATATATATATATATATATGTGTGTGTGTGTGTGTGTGTGTGTGTAACTTTTTTATATTGACCATAGGATCAATTATCTCCCCAAACCCGGTAGAGCTCTCTAGAAGGACTTTAACTGACTTTCATCGTTAGCGTAAAAAGCAAGGCACGGTCGTTATTTATGGATTTGAGCTCTCTGTTGGTCGTGACATATATATATATATATATATATATATATATATATATATATATATATATATATATATATATATATACCGATGTATGTATTTATCAGTTAAATCTCCGCTTCTTATTGTCAGGTGCTGACGGCCGAAGGGTTCAGGAATCGGACTGATGAAAAATCAGTCAGGTTTCGTTCCCGTCTAGAAGTAGTCTAGCCACACTGAAGAGACGTGAAACGTGTCTGTGGATGACTATATATATATATATATATATATATATATATATATATATATATATAAAATAGCCGTGTTAGTAATACTGCAATGTTCTACCACTTGGTATCTAACAAAAAAACATTGGAGAAAATGCTTCTTGCTGTTATGAACAAATCTGGGAACATCACCCTACAAAATAGCCGCTGTGTTACCACTTACCCCCCCATCTCAGAAAGCATGCAAGTAAGACGAGCCAGACATAGTAGAGACTGCTGGAGAAGTAAAAACGAATTCATAAGTAACGTTCTTCTACACATAAACACATTAGTGTTGGCCGACCTGAAAAAGCTTACATTCATGAGCTGTGATTCATACATAGGGGCATGTCTAGAGGACTTTACAAGAAAGATAGCCGATATATATATATGTGTATATATATATATATATATATGTAAGTATATTGAGAAAAATGAAAAAACACAGGTTTAAATGGGTTAAGTGGTGAGTTTATTGGCCGATGCTGCAGTATTTTGATCTATTAATTAGATCATCTTCAGGGCATTTGTTGGTATGTGGCAGGTGATAAGAAATTATTTATCACAGAATAGTGAGAAAAGTTAGTGGTAGTCCTTGTTATTCAGTCAGTTTAAACATTTTTGAGGTTTGAAAAAGGAGACGGTTTTGAAATATGACGTCAAATATTCTATTTTATGGCGTGAGTATGGGACGCTATATTCTGATGACAATTGTGTGCTAGTGAATGTTTATGCAAATAGTGTTAGTGTGGTTATAATTATGTGAAAATAATTATTGGTTAATAAGGATGTATGTTTAGTTTTCCTTATTAACCAATAATTATTTATATTCTCACTATTCTGTAATAGATAATTTCTTATCACCTTCCACATACCAACAAATGCCCTGAAGATGATCTAATTAATAGATCGAGACACTGCAGCGTCGGCCAATAAACTCACCACTTAACCCATTTAAACCTGTGTTTTTTCATTTTTCTCAATATACTTACATACCGTCGGATTCACTTCCTTTCTTCACACACACACACACACACACACACACACACACATATATATATATATATATATATATATATAGAGAGAGAGAGAGAGAGAGAGAATCAAATGAATTCGTGCTGTCTGTATATCTTTAAATTCGAAGCCCTATCGACTGCGGCTGTAGAAAATGCCGACAGCAGAGGGATAAGACCCTCCATTAAGACCACCTATTGGCTGTGGGTGGTGACCCATGATGCTTAAGGACGAAATCCTCGTGGTTGATCAGTACATTTGGCTTTTATTGGGCTAGACGGGCAGTCAGAAAGGCCCCCTCCAATCAATCGGTTTATTACGTCAAGCCCTAGCATCTATATTATTGTCCAATTGTATTCCTCTCAGGCAAACATCCAATCCTTCTTATCATATGTGTGATAGAAGATGGTGTCCTCAGTATATCGCTAAACTGAATCTAGTTGTGAAGTTCCAATTCTGGAGCTCTGGGGCGTGTGGAGTACTCCATTGTATCTATTAGGGTCTAATTCATGGGCTACATTGATAAAAATGAGATGAAATGAGTTTAAAATAAAATGAATTAAATAGATGAATATCCATCAAGAATGAATAAAACAAAAACGTCTTCAGCATAAAATGATGCAAGGGTTGACATGCCGTAAAATCCAACCATCCCATCTATGAGTTGAATGAATAAAAAGAAATGAGTTTAGATTTTTTTAAATGCTTTTAAAAATTTGAATACCCAACAAGAATGAATAAAAGAAAATCATATTCGATCAATTGTTGGCATGTCGTAATAACCAACCAACCAACCAGCCAGCCTAAATTCGTCATATAAGATTGAATGAGGTAGCCAATGAAAATTTGTTCAACAAGATTGCTGGAGTGAGATTTCTATATGCTGTTCAATGAATGAAACGGACGTGTTTGATTATTCATGTTTAAAACAACGTAAATATATTTTCTGTTAACAACATTAATAATAACCAAATTTCTCAGTTAAAACACACGTCTACTTTGACGTTAGCATAAAAGATCAATATCTGTACTTGTAGAGCTGGTCTTTTTTTTTACATCATCATCTTTAATTACATTTTTGGATGGAACACTTTTCATTGAAAGGGAAAAAACGTTGCTGACAGCCATTTCGTGTATTAATGAATGAATAGACTGGCTAAAAACAATGAATACATTTAGAGGAATCGATGAGTAAATAAAATGACTAACAGACGTTAACAAAGGGAATTAGACTTATGTATTCATGCATTTGAAGAGATAGCCAGATCACTTAATGGATAGATAATTTTCAAAAATTAAACCATCGGAACATAGACTTCTCATATCAGACAGTTCTTTTGTTTTAAGAAAAAAAATAATATCGAGATACTGCATCTAAAACCTTGTCATTATGGATGATAGATAAATCTAAATTACTATTATCATCAATGGTAGGCCCATCCTGATTACGATTATTAATAATTATTATTAGTAGGCCAATATCATCATCATCATCATGTCGCGCTTTCAGCGCGGATATCCATGACAATCTCTCTCCATCCGTCCCTATCGCTCATCATTCTCGGGAGGTCCTCTATGCAGCATCCTGCATCCGCACAGAGCTAATTAACGTACGTTTTTGCTGGTCGGCCCACACTAGCTTGTCCATGTGCTGGCTTCCACAGGAGGACTTATGAGTTCGTCCTTGCTTCTCCAGCAGTGTCCCGCGTGTCTTGTCCGTCTTACTCGGATGGTTTGGTGATATGTGGTAGGTGGCCGTACAGCTGTTTTCTCGTAGGGTGCTGTTTCCACGTCTTGTTCATGATCCCCCGCAGCATTCTTGTGCAGCTCCCATCTAGTTTATTCTCTAGTCGCTTAGTTAGGGTCCAGAAAGGCATGGGCCGCTATGAATAGATTATCTATCATATGGAGGTCCAATCTCACAGACAAGCTAAAGAGACAGTTCTTCCAGGCCGTTGTCGTGTCAGTACTGCTTTATGGCTGAAGGCCAATATAAATGACGAATATTGTCTATGGAAGACCAATCTTATATACAATGATTATTATCGATGGTATGTATTTACCCAACCCCTCTGCCGCTTGTTAATGGAACACAAGGTCAATTTTTAAGCTGAGTCCAACAGTTTTGAAGTCAGAGATTTCATTCTCCTATACTTCTTGCCTTACCAAGGTTAAATAGTCCAATCTTCCTTATATTTACGCATAGCTGGAGGGAGAATAGTTAGATTCATACCTTTCCCAAGAGTATTAGAACCGTGCAAACAGTCACATCCAGTGTTTAAAATCTGGGCAACGTGTCATTTTCCTACTACGATAACCGTTGCATATTAAACACCTCTAGATTATTATCGATAGTAGGCCAATTAGAAATACTGTTATTAACTATGCGCATATTTGTAATCTGATATGCAGCTCTGAGTAAAATGTAGAAATGAAAATATCAATATGCATTGAAAATAATCATTGGTTCTCTATAAGAATTTTTCATTATTATTCTGTACTTAGGTGAGTGTATACGTTTGCTTTATATATATATATATATATATATATATATATATATATATATATATATATATATATATATATATATATATATATATAGTGGGTGACTTATCGGGGAATATATAATATCGAGTTAGTTGCAACCTAGTAGAGCGGATTTAGTAAAATGTCATATACAGATAACCTACTCAAGTTTTAAAAAAAACGATCATCAGGGATAACAGCAATGAATTAATTTAATTAATTAAGAACAAAAGCGGAAATAAACACAATCTGTTTGGTGAAACTAGAATAGGTTATCCGTCAATAACATTATAATATTGTAAGATAATTAATTTTTCGAAAGGCTGACAAGTATAAAACGCAAACAAAAGATAGATGGACAGAAAAACAAAGACAAAAATAAAAAAAAACCAAGAAAGTGGCTGCCATGCTTAAAATAATTTACCAGAATCTGCTGTACACTTCCAAATAAAATTCCATCTGTCTTCAGGTTACTTTGTTTTTAATCTTTGACTCAAGCAATGTTTTCTGTCGGTCACGAATTCATCACGCGTGTTTCTATTTATAAGAAACTAAATATTTCTCTTGCTTGTGAAAGTGGTCAATATAACGTCAGACCCCCACCCCCCAAACAAACATCATCATTTCTAGGAAGGCAATATATGTACCGCTTATAACATATTTTGTATATGTATTTACCTAACCTTTCCACACGAGCAGGATTCAACACTTCCTTAATCTGAGTTTAAAATGTTTGAATTCAGAGTTTTACTTGCAGACTGGTTGCCATACCAAAGTTAAAGAGCCCATAGTTAGAGGGATGCATACCTTTCCAATGGGTAGTAGCACAATGGGTAATAATTATTCATTGTATAATATTTCTGCAAAGTATGATTTTCAAGATTTTAAATAGTAAATACACTAGAAAAATAATCACTCAAAATATTTACCTTTTTCATCATCAGATGTGGCTGTGTTTCCATATGGTCCTAATAAATCTGTGATCTCAGCCTTGGTGCTCATTTTTATTATTAGCATATTTAAAAAAAAAGATTTGGGATGTTTTTAGCTTCTTTGGCAATTTTCTTTTGAAGGTCTATTTTTGCTTTTTTGCATTCCCATTTCAATTAGTTCCTTAATTTTGCATAATTATAATAATCCTTTTTCTCGCTTGTATTTAGATAATTTTGACATGCTTTCCGTTTTGCCTTCATTTTAAAATGTAGCCTCATTCATCCAAGGAGATTTTCCCCTCCCGTTTTTACTTTTTTTTGTATAAATTCTTTGAATCAGTTCAAGACATTTTTCCAAGATTACTCTGCACTAAGATTTATCAACATTTTTCAATATTGGGAATACTCAAAATTCTTCTCATATCATTAAATTTACACGTTTGATAATTGTATTTAATTTCTGTTACATTATGCTCCTTTGCATAACATATATAATTAAATTGTAAAACATGGTCGTGACTTTTACTCAAAGGTGATTGTTGTACAATATCTGATATCATTTATTCTTTGTTAGTAAACATTAGATTCAATACGTTTGGGTTCTGATTGTTTCTAAAATGTGTTGACTTTTTATAAGGAAAGAATCTCTTGTATCTTCTAGAAATTCTATAGCGTTTTCTGAACATAAAGAAGTACCAAGATCCCAATCTATTTCTGGAAAATGTAAATCTCCAGTTATGAGTATTTGACTTTATTATTTTTAAGGGAAATTAAAATTTCCTTTAACCTATTATTATTATTATTATTATTATTATTATTATTATTATTATTATTATTATCATTATTATTTACTCCTTTTGAGTTTTCACATCAGCATTAGCTGATGGTCTTTCACTGGAGTCTGAGTGACAGCAAATCTCCTCAGGTCTCCAGGACTCTTCTGAGTATTCTGGCAGATTGGAGCAGTGCAGTGTTCTGAATGATTTCAATCCTTCCTCTGATTTCCAAACTTTACAAACCCTTTTCCAATCCTTTTGGGACCGTTCCAAGTGCACCAACTACAATTGGTATCACTTTCCCTTTCATATTCCATAACTTTTTCAGTTCTCTGGCAAGGTCCAGGTATTTGTCCATTTTTTCATTTTCCTTTAGCTTCACCCTGTGACAAGTTCTTTCTTTTTTTTTAATCAACACTAGGTCTGATCTTCTTGCTGGGATAAGGTGATCCGTTTTTATTTCAAAGTCCCAGAGAATTTTATGTGTTTCTTTCTCAAGAACAGATTTATGCATATACCATTTTGTTGTATGGTCAAAATTAATTTTTTGCATGATTCCCAGTCGTGTCTCAATCACCTTCCCAACCCAGTATTATTATTATTATTATTATTATTATTATTATTATTATTATTATTATTATTATTATTATTATTATCAGAACTGCTATTTGGAGATCTATATATACACCCAATGATTAATTCATCCGATGAATTCAATAATACCTCGCACCAAACACTTTCTACAAAGTCTGGTATTTGAATCGTTTTGGTAGATATTTTTAATCAATATTATTATTCTCCTTTGCATTGTTACATCATTCAAATGTAGAAAACAATCATAACCGTGAAACAGAATTTCATAAATTTGAATGTTTAATCTAATATTTCTTTTTGAATTATTTTCACTAAGAATATAACATTTGGGTGATATTCTTTTATTAATATTTCTAACTCCTCTCTTTTGTTAAATAATGTATCTATATTACTGTAGACACATAATCTATTATTCTTTTGAAAAGGTCTCCTGTCATTCCTTTAATTCTGATATTTATTAAATTTGCTATGTTTCCCTTTCTCACAATCCATTTTGCATTTTATACTTTTAAATCTGATTCCTTTTGCTTCTGGAATCTTAACTGCAAATGCTTCCCCATCTCTTCTCGCTCAAAGGAGTCAGATCTTTTCCTTTTGAACCTTTCATCCTTTGTATTTTTCAATTTTTTAGCGTTCATTAATAAGTCGTTTACAAGTTCCGAATTTTCAAAAACAATTTTCATAGGTCGTATCATTTTATCGGTTTTTGTTCAAGTGTCGTACATTTTTAAGGATTGGTTTGGTTTGGTTTCTTTGTTTAATAACAAATCAACCTTCTTGGGTTATTCAATTCCATAAGCATCTTTGTAGAAGAACAGCTGTAGAACTATTCAACCCACAGCTGGGAGAATTAAGAGGTTAATACCTTTCTAAGGAGTATTAGTCCGAAGGTGAATATAACAGCGAGACTGCAGTTCGAACGCACTAAAACGATGTCGCAATCAATCACGTTATATATATATATATATATATATATATATACATGTACACACACACACACACATATATATAAATATAAGAGAAAATAGTTTAGTTTTTATATTTTATCATACACGGCATGAAGGAAAGCTTGGTCTGAATAATGATCATTTTCTATAGGCAATTAAGAAATAACACATACAATCAAAGAACGGAGTCTGTGTTACATAGTCTTATTATTGTTAGTGTAACATAACTATTCTAGAGAATTGTGTCTCTTAGTGTAAAGAGTTTAAAGACCTCAAGGGCATATTCTAAGGTAATTTTGCAAATGATCATATGCACTCACAGGAGAATATAAAATGAGCGAAAAATCTTGCTGTTTTCTTTTTTTCTCAGTGGGTGATATTAAGGATTTCACTTTGGGATTTATTTTTTATATATTCTCACAGAAGTGAGAACAGCTGTCACATTTATCAACGGGTGATAAGGGCAGAAAGATATAGAAAAAATATGAGAAAGTGTGAATCTTAAACAAGATAGGCAATTTAAAGTGTTAGTAATCGTTCCTATTTCTGCGATGTTCTGCATTAATTTTTAGACTTATAACAGTGCCTCACTAATGAATCGAGCATGGGAATTAACTTCAAAACTAATGTTATCGACTTGCTTATAGTAGACGAATACATCAATTCAGAAGTTGAAAATTGCATACCCATCTAGACTAACAAATTTAAATGAAAATCCAGAAAAATTCAAATAGCAATGTATAATGGCTAAGTTTATATATTGTAAAGCAACTAAAATCAGAGAAGTGGCCTATTGTCGGTATCAGCGGGACAGCGAGTGAGTCTAGTCTCTTTTAGTTTAGAGCAGCAACATTGTTTTAGCGTCTGCGGTGGAGCGTCACACCTGCCACCATCTAGCCATTTTATCGTACAGATCCAAGCTGTGCTCTACATGCAGTGAGTTGGCGAGGAGCTGGTATCGAACTCGGAACGTTGTGATTCCTTGACAAATGCTCTAACGGCTGAGCAAAACCAGCCTTAATGTGAAAATATAAATAAATATTTATTTACCAACCACCCCGCGCAATTATTATCTGGCACAACGTCAATTTCATAAGTGGAGTTTAATAGATTTGAATGCAGAGTTTTCAGTTTCGTAGATCTGTTGCTTAAACAAGGTTTAACATGGCACAGTCTGTACGATTATTTACCCATAGCAGGAGAGAGAATAGTTTTCTTAGGGTATTAGGGTTATGTGAAACGGAGTCTTGTTTAGATATAAATAAACACATAAATAATAGAGCTCTGACATGTTTATAAATCTAGCTACATTGAATCAAATACCATTTCTGCTTATTTCCTTTTTCTAAATAATACAGATTTCGGCAGAATGATCTGTTTTGAGCAGCAAATAATCATTTGTCAAGAGTTGTACTTTGATCAATCAAGTCAGAGTCAGTATGAGTTTTGGTAAAGATATATTATTTTAGAGTAGTATAAGCATTCTTCAAGTTATGTGAGTCTAGTCTCTTTTCTGTAATCAGAAGGTGACGGAAATGTCATTTTAACTGATATAAGTTTCTGTGGCGAGAGAGTCCTCATCCTAGCATTGCTATTCATCACTTGTTTGGTGGGCAAATCCATACGGGATTGATATTCAGGTAATTTAGAAGACAAACCGTTTCAAAAACGACTTTAGCATCCGATTCTGATGCTAAAGTCACAGATAGAAAATTTCTGATATCTTTTTGGAGTTATCAGAATGCAAATCTTGAAAGATGTGCATGTAATTCAAGACAAACTGAATTTCATCCTGGTGAGATTTCTTTCATGATGGACAGTTGTTTGGAATTTAGTTTTCCTAGAGTTGATAAAATTCTATCTTTTGGGGCAGCTGATTGTTCTCTCTCTCTCTCTCTCTCTGTCTGTCTGTCTCTCTCTCTCTCTCTCTCTCTCTCTTATTATTATTATTATTATTATTAGTTCACACAAGCGTTGGCCGGTCCGAGTGAAAACAAGTCTTCCTAGATCTCCAAGACTCTTCACAATATTCTAGCCGATCTTAACAATGTTGTTGATCTCGATTCTTCGTCTAATTTCCAATTCCTCCATTTTTTTCAAAACCTTTGGGGACAGTTTCAAAACTAACTACAATTGTTATCACCTTCATCCTCATGTTTCACAGATTTTTTTTTCAGTTCTCCAGCAAGATCCGTTTCTTTTTCTTGATCTTTTCTTCTAATTTCAAACTGAATCCCACAGGAAGGGAAAAATCCACCAAATGACAAGTTCTTTTTCTAATGTTAATTGATAGTATATCTGATCTTCTGGTAGGAATTATGTGATCCGTCTTTATCTCAAAATCGCAGAGAATTTTATTAGCGCCCATTCTGGTTAGTTTATATAGCATTTGATAATACCACAATTACCAGAGGAACCCCTTTCCCATTTAGCCAATGTTTTACTTTATGCTAGTTTGCTGCACTTGCTCATTATTATTATTATTATTATTATTATTATTATTATTATTATTATTATTATTATTATTTTCACTCCTTTTGAGTTTTTCAAAGGCTGAGGGACAACAATCTCCTCAGGTCTCCAGGACTCTTCTGAGTATTCTGATTTCAACAATGCTGGTGTCTGGATGGTATCAATTTTTCTTTTGATTTCCAGTTCCTCTAGGCTTTTTCTGGGCTTTTTGGAACCGTTATGCGTGCCCCAGCTACAATTGGTATTACTTTCATCCTCATATTCCAAAGCTTTTTCAATTTTCAAGCAAGGTCTAAGTATTTGTCTATCTTTTTATTTTCTTCATCTTCACACTCATAATAACTAGTAGGACGTGTGGATATGCCAAAGTATGATAATTTTATTATTACAGCATTTGATATGTATACTTAAGGGCTATTGCGAAATACTTCAATATGTAAAATTATAATAATATTCTAGTATTATTAATATTAATATTATTATTATTAATAATAATAATAATGATAATAATATGTATATATATTATATATTATAATATTAAATGGTATATGCACAAGCCTGAACCTGTCCTAGAGAATGAAACGTATAAAATTCTCTGGGATTCGAGGTACAAACGGATCACTTAATTCCGGCCAGGAGAACAGAACTAGTATTGATTGACAAAATATCATAAAACCTGTCATCTCGGGAATTTTGCCGTCCCGGTCGAGCACCGAGTGAAAGTGAAAGATGGCGAAAAGATAGACAAATACTTGGACCTTGCCAGCGAACTGAGGAAACTGTGAAACATGAAGGTGAAGATCGTACCAATCGTAATTGGTGCCCTAGGAACGGTCACCAAATGTCTAGAAAAGAATCTGGATGAATTGGAAATCAAAGGAAGAATCGAGACCTTCAAAACTACAGCATTGTTAAGGGCGGGTAGAATACTTTGAAGAGTCCTGGAGATCTGAGGAGTCTTGATGTCACTGAGCCTCCAGTGAACAACCAGCAATGGCAGGTGTGGAAAACTCGATAAGTAAATGAATAATAATAATAATAATAATAATAATAATAATAATAATAATAATAATAATAATAGTATCCGTTGTAAATATATATTATATATAGTATTTATAAAAATACATAAGATATAATATAAATGTGTTATAATAAATATGCAAAACAAAAATATATATTATATATACAGTAATATAAATGTGTGTGTGTGTACATATTTATATATAATTATAGTTTGTAAACATATAATCAATTTAAAATAATAATACATATAATAATAGAAGTGTATATATATATATATATATATATATATATATATATAATATATATATATATAAGTCAACCACAGACACGTGTTTCGGCGTTTCACTCTTCTTCAGTGTGGCTAGACACAACTATCTTTTGGCTAGGGTCGAACTCAGACTGACCATATGGTAGCCCGATATCTTCTAGTCCACTGACAGCTAATGTCAGGCAGTAAAATGGAAAACTATATTTTGGATTGTTCTGAGATAAAAAAAATTTTTTTAAAAAAGCTTAAAAAGATCGAATAAATAAAATTGGTTAAAGATATTTTTAAACTGGTGATTTCCATAAAGAAGGAAATATTGGAAATATATTCTTATTAGAGCTAAATCCTGAAGTCCCCCAAAAATAAAATGCAAGTACTTTCTCTACGTATAAAACGTGACAAGAACAATGGAGAAAGAAAAGTAAACGTATATTTCTAAAATAAACAGATTTTGAATATTGTATTTTAAAAAGTTCTTTTTTTCAGATTCTTTTTAGAAAATAAGAGAACATTTTCTTCTTAAGCTTATTCATTTTTCGCCTGTCAAATTTCCAGGCATGTATTTTCAAGTAATTATTACATTCCTACAATAAATATACGCTCTTGTCAAATAATTTTGTTGAAAGATACAGACGGTTTGCAATAGTCACTGGGTTGGAAAAATTTTCATGCAATTTTGATACCTGCTAACTTGTCAAATAATATAAATGCCATGTTTATATAACACAGTGATAAAAAAACGTTCGTTATTTCAATGTCTGTTATCATTATGAAATAGTGGTTGATATAAGTTTGCAAAAAAAAAAGTCTTGCAAAAAGACATTGCTGTTACATTGATCAATATAACTTCCGTACAGGTAGTCAGTATATCTATCTATCTATCTATCTATCTATCTATCTATCTACTTAGCAACCATTTAGTTATCGATTATAATTTTAAAAACATAACGTTACGATTCCCCATGTTGGTGGGGCTTAGAATAGAATAGAAGAATAAGAAGAAGAAGAAGAAATTTATTAATCAATAGTAGTACAAATTATTTAAAAAATATATAAGTAAAAGAAAAACTTTATTGGTTTAAACTACTATTGAAGGGAGGCCATGCCTAATAGCATGAAGCTAATCCCATGGACATGACCACCCTTGGACGCTCACAGGAAACAATACATGAAACACACAACGTAAACATATACATATATATCATGAGACAAATTAGCCGTGTGAGAATCTAAATGCAAATCTGTTGTTTATAAGAGGCAATAAAATGATTTTTCAAAAGTGTTTTAAGAACAAAATAATTAACTGAAACAAGCTTCATCTTTTCTTTATCAAAAAATAACGACTGAACAGTATTCCAAGAATTAATTGCATTAGAACGAATCGAATTATGCCCAAAACTAACAGTGTTGATGATAGGGAAATTAAGCAAACCAGATTGGTCAGCAAGAGTGACATGAGCATGGGTGAAGTCAACTGCAAAAGCATTCTGAACAGAAACAGGCATTTTATTGTGGAATAGTTTATGTAAGAACAAAATATTTTCACAATGGACCATATCAGAAAATTTGAGAATCTCCAAATTTGCATACAGGTTGTTAGATGATGTCCTAGGAGGCACAAAGGACATAAGTCTCACAGCAAAGTTTTGAAGAACAGTTATACGATTAATCAAAGTACCGCCATTAGGCTGACCCCAAATTTGATTACAGTATTGGAGATGGGAATGGAAAATGACATAATAAACTTGGATCAGAACATTTAGTGGCACAAAATGACGAAGTTTAGCTAGAGCTGCATTAGCCCTTTTGAGTTTGAGCACAGTGCTATTGATCTGAGATTTCCAGCTTAGGTCAGAATCAAGTAGGACACCAAGATATTTAATACAGTCACTAGGAATAAGCCTTTTACCATTGATAAAAAGCTTAAAATCATAATTCATGGGTTTAAGAGCATGTTTGAAAATGATGTATTCCGTCTTTGAGGCATTAAGAGAGATTTTATTGGCATTTAGCCAATGACAAAGAACCTTGAGATCCAAATTCATTTGTTTGGCCAATTGCTTCAAAGAACCACTGAAATGAATGAGGTTGGTATCATCGGCAAAATGATGAACCTGGGAATAATTAATAGCACAATTCAGATCATTAATATAAATCAAAAATAGAAGTGGTCCTAAAACAGAGCCTTGTGGAACACCATGCCTGATAGGATTACCAACCGATGAAGCACCGTTAAGAGAAACAAATTGTTGACGCCCTGTTAGGTAGGACCTAAATAGGGAAAGAGCACTACCACGAATTCCATAGTGAAAAAGTTTTTTAAACAGTATATCACGGTCAACAGTATCAAAAGCCTTCTGGAGGTCAATAAATACTCCGCATGCATATTTGCCTTTGTCAAGAGCATCCATAATTTTTTGAGAAAGGTTTAAAAGGATTTGAGAGGTTGAGTAACTCCTTCTGAAACCAAATTGTTGCTTATACAAGACCTTGTTTGTTTCAAGAAACCCATATACACGTTTGTATATGAGTTTTTCATAAATCTTATCAATATTAGAGAGCAGAGATATTGGTCTGTAATTAGTAAGTTCCAATTTGGATCCTTTTTTATGAATAGGAATAACCTTGGCAGTTTTTAAGTTAGATGGAAATATGCCAGAAGTGAAAGATAAATTAATGAGGTTCGAGAGAGGAACAGATAATTCAGTTTTAACAAGAGGTAGAATTTGTGAGGGGATACTAAAAGGTCCAGAAGACTTACTATTATCAAGCGTAGAAATGCAATGAAGAACTTCAGTATCATTAGTTGGTGAAAGAAAGATAGAATTAGGAACAGGATTTTTTTTAAATGAGGAGAAATTTTTAGAAGTAAAAGGAATATTATTCCTAATGTTATCAGCAATTGATGTAAAATAATCATTAAAAGAACTAGCAATTTTTACTGGGTCAGTGACAAGTGAGTTATTTATGGTCATACAAATAGGAGAAGCAGAATCAGAAGAACGAAGAGAAATGATAGATTTAACACCTTTCCAAATCTTGCCAATATTTTTTTGGTTATTACTAAAATATTTATTGAAATAATTACACTTGCTCAGCCTACATAGAGACACAATTTTATTTCGGTATCTTTTAAAGCTTTCCAGCAAGAGGAATTTAGTGACCGGATCAATCTCTTTTAAAAAACATTTATGGAGGTGATCCCTTTTAATTATGGAAGTAAGGATACCATTAGTAATCCAGGGGTTGGATTTTGATCTCCTTTTCTTATTGCATGCTTTTCTTAATGGAGCATATCTGTCCAGAAGTCCCTCAATACAATTAAAAAGATTATCACATGATAAATTGGGGTCCTCAGACCCCATTTGCAGGACAGTTTCCCATTTCATGCTACGGAGTTCGGCTAAAAAAGCAGCATGATTAAAAATTTTCCAATCACGAGCAAAAAAAACATTGTTATGATATGGTTTGCCCACTGTCAAATCTTTTAAAATCAAAAACTGAGGGAAATGGTCAGATATTGAATTAACAATATTACCAGACAAAGTGTCCCGTTCGGCAGATTTAAAAAAAATATCATCAATGATTGTGCTGGTAGTTTCAGTGACTCTTGTTGGTAGAATTATGTGGGGAAGTAAATTAAATTGGGAGGTAATATCAAGGTAGTCAGAGACATCCTTGTCTATTTCAAACTTTAATAGATCAATATTAAAATCACCAAGTAGTAAAATATGCTTGTTCTGCAGGGTTGCTTTTTCAAGAAGAGGGGTTAAGAAATCTTTGTTCAACTCATCCTCCAGCATCGAGGGATGTCTATATATACATCCAACAATCATATTTTTATCCTTGGCCTGAATAATTTCAATGAATTTAGATTCAAGCCTCTCGCTTTTATAAGCAAGAGTGTCAAGATCAGTACGTTCAATAAATTGGAATTGGTTGCGAGCATACAAAAGGACACCACCTTTCCCACCTTCAGCAGGTGTGTGTACAAAAGAATAACCAGGCAAATCACAGCTTATGGGAGGGATATTAGTCTGGAATCCAGTCCTCGGTGATACCAACAACACTGAAATCATGCCCAAGTTGACCCAATATGAACCTTAGTTCGTCAATGTGCTTTGACAGAGAAACAATGTTCATGTGAAAAAGGGAGAATTTATCGGAATTGATTTGAAGGGAGGAGAATTCATTTGGTTCACAATATTTGCAGCTGACACCACCCATATCCTCAGACATATTGCCAATTTCAAGAGAATTAAGTTGAGAGAGGAAGCTTTTCTTTTCCATAGCGGAAAGGGTCTTTTTATAGACTAGAGGAGAGGATTTTGAACCGAAGGGGAGAATTTCATTGATACATTTACAACAAAAACAGGGAGTGTCGGACTTTTGTTTTTGAAGACGAATATAGTCCTTTTCATTGAGGCCGTTACACTTGATGTGTATCCAGAGATTACAAATATTGCATTGAATAGTTTTGTGATTAGAGTTGACAGATCTGTCACAGATTCCACACGGAAAATTTATCATCTACACAAAAAACAGACAAACAACAGCAATAAAACAAATACAACAAATTCTAAGTGTCAGAGACACTAGCTAGAAGTTGCGGAAAATAGCTAGCAGATAAACTCTTCAGAAAAACGAAGAGAGAAAAAATTACTAGCCATTAATATTGGGCGAATAAAAATCAGAAATAGTAGTCAGACGGACCGTGAGTGGTGAGGTGAAACGAACGCTATTACGATCGTCCTCCTCTTTGGTTACCATTTCATGAAGAAAAAGAGGGGGGAAGAAAAAGAAAAACAACAACACAAATATCGCTGTTGACCAAGTTGGCCAATAAAGCACAACAAATAATAAATACATATTATAGCTCAAAGTCAAAGTTTTTAAACTTTTTTACCAGGTCGGATATATGTGTAGCAACATGTATTTTTTCATCACTATCGTTTATTCGAAATTTTACTACTCCATTGAAAGTCCAGTAACTGCTAATGATATTTTTTGAGTGTAATAACCTACATTTCCATAGGATAAATTATAAGATGGGCATAGACTTTCATTGATAAAAAGTTTGGTGTCTTTTTTGAACCCCAGTTTAGTTTTGTCGGTTTTTTCAGTTCTTTTTTTTATTTTGTAGAACTTTAATGCAGGTTTTTCGATTTGAAAATTTAACGATCGTTTGAGTTTTCTTCTTGAGACGATGGCAAGCTTCAATGTTTTCCGGAATAACATTAACACCAATTTCGTTAAAAATTTCACATACCTTATCTTCTAGCTCATTGTTAGGCACATTTTCTGGAATTCCTGAAATTTCCAAACACTCTCGGCGTGAATACTGGGCATTGCTATCACAGTTTCGTTCAAGTTTTACTATTCTTTCGATTAGTTTATCGTTTACATTTTGAGATTTTTTTAGCGTTGACTCCAACATAGTATTTTTCAAAAGTAATTCATCAACTGTCTTTGTTAGAGCAGCAACACTATCAATCGCTTCGTCGAGTTTGATTGAAATTTCTGAATTGGCTTCCAATTTTTCTTGAAGATCCAAAGTGTATTGTAATAGTTCTGGTTTCTTCAGATCGTTGAGTTGGTTCCGCGTTAGAGACATTATTGTTGATTCGCGCCAAAAAATTTTACGGTTACTCCTTCATACGAAGAGCATATAGAGTAGTAGTAGTAGAACGAGTAGAACGTTTGCACGCATGCGTACAAACGTCAAGAGAGTAACAGGAGAGCCTCAAATGATGAAGTTCAGATGTTTGATAAAGTTCAGATGTTTGAATATCCCGACTGTATCCCTTTCACCTAAAAAGGTATCCTGGATATGATACTAAACTGCGTTTGATGGCAAGGTTTTAGTTTCTGGGGATCTGGGGAGTGTGGAGTACATTTTCATTGCCATTCTGACCCCAGGTGTGGTTGTAGCTGTTAGATTTTCATTTGTGGGTCAAATAGATCTGTTTAAACATTATTTCTATTCAATACGATCGTGTGCAAAACAATCCCTCTTAAGAAACAACTCTACGAAAATACAAATATGAACGTACAATGAACACGATACCCTAACCTCTAGGCATAAAATAATTACATGTGACACGAAAGCGAGATACACTGTGTAAATTTCTTTCAAATTCGTTTCAAATATGTTTAAATTCTTTATTTATCAAAATAACTTGATTCGGCATTAAATGACCCGAAAAGGTTGATAGGCTGTAAAACAAAATCAACCAACCAAATAAAAAAAAAAAAGATAAAAAATGAAAATGTGTTGCAACCGTTATTTCTCTCAAGACGGAATTGCCTCAATGTGTAACAAACGAATTGCCAGTAGTCATTGTAAGAGCAACTGTTCTTTTATAACTTAAATACATTTCCTATTTGAAAATTATTTATGGATATGACGGTTATCTATCTATGTATTTATCTATCTATGTATTTATCTATCTATCTATTATATATATATATATATATATATATATATAAGTCTATTAATGTCTGTTTCAATCCGTTTATATCGATCGCAATCTGTTCCTATCTATATATATCTTTCTCCCTCCGCTTCTATCTCTCACTCTCTCTTTCTCTCTCTCTCTATATATATATATATACATATACATATATACATATACATATATACATATATGTGTGTGTGTGTGTGTGTGTTTATGTATGTGTATGTGTATGTCTGTTCCTACCTATCTCCATTATTAGGTAGTTTCATTATTAGGTAGACAGATTCCTGATGTTACTATTTAATTTTCTTGATTATTAAAAGAAGAAGTCTTCTTTGCACTCGCTCGCGGTTTATAAAAAATATAAGCAACCACATACAACTCTAATGAGATAGACATGAACATGGCTAAATGGCTAAGAAGGGGGAACATTTTTCACAATATTCTTTAGTGGTGAGTAACCATTTCTTGAGCCTCGTGTATTTCTGTGAAATCAAATCATGTTAGAAGATTTGTGGAAGCCTTGTTCAACTTCGACGTGTAAATCGACTGGTGAATGTCGAATTTAGTTCAATCGATCGAAGAAAAGCAACCTTTTATTATTCTTTATTCTTTATAAAGAAATCTAAATTTGCAAAGAACAAAAGTAAAGAAATGTTCAATGCGAAAACTTTAATTGAACAAAGATGTCATTGTTGAAATTGCCGATGAACAATTTGTTTCGTTGAATAATCGACAATTCCTAATATTACTATTGCAGTTTCTTGATTATTAAAAGATGTAGCCTCCTTTATACTCGCTCAGTCTTTTATGTAAACCCAGCATCATAAATGAACTATAATTCACTCAATTCGAACTGATCGACTGAACTTATTTGTACTTTGCTTTATTTGAGCGAACGATTTGCAAAATATAGAGATTTTCATTGTGTCCTTGACACGTGATCCAACCTTGATAACTGAACGTTTTTGTCATGCTTGTAAAATACGTATAATAATAAGTGTAAAATTCATTCAATAGATAAAGGAATATATTTGGAAAGAAAAGAAAATACTTTTTAAATGTCCGATGTTTACAGAGAAGCATGTTTTAGACAAAGTATTTAAGAATTGGCTAAATATGGGTTTGCAACTCCAAGAAAGAATCAAAAAGACTGTCTATGGAGTGGAAACTCACTGACTCTCTGGTAAATAAAACGTTTCGTGAGCAATGGTCAGTAAAGAAAGTCAAGCTGACTCTCCTGAATCACTATTGATTTCCTTGAAAAAGGGTGCAACTGTAAACTGTGATTTCAATTCCCATATCCAAAGGCAAAATTCACCTTATTCATTCAATGGGCCTCATAATTTAATATATAAAAAATATCACATAACAATACTATATTTATTGTATGAATAAATGCGAATTTCCTTGCGTGTTTTCGCACCCATGCTAACATCAAAATGGATTACATTAGGTTAGATCTTTAATACATGATTAACGTGCAATGTGTATTATATATATTTACCAACTACTCTGCACGAGTAAGATGCAATAGAAATTCAATTTCTTAAGCTGAGTGTAACAGGTTTGGATTCAAATTTTTTCCACTAAAATGTACTAACAAATAGCATTTAACACATTCGGTGGATATTTAATTTGCCTAATGCTTTTATAGAACAGGTTTTAATAAATAAGTGTCCTTGGTTATTTATTTGTTATTGTGTGTGTGTGTGTGTGTGTGTGTGTGTATGTGTGTGTGTGTGTGTTTGGTAAAATATAGAAATAAAATTCAACGGCAGAAATATAAATACAGAAATACAAAGATTCCAAAAGATGAATATATTTTTAGATAGGGAAAACATTTCGGTTTGTTATAAAATCTTCATCAACAAAGCGAAACGTTGTAACATCGACTTCACAATCTACAAATAAATTCACTTTTGGAATACTTTGTTTTTTCGTCGTCACCTCAGGTAAATAATTGATCATTCCATTTTCATCCGAGAGAAAGACAACAAATAAAATGGACATGCTACACATCAGAAAAATATGATAAGAAAGAAAAAAGAAAGAATGTAAGAAAGGAAGAAAGGGAAAAGGGAGTAGGGGAGAGATAGAGAGAGGGAGGAGCAAGAGCGCGGAAGTGATAACGCCGTTCTGTTTTAATGAAAAAGGAAAGAAACTCGTAAGAAAAAGTGATTGTGATATATATATATATATATATATATATATATATATATAGAGAGAGAGAGAGAGAGAGAGAGTTAAATCAAATTTATTATACTTTTTACATATATTTGCAATAGATCTTAAGTATACATATCAAACGTTGTAATAGTTAAATATATATCCACAGGTACCGCTAGTAACAACAACAACAACAACAACAACAACAACAACAATAATAATAATAATAATAATAATAATTATTATTATTATTATCATTATCTAAAATTTGACCACACTAAAAAGTGGTAGAATCACAAACCAGAATCTGTCAAGGAAAATGTAACGCATACAATTCTCTGAGACTTTAGGATAGAGAAGCAGACACATTTTTAATGTAAATTCCAATTTGGAAGAAAAGAGTTTGTCAAATTCGAAAAACCCTACAATCTGCAAACCTTAATTGAACAAAGATGTCATTGTTAAAATTACCAACGAACAATTTATTTCTTTACATAATCGACAAATCCTAATATTATCATTTCATTTTCCTGATTATTAAAAGACGAGGCTTCCCTTTCACTTACAGGTGTTCATATTTCATATGAACCCAGCATCATAGATGAACGATAATTCACTCAATTGGAACGGATAGTTTGTACTTATGGAACTTATTTAGATTTGAACTTATTTGTCCTTTGCATTATTTGAACGAAAGATTTGAAAAGTATAGGGAGAGTGCTTCATTTAATGTCGTTGATATAATATCTTGCCTTGATAAATGGGCGTTTTAACCTTCAGTCTCCCAAAGCAGCCTCAAATGATAAAGATAATATGCATCTCGATTACGTGTGTTCTGTTCACTAAACAAGCAATCCTCATAGTTTTATTTCATGATTGAGGGGAAATGCTCAGTAAGAATAATCACGAGTCAAAAAATCTATCACGTAGCATCCGTAAATATATCTATCTGTCCGAAGAACTCTATCCATCCTCTCTATCTATCTCAGTCTATTCATATCTATCTATCTTTATATCTATCTCTCAATCCATCTCAGTCTGTCCATATCTATATGTCTTCTCCGTAAACACACACACTCTCTCTCTGTCCCTCTCTCTCTCCTGCACCCTATCTTCCTCACTCAACATTTACTCCACGCCATATTTAAGATGTCTCTCTCTCCCTCCTCCTCTCTCTCTCTCAATCCCTATCTCCGCCTGTATATCTCTCTTTTCCTACCCTTTCTTAAAGCGATTAGTTTCCCAAAAGCTGAGAATTCATGTCCATTTGTCACTGAAAGTTTTGATCGTTGCTTTTTTAAAAATTGAAATGTGACAGCAATCACCTTCGTCACGGGTAAGATGTAACACAAGATCAATTTTTAAGCTGAATAAAGTTGGTTTAAATTTCCTTTTCCTAGATTGGTTGTTTTACCAAGGCTAAAGAACCCAATTTGCCTTGCTATTTTCTCGTAGCTGGAAGAAGAGATAATTTCCTAGGGGAAAAGAATGAAACTAACTTAAAGATAAAAGCAAACAGTCTCGTCCAGGATTTGAAATGAGGTGCCGATTCCATTTCCTATGATGATAACCGTTACACCTTGTGCTCAATAATACAATTCTCCTTGGGTTTGGGTCACACTTGGAATCCTGCCTCAGTCCGACTTTATGTGATTCATATGGGATTCACGGTACATTTCTTCCCCGTTGTCAAATCGGTGGCCTTTTATCTTCAGAACGAACGAAGCCAAATCCAGGGCATTGGAAACAAATATGGTGACTCTGGATCGAGCAGTGTAGCTATAAAACAACGATTATGTTTGTATATATTTAACCCCCCCCCCAAAAAAAAAAAACTCTTAAAAACTCTTAAAAATCTACAAAAAGATTAACATCAGAAATAACAGAAAAAGAACTACAACAATATAGAGGAGCCTGTTGTGTAATAGTTACCATAGTAGAAAATGGAGAAGGCGAAAAGAGATCAAATTGTGGATGTAGCTTGTTGCATTTCACATAGCGCTAATACCCATGGGAAAGGTATGAATATAACTATTCTCTGTCCAGCTATGGATAAATAGTAGGAAAGACTAGACTATTCAACCTTGGTATGGCAACCGGTTTAGAAGAAGGAAAACTCTGAATGCAAACCTGTTAATCGCTTCTTAAAATTTGACTCTGTATCACATCCTGCTGTGTGGAGTGCTTGGTAAATACATACAACAACAAATACAACATCATTTTACGATAATAGAAAACAAAAAGTAATGCCGACGATAATCACAATTTATATGTGATACTCCATGCCCGAATTAACTAAATTAAAACCGCACATTCTAGTATATTATTCTCTGCTTCGCTTGATGTATTGATGTTACTTTAAAAGCCACAACACGTTTCTTTAATCACTTGGTAAAATGATGTTAAATTTGCAAACCATTTTCTTTGTTCTTTTTACTTGAATTTATTTTCGTTTCGGTGTTTAGCGTCGGATTTTCAGTTGTGCGTGATTAGGACTGATAACATCGTTCACCCTTAAAAGGCTAGAACAACAACTGGTTCTAAAATCATCGATCTCAGAACAGTCTTTACAGAGGAGCTGATTAAAATTACATACAAATCGATAAGACTGCCAGTTCATGCACGTTTTAATGAATGGTTATATTGTCTTTTCCATCTATAATTTCGCTTCTGTTGAATTGCGATAGTTTTGAAAAAGAAAAAGAAAACAAGAAAACAAGTAGTTGCAACGAGAAAGGTCGTAACAAAAGATAAATAAGATTATGACTGATTGTTTGATTTTAAAGGCAAGTCAACTCGCTGAGGGTTATTTTATGTACATACCTTAGTAAATCGTGTTCATTGTATGTTCATATTTACATCTTTTGTGTAGTTGTTTCTTAAGAGAATTTGTTTTGCACACGACCCTAGCGAATATGAATCATGCACTGCGTTTCAAATTATTAACAAGTTGACATTTTTTCAATTCCTTCAAAAATTACTGGGCGGAATTTAGTGAAATTCTCACCTTATAATGAAAAAAATATATATGCCTAGGCTGTATAAAAACTGTATTGTTCTGCACAAGAGGAGACAAACAGTGACCATTCGCAATATTAACACGAGATAGAAGTGCTTCAAACTATAAACGAGTGTAATTATAATCGTGCAATTATGGGTCGCAAATGTGACTTGACCCCTTCAAAAAAAAAAGATATTAAAACATCTGAACTTTCCAACGGCAAATTTACATTACAAATATCCAAAATAATTGGAAAATATCACTAAACTGTGAAGATATTTGTAGCAGCTCCTACGAAGGTACGTAAGAGAGCCGATAGTGGTCACTCGAGTGTTGTTTCCGGACGTTCTTTGTCAAGAATGAAACTTGAAACTGTAAATAAACCAAGCGTGGCTAGTGAAGCAATTTTCAGGAGCATTAAAGAGGCAACATTGTCCAGAAGTATTCGCTATTGGCTTCTGAAAAAGGTTGGGACATCAGTGAGACCAGAGACAAAATCTCAATTGACAAAAATACACATACAAATGCGTTTGAAATGGGCAAAGGTGAACATGAAGGTCAATTTCTCGAAAGTTCTGTTCACAGATGAAACTCGTGAAACATTTGAGGGCCTTTGGTTTGAGCAAAAGCTGGGTTGTAAATGAATGAGTTCATCAACAACGCTTGAGGCGCCAACAAGGAGGAGGAAGTATTATGATGTGGGCTGGTATTATTGAAGGTATCGTGGTTGGGCCATGGTGAACGCGTCGTAGTAGGGAAATAACCGCAGATGCTTATATAGCCTTCCTTAAAGAGCACCTGATTTTGTGGCTAAATAAAGCAAAGTATCACCTTGAGGAGAACCATAATTTATATGCAAGATAATGTTCCTTTGCATAACTTTGTAAAACTACGGAGTACCTGTACATATTAGGCCTCTGTCGACCTTGGAAGATGAACTTGCCGACCAATTCTTCAGTCTTAAACTAAATTGAAACCTAGTGTATGGTGATGGTTTTGTCTACAAGGTCACAAAAATAGAATGGAATTTGAATGTTAAACGCAAACTACACACAACACCGCTAGATGGCACTAGTCTACACTCATCTGAGCGGGCTGCTACATGGTATGATGCTATCACTCCGTGCCAGAGTGGACTTGGGAGAAATGATAATGAAGGAATATTCCACAAACCTCCATAATTGGAGGTTCACAATCAGATTCAGCTTTTATTTTGGTGGTGGGGGGTCTACCCTCTCTACAGGGGTAAGACCACCCCCTCAGTCAGTCTAAGCCCCACCGTAAATTACATTAGATTACAGAATAAATCAAAATCAAACCAATGTACATAAAAGAAATGGAAATTAAATAAAAATTTGTGTCCATGATCACGTAGGGGGAAAGGTCGGGGGACGAAAATATGTTTCGTAAAAAAAGATGAATAAAAAGTTTCGTAGAAAATAAAATAAAAATATAAAGGCAATCAAAATGATATATCGAAAAAAAAAAAGAAAGAAAAAGAAGAAAAGAAAATGCTGAAACAGGAAAAGAAAAGAGGGGAAAAGACCAATAAAGAAAATTCAAAGATGAGATTAAAAAAATAAAAAAAACAAAACAAAAGCAATAATAAATAAGTAAACGCAGAAAGAGATGGATGAAAAAAAATCGAATTTCTCATATGATAAAAGACAAAAAGCTGTTGGAATAAAGCAAGAACACGTTGGAGCATAGATGAAAGGTTCATAATCTGAGCCTGCTCCTCGCACTGGCAGGTGCAATCAAACTATTATCACGTATCACCTATAGCACTTTTAAACATTTCAATTTATTTTCGTTCGGAGTTTTGAATTCTAGACAGTTAAAACTTTGAGCAGTTATCGAAAATTAGTAAGATTTAAACATTCTCAATAAATACTGAGATCCACATTTTCATTAAAAGAATCTATAGTTAAAGCAATCACTGGGGATTAAAAATAATTATATTTTCATTTTTTAAAAACTATTTCTGTCTAGACATTGGTTCATCTTTCGATACCATGGTTGGTTGGTTGGTTGGTTGGTTGATTGGATTGCATGGCATGTCAACCCAATGCCGAAGACATTTTATTTTATTCATTATTGTTGGGTATTCAGATGTTTTTAAACTCATATTTTTAAACACATTTCACTCACTTTTTAAAATCTGTTTAACCCAAAGTTGGCACCCTAGTAGGTACTACCAATCTGGGTCAGAGTGGAACTGGTTGTAATGGGAATTAAGCTGTACTCCACACCCAGAGCTAGAAATTTATCACTAAAGTCAGTTTAATGCCATATCCAGGACTCTCAACCACCCCTTTACCCACATCTACCGATACTTTGGATCTGAATCTAAAAATCGTGCTTTCTCCTAAGGACGTATGCTTGGGCAGGTTTTTATGGAAGATAAACTGTTCACTTTGAAGCAAGTCTATCATAAAAACAAGATAGAAGGATGTGAGGAGAATAAAATGACTATCCAACAATCTTTTATTATTTTTTATGTTCTATTCTGGATGATTTTAGCTGTGCTATGGTCTGAATGGATTTGGGGACAGTTTTAAGAGCTCCAGCTATAATTGGTATCACCATCGCCCTCATGTTCCACTGCCGTTTTAGTTCCGTCAAGATACAGGTATGTGTCTATTTATGTAATGTTCTTCATTTTCACTCCCACTGGGACGGCAAAATCCACAGATGACAGGTTATTTTCTTCTTGTTAATCAAAAATAGGTCGCGTTTTTTGGCCAGGATTGGGCGATTCGCTTTTTATCAAAACAATTTTATGCGTTTCATATTCTAGGAAATATACCGTTTATAAGTATGGTCAACTTTTTACCTCTTATATAATTCCCAGCGGATTCCTTTTCGCACTAAAGCGTGCCTTGTATTCCTTTTCTGCTAATTTGGTGTACTCGCTTATTTTGTATTAACCGTTTAATGTCACCAGATCAGCAACACTTTATATTATTTTGTGTATTATTAATTGTTTATTTTGGCATAATTAATCTCCATAGCGTTATTTTGTGCTGCTAATAAAAGAGATTTAGTTTCTTTCTGGGTGTTTCTTTTTAAGCTATGTCCAGCTAATCCCCAATTCTGGCGAGTCCTTCTTCTTCTACAAAACCGTTTCATGCTAGATTTCAATATTTTCTGTAGCCGGCTGTTAAAAGTACTGATAGAAACACACATTGGATATATACATATATTATGAAGGTTCCACTAACTAATGAATAGTTTAACATTGATACCAGTGTTTAAACTTGAGGAAATTGCATGTATTTACTCAATCTTAGCCCTCGTTAGGATGTGTCACAAGGTCAATTGTCAAACGAAGTAAAGCCATTTTTTAAATTAATTTCCTTATAGTCTAGTTTCTTAAGCAAGGCTAAAGCAGGGAAGGAAAAGAAGGATTCATGCCTTTCCCATCGGCGAACCTAGCTGAAATCCCAGAAGAGACTTTTTGAGAAAGACATGAATCCATCTGTTCTCCCTCGGCTATAGGTGAATTGTATGACAGACTGGGTTCCATAGCGTTTGCGAGGCAACCAATCTAGAGGAAAGAAAACTTTGAATTCAAAACAACAGTAGTTCGTTTAAAAAAATTTTCTTGAATTACATGTCAAATATTACAAAAATGTGTTGATAGGAATTGAGGTGGTTTGGTTATTTGGTTTGATAGAATATCAACCCTTGCCAAATCTTTTTTTTTCTATATACGCTTTTATAAAAGTGGTTAGTAAAGCCGGTGTAGTGATTTATTGTCAATATCAGCTGGACAGCGAGGGTTTCTATCTACTATTAAAAAGCGCTAGACCAGGGAGATTTTTACTTGCCTCTGAGGTGGAGCTTACCATCGACTCCCTACTTTACCACACTTTACCGCCCAGATCCAAACTGTGCTAGTTGATGATTTTAACATGGGTCGTCGAGTTAGTTTCCTACAAGGATGACCTTTAGGTCACGAAGGTTACAGAAAGCCTAGTATTCCCTTTTCCCTCATTATGTCTCTCTTTCCCACTCACTCACCCACACATATTCACACTCAAAAAGTGTGATCAAACTTTCTCTTCTAATCATAACTCATAACGAGGAAGTTTCAAATCTTAAAATAAGACTTTCTCGGTTTACAGCAAAGAATAAAATCAGAGTTTTAGTATTTGTTTATATATATATATATATATATATATATATATATATATATATAATATATATATATATATACCAACCCTTTCGCACTATCAGGATGTGACACTAGATCAATTTCTAAAGCTGAGTTTAATTGGTTTATATTCAGTTTTCCTTTACTTAGACCAGTTGCCATATCAAGTTTAACGAGCTCAGTCTGCTCTGCTAAAGGCACATTGTTTTAGGGGTGGGGCTGTTACTCCTCTGCAAAGGATTCTACACTCCATCGAGATTCTATGGATAAGGAGGCACTACAGCATTCTGTTGATATATCGAAATTATTATTTATATAATATAGTATATTTATATACTTTTTTATTATTATTTCAATCTATTCAAGTTTTTCACACACACGTCAAGTCTCCAGGACTCTTCTAAATATTCTATTCTAGTCGATATTAACAATGCTGTAGTTTGGATAGTCTCGATTCTTCCTCTAATTCCCAGCTCACCCAGAATATTTTTCAGACCCTTGGGGACCGTTTCAAGGGCACCAATTACAATTGGCGCGACCTTCACCTGCATGTTCTACAGTTGTCTTAGTTCTCTGGCAATGTCTAGGTATTTGTCTATCTTTTTGCTTTTTATTACTTTCACCCAGTCATCGTCCAGGACGGCAAAATTCACGAGATGACAAATTCTCTTCGTCTTGTCAATTAATACTAGGTCTCGTCTCTTAGCCGGGATTAGATGGTCCGTCTCTATCCCAAAGTCCCTGAGAATTTTATGTGTATCATTCTCCAGGACAGATGTAGGTTTGTGCATATATCATTTGGTTGTATGTTGACAATTTAATTTCTTGCACAATTCCGAATGGATCAGCTTTCCCACCCAGTCGTGCTTAGTCTTGTCCCCTCTTTGTGCTAGTTTGCTGCATTTGCTTATTATATGATTGACTTTCATTTTTCTTTCGCACATTCTACATTACTATTCGGTTGCGTCTTATCTATATTTGCTTTTATATAATTTGTTCTTATGGCATTATCCTGTGCTGTGATTAAAAGAGGTTCAGTTTGTTTCTTGAGGTTTTCCTTTCTTAGCAGATGTCCATGTTTTCTCGTGTGCGATCTCTCCAGTTTGTCGCTTGAAGTATCCTTATAGTTGTTTTTCTTCCAATTTCTGTTTTCTAGTTTTTGATGTATTTCTGTTTGTCAATATGTTGCAATTGCCTTTCATGGATGCTGCAATTACTCTTTCATTACTTTGATTAGTGTATTCTTCAAGTGCTCGGATTGTCGTATATACAGAATCTTCAATGTTGGTGAGACCCCTTCCGCCATCTCTTCTTGACACATATAGTCTATCTATGTCTTCTCTCGGTTGTAATGCCTTATGCCTTGTCATATTGTCATATTTGTGGTGATCGGGGTTGGGGGTGTCTTACTCCTCTACAGGGTGCACAGTCAGCGTATTATAAGTTTCGTGAACAGGGCGTACAGCGTGGACTGAAACAATACGCAAATCAAAGAATCTAAGAATAACAATAAAGAAATATTATTGATGTTTAATAAATAATATTAACAATAATGAATGAAATTTTTAGAAATGTTTTCAGGTTAGGAAATAAGAAAAAAAACATGAATCTAGATCGGATGAGTATGTTAGGCCTTTAACTTCCCTCCGAGCTAAAACAAAGATAATGTCGTTTTATTGTGGGGATCCACGTACAAATCGAGATTCATATGCGGTGGTTATAAAAAATGCCGGCTTTCGTTAGCATTACTTTTCATGGGCGCCTCAGGTGCTAGGCAATAAACTCAACTCTCGCCCTTTTTAAGCACTGCTGCCTGGAGGGAGACACTTTGGAACCAAGCAATTAATATTTCGATAGGATAAAATCCTACATCAGGTAAGTATGGAGGGAGATACTCTACCACAATAATCCTTTACCATAAACAGTATCGAGACCAAGCAGAATATTTTTCTTTGAAAATAATATTTACTGATCTAAGTTTGTTCTGTTTGTTTTTTAATTTCATTTAACAGCATATTGTTAAATTATAGATTGGGTGAATCTTTTATTTGGCTGTAGTGCAGTTATTTTAAAACGTTTTAAAACGGTTGTCCCATTAACGGAAACTGTTGGTGTGAAATTAGTTATACGGTTTGAAGCATTTCTATATAATTATAATAAGTGGCAAACAGTTATACACAGTTATAAAGCAAAACTTAACAATTCAATAAATAAATAAATAAATGAGCGAACACATCCCCATATGTCCCTGGTCCTTATCGTGTACTTCATGCTAAACGAAAAAATCTGATATCATTCTCTCGCTACATTGTATTCATTTCTTGTTATACATACATATGATACAAGCACACACACACACACACTCATTATATATATATATATATATATATATATATATATATATATATATATATATAATGTTCTGCTGAAAATGTTCCTAAACTGTCCATATTCTGTGTAATGCTATATTATCATCTGATGATTTTGAAAAACAGTTGCCCTGAGATTCTATCAGCTGTTCAGCTTATGTGTTCGCCCCGAAATAATGAGTGTGGCCAATGAACTTGACATAATTTAGTACATATTCGATTCTGGCCAATCACAAGTGTTTAAGAAAGTGGCATCACTATTAAACCAAATCACATTATTCCGCTTTAAACAGATTTAATGTACAATATCGCCCATAAATATACAACGAGCACTTTTTTAACAAAAATAGTTTTCTTCCAAACCGAAGATCCTAGGAATTTATTATTTCTATTAGAAGATAACATGAAGTAGTCCAGTATATACTGAAACGTTTAAAAAGTAAATAACTTTCTATGTCAGAAATTTTTAGATGAGACTTCATAATTTGTATTATTTAGATTTTTCGACTTGTCCTTATTGTTATTGTTATATACACAACATTACGACATAAAGACTACTGATTTCGGCAAGAGGGTTAATAAGTCCGACAACCCCCCCCCCACACACACAAATGTCCGGAGGCACATCGGCCAAAAACGTTGTGTATATAATAATGTAAATGAAGAAGGCAATTGTCGTGTAGAACAATGTTCAGGACGACCAAGCATTGTGTATGTGCATACAAAAAGGGCATTGAAGAGGGAATTCATCTGAAACCGTCATCAGAGCATCAAAGATGTCACATACCACAGGAAAATGTCGCTATAAGCGTTGAGAAAGACTCTGAAAGAGCTACGCCATTAAATAAGAGTTGCCAAAAAGAAACCCTTCATTTCAGAGGTTAACATGAAGAGGCACATGGACTGGGCGAGATAATTCGAGAGTATAGATTATAAAAGTTGGCTTGTCTGTAATTTGGTCAGATGAAAGTCAATTCTGACAATATCCGAATTTGAGAGATAGGTTTATGTTTGGAAAAATCCGAATGAGACTTGGAAGACTGAATGTCTGTAGGCGACCGTGAAAGAAGAATGGATTAGAGCAATGGTGTGGGGCGGTGTCTGGTTTGGAGGGACATCTGAGCTGATTATTGTTGACGAGCGATTGAATAGCCCCAAATACATTCAAATATTAGTGAATCGACTACTGCCACTATTTGAAACCAGTAGCTTTACAAAAATGTCTACCTTTTTCAAGAAGATGGAATGCCATGTCATACGAACCTGGAAGCAATCGCATGGGTAGCCCAATGTCCTGATATGAATCTAATAGAGCACGTTTCGGAGCACTTTCACCGAAAAACTCGTGAGCGTGCAACGATAATGACGTTAGTGGCAACAAAGATGTAACATTGTAAATTGTGCTTGGAAGAAAAATATATATGTTTTCTGCATTCTAGAAATGATAAAAGATCGGGATTCATTACTAAATATCATAACGAAGGTAAATATTTACTTGTAATTTGGCGCCAGATTGATACAGAAGAAAGTTAGTCACGTAACTTAAATATTTCATTAAAACTGATATTTACTCAGTTGAATTCAACGGACTTCAGACGTGTGGGTACAAGCGCACATGAAGATCGGAAACGTTACACTCTGAGTCGTAAGTTTTTAGTCTGCTGTATTTTATATTTTAACTATATATATATTTTATATTTATATATATGAGAGAGAGAGAGAGAGAGAGAGAGAGAGAGAGAGAGAGAGAGAGAGAGAGAGAGAGAGAGAGAGAGAGAGAGAGAGAGAGAGAGAGAGAGACTTATAAAAGGATTATTTCAAATCCCTCAATAAGAAGTAAAAACTGAACAAACCGTCATTTGGCTATTATAAATTCATTTCAGCCGGTATCTTTATAACTGAACCCTGTCTCGTTAGATAACCATCACAAAATAGAAAGAAAATATATTAATATGAAGAAACAAATGAAATCACCCAATTTTCCTTCTTTCCACTTTTCAGTATTGATTCATCAATAAATGAATTTTTTAATGAATTGGATATTTTCAAAACTTTCTGAGATTTTTCAGCTCACTTAACTTTGGCCCCCTATTTTGGGGTTAGATACTTTTGTAACTAATTGCAGTATAAATAAACGAACGAAAGACTGAAGGTGTGAATAGAAGAAAAAAAAACTTTAAGGGGAAGACTCTGGTAGAAAATAAGTGCCGAAAATCAGAAAAGTAAATGTAAAAAAAAATTAAAAAAAAAAAATTGGGGGGAGATTTTTTCTTACTCTATTGACACCGATATTTGTTCTGTTTAAAAAGCTGTGGTACTAAGTTTTCAATTGAGTTTTCCCCAAAAATTATTATATAACAAAAATAAAGTAGACTAGGGATTGAATACATATTTGTTTGTAGAATCTAAAAATATGAAATTTGAAACTTAAGATTAAACGTTTCATATTTTAAATGAATTTTATCTATTAATTGGGTATATAAATTATTGTTTTAGACCCTACTACGGATATTTCTAATAGTAATATTTCTTTTAAGGAATTTCGTATTAATATATAGATAATAATAATAATGATAATACTGATAATAATAATAATACTTATTATTATTATTATTATTATTATTATTAATATTGATATTATTATTATTATTATTATTATTATTATTATTATTATTATTATTATTATTATTACTACTATTATTATTAATTTAATTATATCTCAGTCTATACTATTATTTACTTATTATTATAACAAACATTACTACATGTACATTACAATCATTACTACTATTACAATTTAATTATATCTCAGTCTATACTATTATTTACTTATTATTATAACAAACATTACTACATGTACATTACAATCATTACTACTATTATTATTTCTAAAATTGCAAATAACATTATCCCTGTCACTATTCACGTTATTATTAACATAAATACACATATTATAATGATTTATTATTATTAATTAAAGCAAATTAAATAATTACAAGTAGAAAATATAAATATATTCGACTACTACTATCACTATTCGTACGGCTATAATTATTAATCTTATACTTTACTCTAGATAAACTAAAAATAACAACAACAATAACAATAATAGCAATCTGCAATTAATTATCAATCATAAAGATTCTCAACTCCCAAATGTAAGATAAATCCTTATAAAAAAAAACAGCCACTCATAAATCACCAATTAAGATTATCATTATCATCACACTACTACCATCACTATTGCTATCATTATAATAAAAAATACTCTACTCTAGATAATACAAAACCTCTAGATAATAACAAAACACGAGATAATAAATCACAATTAACTATCAATAATATAGGTTCATAACTCAAAAAGTATAATAAATCTATATGGAAAATCATCAACTAGCTTTTTTCACCATTTTAGTATATTTTCTTCTCCATTTATGGAGTTACCGGCTGAAATAAATCTATTATAGCCAAACATCAGTTTGTTGAGTTTTATTTACTATTGAAAGGGTATTGGGGAGCTGACAGTAGGTGTGGTCTCAACCTCCGTTAAAACAAAAAAATCTCCCTGGTTTCGCACTAGCAAAAAAGGGATAGACACCCTCGCTGTCCGGCTGACACCGATAACTGATAAAAAACATACATCTGTATATATGTAAAGGCTGCCAGAGAGTTGTCCATCCGTTTTATAGGAGACCGGATATATATATATATATATGTGTGTGTGAGAGAGAGAGAGAGAGAGAGAGAGAGAGAGAGAGAGAGAGAGAGAGAGAGAGAGAGAGAGAGAGAGAGAGAGTAATATAGCGTGCATGAAGAAGTATGTATATCTCACCAGTTATAATTAATATAAGTCTCAACAAAGATGACGACATAGACGTATTTTATAAATTCAATTCAACACTCCTGAGTGAAAACAATTTACCAAAAAATTAACCAAAAATCAGGGTAATATCCGATTTTAATTAAATTTTCAGTGTTGATTTATCAATGAATTTTATAATGTATGTCATTTTATTTCAAAACTTTCTGAATTTTTTCAGCTCACTTAACTTTGAAATCCCTTCCTTTACTTTTGGGGGCGCAAAATATCGGTGAGGTTATATAAAAGTGAAACTAATTACAGTATAAATAAAAAGACAAAAGACCTAAGTTGTGAATAGAAAAAAAAAATAAAGTAGCGATTTTGGTAGAAAATAAGTACCGAAAATCTGTAAATTAAATGTAAAAAAAAAAACACTAAAAATATTTAGGGGGATTTTTCTTTACTCTGTTGTATATTAGATATAACTGTAATTTAAATTATCTGTGAAAAGATTATGCATCGATATTTGTTCTGTTTAAAAGGGTGGGGGCCTAAGTTTTTAGTTGAGTTTTCTCCAAAAATTATTATATAACCATATTAATTAAGCTTGTTATTAAATAATTATTTGTTTTTAGAATTTAAAAATATCACATTTGAAACTTAAAATTAAACAGTTTATATTTTACATGAATCTTGTCTATTAATTAAGTATATAAATTGTTGCTCGCAAGGCGCATATGGATGGTGCGAACGGTAGTATTTGTTTTAAAGAATTCCGATTTATTTCAATTGAATCAGTTTGATTGAAACGATTCAGAAAAAAAAAACAAAACAGAATTCATTGATTAATAAGTCAACACTGAAAATGTTATCAAAATCAGATAATTCCCTGATTTTTGGTAATGTTTTCTTTATCAAACTCGGCCACCGTATTTTTTAACATTTTTCTAGCTGACTTTTGTCTGTAGAGAATACCTCGTAAGGTAATGCTACAGAAGGGGGTATCCTCAATAATATGGAAGTAGTAGATAAAACAATACCAAATCGAACAACGGCAACTGACAGAGACAGCAAGTAAATAAGAGAAAACGCCTTGCATCGTATTGAAGTAAGCAGAATTAGTCTTGCAACAAATCGCCGATGTTGCGACCTTGGTTTGATATCTGGTACCACGGTCTACTAATTTAAGATCACAGTAGTTTTATAAGGACATGTAACTTTTAATGCAAATAAACATGTAATAAATATGACCAACACAAGGTAGGCGCTTCTTAATCCTCACTGCCCTACCCGAAGCCGCTGGAAGATAAGTACATCTGATGTTTTTTTTTCTGACATGTAAACAAAAAATGCAAGATTTTTTTAATTTGCACTCTTAGTTTTTCTGCGTGTTTGGAACAACAAAAAAAAAGATACTTCATATAAAATAAAATATCTGTAAGTTAGTAATTTTTCTGTACATAGTGTATTTCATGTTTTTTTAATTGATTTCTAAGAAGAAACTGTTAAAAGTCTTTTAAAATGTTAATAGCGTGTTTGTTTTAGTACGTAATTTACTTTTTTTAAAACGTTGTATTAGTAGAAGGAAAAAATGTCACGAAAATTCCTATGTAGAAATCGAAAGAAGAACAAAAAGAAACATTTGACCTGTAGAAATAATCAAAGATTGAATAGTCATTTAGTGCGAATCATTTAGAATAAGACTTAGCACTTACCTGAAGTAAATCCAATAAGAACCATTTGCAATAAAGACGCCACTGTGGTGAATGTGACCTGATGTCCGGTTGTACGCCCTGCCCACATAATTGTATGGCCAGCTGTAACGGCTAGCTCGTGGTCACTGCCAGTGCTGACCCTACAACACCTTTTGAAAAAAGCAAACGGTAGATGAAATAAGGACCAATAGAAGTGGTCTTTTAAATATCAACTCAACTAGTGAGTTTTCGTTCCCAATTTGTATGAGAAATTAAAAAAATTAGTTATTTTTTAATTATGTTTTTGATTTGTTATGTTTGGTTTTTAAAAACATACGTGTCAATTTTTTTTTTAAAGAATAATCAGAAATCCAGTGGGGAGGTTGTGTTCGTCCAAGGGATATCAAGTGACGTCGTCATTGTATCTCACAGGAAAATCCCTTTTGCTTTCTGGGGTTTGTTATGAAAATATATCCACGTGTTTCTCTTGGAGGAACGTGCGTTTGTATGTTGAGAATATCGTCAAAGATGATATTCTATCCTTTTATGTTGTTTAGGACGCACAGTGTGAATTATTGTTGTGAAGAAATTTCCTTTTGATAATAATATAGGAATAAAACTATGCGTTATAAAAACTTATGAATATAACGGTACATATTTAGTTTTATATGAATATATTTGCAAGACTTAGAATTGTTGTTTCATCTGGATACTTGCCTATATGTTTATGCATATAAATTGAAATTTCTCTATGTAGTGTCTGGTTTTTTATATATATGCATTTACGAGTGTAAGTTAATCTGCATATATGTTTTTGACTATGTATGTGTGGTATTTCAGTGCACAAACCTGTGCTTGCTTTTACGTGCGTTGATGTATACACAGAATATTTCTATTCTATATGCTTTTTTACCATGTGAGTACTTGTGTAAGTAGGTGCGCTTCCCTATATGCGCGTTTGTGTTTGCAGGCATGTATGCTCTCTGTGTGGGACAGCGTATGTATTTGCGCGTTTGTAAGTAAAAGTATGTGTGCGTGTGATTCAGCGTGTCGGGTGGCCGGCTGTGAGGCTGTTCTTGTCAGTCACTTCAAAAGAGATAGATGAGAAACAGGGTTTAAGGAAGACGTCGAGTAGAGTCATTTAAGAAGGGCGAAGAAGTCGATGTTGAGCTCGCTTACAGATCTGGTGAGAATGATAATAGCTGGGGTCGTGAGGCTTGCCCGGCAGTCCCAGAGTGCTCGACCACATGGCTATCTGGGCGACGCTCACCTGGCAAAGAGATACAAATACGTATGAGATTTTTGCATTAGATACATATAAATATGTCATGAGAAATGTATTTGTATGTAATCATATATATATATATATATATATATATATATATATATATATATATATATATATATATATGTGTGTGTGTGTGTGTGTGAGTGTGTGGGTTTGTGGGTGTACATGTTAAGAGTGTGGAAAACTATATAATAACGTTCTGTTTTTGCTACTATGTTACCGTAGCAGACCAAAAAATAGCACATCATAAAATTATTTATTCACTGCAATAGCCTTATCTTAACTCAGAGAATAGATTAATCTTGATACTACTACTACTACTACTACTAATATTCTCTGTGACTCTGAGATACAGACGGATCACCTAATCACGGCCAGGAGATCAGACCAAGAGTTAATTAACAAGAAAAAGAGAAGTTGTCATCTCGCGGATTTTGCTGACCCTGCCGATCACCGAGTGAAAATAAAAGAATGCGAAAAGATAGACAAATACCTAAACCTTGCCAGAGAACTGAGAAAACTGGGGAACATAAAGGTGATAGTCGTGCCAATTGTAATTGGTGCGCTTGAAAGGGTCTGGAAAAGAGTCTGGGTGAATTGGAAATCAGAGGTAGAATCGAGACCATCCAAACTACAGCATTGTTAAGTTCGGCTAGAATACTCAGAAGAGTCCTGGTGACCTGAGGAGACTTTCTGTTACTCAGACTCCAGTGAGCCACCGGGTAAGGCGGGTGGGAAAAACTCGAATGGAGTCAAATAATAATAATAATAATAATAATAATAATAATAATAATAATAATAATAATAATAAGGAATATGAAAGTGAAAGTGATACCAATTGTAGTTGGTGCACTTGGAACAGTCCCCAAAGGATTAGAAAAGGGTTTGGAAAGTTTGGATATCAGAGGAAGGATTGAAACCATTCAGAACACTGCACTGCTGCAATCTGCCAGAATACTCAGAAGAGTCCAGGAGACCCGAGGAGACTTGCTGTCACTCAGACTCCAGTGAAAGACCATCAGCTAATGCTGATGTGAAAAATCAAAAGGAGTAAATAATAAGATAGAAAACAAAAAGTGGAAAAATGCTCTATGGATACTTCAAACGTCAAACTAGAGACTATCCAAACCACAACACTGTTAAAATTGGATTGGCTACTTAGAAGAATTCTGGAGATCTGTCATTCAGACTGCAGTGAAAAACAACCAGTTAGAGTAGATTGTTACATAATTGATAGGTTACATGTAAATTGTGTAAAAAACTAAAAATAACGGTAATTCGGAATCATGGAAAAAACGTAAAATTAAATTGACCTTGCGTTGACAATATACCTGGTCTCTGACTGATCAAAGTGATTCGTCAGAACAGGAAGAAGACTTAGAAAAGGGAGTTTAGTGGTGGTTTATGTAAGAAGGTAGACCTGTCTCCAAGATGGCTATTTCCCCCACAAGTGCTGGTTTAACTTGGATTGTATAAAGACATCTAAAAACTATTCCAAGTCTTGAGTTCATTACTAAGAACAGCAACAGACACAAAGATGAAGAAACGCACAAGAAGACCCAAGAAATCAGACCAGGCGAACAGAATCAGAAGTAAAAAAAACATAATAGACGACTTAATCCAGCTTAAAAGCAGAGAAGTATTACAAGATGGTAAGAAGAACAGAAAAAAGCTATATAACACTGATTAGAAAAAAATCACAAAATAGTAATAATAATGATACACGCTCTTCCCGATCATTATAACTTGTCAAGGGAGGCAATTACTAATTACCAACTATAAATTACGTCCCCTTATCTAATTATGAGCAATTAATTTTCATTTAAATCTTTAAAGAAGATATTGTTCGATATTAAGCTTACTGATTGTCGAATGCAGCTTTTAAATTGTAAAATCACACATTTGTATCTATATACGTATGTTTGTGTAACAATGGACATATGAGAGAATATATTAAGTACAGATAAAGAAATGTGTAAATATTTACAAGTACTACCCGGCGTTACCAAGGTGACAAAGCTGTAGAAATATATTTTTGCTAGCATTAAATGAGTTTTGAATGTAATTATATTTAAATATGTTTTTATTGCAACGTAAATTATTTTCACATTTCTCTGACGTTCAAATCTTGGGCTTAGTGTTAATTTTAGTTGCGTGACTGAAAAATATTATCAATATTTTTTTAGTTGTCATATGTTTTGGTAATTCTAAATTGATATACATCGCATTAAACCAACAATACTGACTGAATGTTTTTAGTCAGCAATAGCTCTGGGGTAGAACACGTTTGGTGTAAATAAACATTAAAACTGTAAAACATTTCAGAGTGGAAAAATTATTTTAAAATAAAGACAAAGATATAAAAAAGTAAAAAGTAACAAATATTTTCAAGAGTATATAGAGAAAACATGAAAATATGCTGTATTTTTTTCTTCAGAATCTGTTACCGAGTTAGATAAGCATATTTACTGGAAAATGGTGACCGTGATTCATATTTTTACCGCATGAGGGCGTTAGAGTAGCCGCAATACAGTTTGATTTATTCCACCCACTTCCCATTGATTTGGATTTTCTACCTGTGAGGGATAAAAAATGTACTTGGATTAAAAAACATATCAGCATCCTATAGATTATGTGCCAGTGGGTCCCCGAGAGATCGAGGATCAAGAGTTACATTATTTATGTATTATTTTTTAATGTATCTGGATGTTCGTGTCAAGTTCTGTAAGGGTTCGTTGTGAAATGGTATCGTTATTTCAAGACAAAAAGAACAAACTTTGAAGCTTAATGTATAAACTAGCAATATTAGCCCGTATTACATTTCCCCCGTGTCGGCTGCAGAAGAGTAAGACCCCCACAACGAGGCCAACTGTTGTGCCGTGGGTGATGAGCCGTATTGCTTAAAGACGGAATCCTAGTGTCTGAGCAGTCCATAAC
>CM042139.1:100309359-100311859 GCA_023376005.1 Doryteuthis pealeii | reverse complement strand
TGAAACAGTCTGTACGATGTTCTACACACCGAATGATTCTTTGCGAAATTCACTTGTCATTATTATCTTCTATAATTATCGAATTTTATGCGATATGAGCATTGTAATTGCTTCAAGCAAAAATATAAATATTAATATATACTTTATCCACAATGCTTCTAAAATAAACAAACATCCAAAAATCTTAAATATAATATATATATATATATATATATATATATTATATAATATATATATATGTGTGTGTGTGAGTTTGTATGTGTGTTTGGTGTGTATGTGTGTAGTGTGTGTTTGTGGAGGAGTTTAATCATAAGTCAATTTCGATGTGGCACAGTTGGTCTATTATGACGAAAAAACACCCAACACAACCCATTATGCGAGTTATTTGATCTGTTGCACTTGAAATCAAGCTCCGATCTGTTTTGCTAGTGAATCTGATTCTAAGGTACCTGTACATTTCAATGTGACATGCTAGGACTTTGTAAAAAGACGTCAAGAAAGACAGCGTTGATAGGGAAGTATCGAAACCGCTTGACTGATATGAGAGAAAGAAAGCATAAAATGAAAATGAAGTAGGAATGAAAGTAGAAGGGTTTTTGGCTGGAGATGAACAATCCTAGCTGCCACCCTCGACCACTTTATCTCTACTATCTTCACCACGCCCATGGGACAGATATGACGAACATTTCCTGGGCATTCTTTCACATTTTTCTTCCTTTTTCATTCTTTTCGCTTATTTTTTTTTCTTGTCAATGAAGGAAAAAAAGCCAACGGCTGTTGACTATTTACAAACATTTGACACTTAGGGAATTGCTAACTTTTTTATAGAAATTCTGTCGAAGCTGTGCCTATTTGACTATAAAAAGAATATCGAGTTCATTCTTTTGTGTTTTACACACGGCTAAAACAAACTAATTCAGATGGCTTAGTGCCACCAAAGGCTCTCAGCCAAGGGAATGCTAACCTTGTGACATTTTTTGGGAACTAACCATATAAAATTGTTTGTATCAATGCTACTTAAAGGGAGGTATACTTAGTGCAGATACCTGAGCTATATTCAATCAGCGCGCAGCACTTTTTCACGCTTTAATCATATTTGAAGCATATATTACAGGAAAAGTTTGGATATTATTTACAACAAAAATATATAAAGCTTCTCAAATCTCAAAGTCTCCGAGACTTTATACATGTCCATTAAAATATATATTGCCTATTCATATGTTGTTACGAAATTTATTTGACCCCCAAAAAACCAAAAAAAACAACAACAACAAGTAAAAAGCAACATTGCTTTTTTATATAATATCATCCATATACCTTTTTCTAAACCATTTATTTAAGGATTTCGTTATTTCTGTAGAATATTATAAAATCCAAATAGATATTATCTGGTATTATTTATTACCAAACTCAATAGCATTTATATTTCATAACCTAAAATATCAACATATCATCATCATGAATTCCCTTAACGTTTTCGCAATGCATCCCTATCGGCCATCGCTCTTGGTAAGTTTCTAGTACCCGGTAAGACCACTCAGTATCCTCATACCAAAGCATGCGCAGTAGATACGACACTCTATCTAATTTTAAAATCAAAACCCAAAATTGAATATATTTTCTGATTTACTGTCGGTAAAAAAAAAAATATTTGCCAACCACTAAACAATAAAGTTTTATGTCAATTATACGGTGTGTCCCATTCAAAAAAAAATTACTCCTAGATGCCAAGGCTCAACATATACAATTTTGGAATCTGGCCGATTCATGAGCAATTTAGAAACATTCCGGGTCGAATCCGGAATTTTTGAATCTCAAGTTTTAATTACTGTGATTATTTTCGGCAGATATTATGTGATTTTATCGACGAATTGTATTGTACGATAATAATTTTTTATAAATTCTATAATAATAAATACATTTCAAGAAACTTAATTGTAAGTCCGATTGGGTGGCTTTTAAGCTAGTATATATAACTTCTAAACTTGCTGAGAACTTTTGCATCATTCCAATAGAAAAACAACAACAATTTACAGACAAATTCTAGTTTTACTGTTTGTCTATTTCTCCGTGTTATTATTGGCACCAAAGTATCTCAGACGATAAGATAGAAATGTGAGTTTCTTTTTTTAAAGACCTTTTGAACTGAAAAAATCGATGACATGTTGCCAATTTTGCGGACACAGACGCAGCGTTTAGAGTTTTCTTTACTTTAATGTTGTAAAAAGACCTGTAAAAGTTGCTGACCTGTAAATTGCCGACAAGTTAAAAAGTGGCAAATATTCATACTTGAAAGAAATGAACCTACATGAAGGAGTATTTTGGACATACACTTCTAAATCCTGTAGAAAATTTGTAAAATTCCTTGTCAATATTTTATTTGATTATAGTATATATATATATATATATATATATATATATATATATATTATATATATATATATATATATATATATTGGCAGCATTTTTTTTAAACATATTTTGTTGAACTCAGCGGACA
>CM042139.1:100301859-100304359 GCA_023376005.1 Doryteuthis pealeii | reverse complement strand
CAATACCGTGAAGTTAATCCTACTATTGTTCGTTTTAAAAGATGACAGACGACAAACGCTTGTCTTCTAATCATGGATTCAACGTTGATCATTTGTTTCAGATAGACACAATAATGATTGAAGTTTCAAGTGAAGAACAAAGTAAAAGTCGCTATTACAATCCTCTTAGAAAAATCAGTTGAATAGACTTCTGTGCGAGACGTGTCGAAACGATCATGGAACAAAGCGATTAACAGAGGTTATCGAGTGCACTAATAATCCGGTTAGAATTAGCAGTGATCTCCACGGCAAACAAACTTTCTTTCTCATTATATAGAAACTTTCTGCTCTCAAATCCCCTCCGTTTTGGTCTGTGTTGGTCAAATATATATATATATATATATATATATATATATATATATATATATATATATATATATATATAGTAGAATACCGTGATAACCAGTTCAAATTATTCTGATGATCGCATAAGCGAAAAACTGACAGTCTCCAAGTGACGTTGACTGTGGTTACGCTATCTATCAATATATATATATGTCTGTGTGTGTGTGTCTGTGTGAAGAAAAGAGGCTTAAAAATCGGGTTTTAATCGATTATGGTCCATTTCCACCCGCGGGTATCTGAGAACCCTCCGAGTTTCATCAGATCTTTATTGAAAATGGTAAACAAATAAATTCAGCTTACACTTATACATTCTATTCGGATCCCAGTGACAATATCGGGTTTCAATTCATCTTATCTCTTTCAGGTGACAGTGCTTTGATCTTGTGGTAGCTCTTTTTCTTGGGGCTTGTGATAACCCTTTTTTTTTTCTTGGGTGCTGTCGCCTGGACAGGTCAATTTCAGTTCTCATGTTTCTTATCAAATGTCTTCATCTATTTTTCCTTACAGGGTGGGGTTCAGTTAAGGTAACCTAGTTGGATGGATTCCCCACCACTGCTAAGGTGGTCAGGTTCATTGAATTAGATAGATTTAATTAATTCTTTCATTCGTCCTACTTAACTGTATGTATATCTGTTTCCATCCCCAACCTGATACAGGCACACACATACGTGCGTACGTCCAGGATTTCACATATGCATCTAAGATTATAGGGTGGACTGTAAATGGAAACTTTGGATATTTATGTGTGTGTGTGTGTGTCTACGTATATATATACATATATATATATATATATATATACATATATATGCATGTGTATACATATGTACATGGGTATGGAAAAATATATATGTATGTATGAGAATGGGTAGTATGTGAGTATATGCATATGTGAAATCATGGGCGTACGCTAGAATTGTCCGCTGAGTTCAACAAAATATGTTTAAAAGAAAAATGCTGCCAATATATATATATATATATATATATATATATATATATATATATATATATATATATATATACTATAATCAAATAAAATATTGACAAGGAATTTTACAAATTTTCTACAGGATTTAGAAGTGTATGTCCAAAATACTCCTTCATGTAGGTTCATTTCTTTCAAGTATGGAATATTTGCCACTTTTAACTTGTCGGCAATTTTACAGGTCAGCAACTTTTACAGGTCTTTTTACAACATTAAAGTAAAGAAAACTCTAAACGCTGCGTCTGTGTCCGCAAAATTGGCAACATGTCATCGATTTTTTCAGTTCAAAAGGTCTTTAAAAAAAGAAACTCACATTTCTATCTTATCGTCTGAGATACTTTGGCCAATAAATATACACGGAGAAATAGACAAACAGTAAAACTAGAATTTGTCTGTAAATTGTTGTTGTTTTTTCTATTGGAATGATGCAAAAGTTCTCAGCCAAGTTTAGAAGTTTATATTATACTAGCTTAAAAGCCACCCAATCGGACTTACAATTAAGTTTCTTGAAATGTATTTATTATTATAGAATTTATAAAAATTATTATCGTACAATACAATTCGTCGATAAAATCACATAAATATCTGCCGAAAATAATCACAGTAATTAAAACTTGAGATTCAAAATTTCCGGATTCGACCCGGAATGTTTCTAAATTGCTCATGGAATCGGCCAGATTCCAAAATTGTATATGTTGAGCCTTGGCATCTAGGAGTAATTTTTTTTTTTTGAATGGGACACACCGTATAATTTGACATAAAACTTTATTGTTAGTGGGTTGGCAAATATTTTTTTTTTTACCGACAGTAAATCAGAAACAATATATTCAATTTTGGGTTTTTGATTTAAAATTAGATAGAGTGTCGTATCTACTGCGCATGCTTTGGTATGAGGATACTGAGTGGTCTTACCGGGTACTAGAAAACTTACCAAGAGCGATGGCCGATAGGGATGCATTGCGAAAAACGTTAAGGGAATTCATGATGATGATATGTTGATATTTTAGGTTATGAAATATAAAATGCTATTGAGTTTGGTAATAAATAATACCAGATAATATCTATTTGGATTTTATAATATTCTACAGAAAATAACGAAATCCTTAAATAAATGGTTTAGAAAAAGGGTATATG
>CM042139.1:100274359-100291859 GCA_023376005.1 Doryteuthis pealeii | reverse complement strand
TAAGACTATTACGTCTTCCCTATTCAAATACTGACTCAATATTCCATGTACTTGTTTCCTTTCATCTTATTTTGTTCCAGAATAATTAGATATCAGTAGCAACAGTGTGGATATCTTAATAAAATTATCAATATTATTATACATCCTATCATAAGAAGCATTACTATGCATATTTGCAATGTTAATCGAGTTTAATATATCTGTCTTAAATCAAATGATGACAGGATTTACACTCTATGATAGTGTTAAAATTATTATTTCTCCATACTGTATATTCTATTGTAATTTATAAACTGTCTATCGATTTTTTGTAGAACTAAGACTCTAAAATTTTTGGATTGATTTCATCTATACTTTCCAGAATTCTTAGAGTGATCAATGAAAAGGTTTTAATTATTTAGCTAAGATTATTTGCTTTTGACTCCCGGAAATAAACCACTTATGCCCATAAAACGCTAAGTATATGTAAGATATTGAAGACGTCTGTGGTGAAATGGTTACCGTAGTAGAAAATTGACACGGCAACAAATGCTCCAGTTATATACCTTATATTAGGATTATCGTCAATATTCATCTGGGAACAATTTGTAGAGAGTTTGGTAGAGAAGTTCCCTTTTATGTGACCACAACTTTAGGGGATTTGTCTTTACATTTTTGTCTGTGTTAGAATTGTTCATCCTAAGTAATAATATCCAACTCATGTAATACGGTTGGTTGGTGAATTGGATTTTATGGCATATTAACCCTTAGGCTATTTTGTGTCGAAAATGTCTTTGTTTTATTCATTCTTGCTGGATATTTAGATTTTTTAAAACTAATTTTTTTTATATTTAACCCATAGATGAGACTCTAAAATGCACTACCAGTCGTAATCAGATGAAACCTGGGAGTAATGGCAATGAAGGGATATTCCATACTACCCAGAACTTGAAATTACCCAGAATTGGAAACTCACCACCAGATGCCTTTTAACATCATACCATAATATTAAAAACCTCGTGCATCACCTTCTAGCACATATATGATAAAAAGGGTTGGGAAAATCATATAGGAGCTATGGCTTGACGTAACCCTCCGATTGATTGGGGAGGTGGGGTCTCACCAACCTGTCGTCTAGCATAAGGCCAAAGTGTAGAATTGCATGTTATGGACTGCTCAGACACTAGGATTCCGTCTTTAAGCAATACGGCTCATCACCCACGGCACAACAGTTGGCTCGTTGTGCGGGGTCTTACTCTTCTGCAGCCGACACGGGGGAAATGTAATACGGGCTAATATTGCTAGTTTATACATTAAGCTTCAAAGTTTGTTCTTTTTGTCTTGAAATAACGATACCATTTCACAACGAACCCTTACAGAACTTGACACGAACATCCAGATACATTAAAAAATAATACATAAATAATGTAACTCTTGATCTCGATCTCTCGGGACCCACTGGACAATTCTATAGGATGCTGATATGTTTTTTAATCCAAGTACATTTTTTATCCCCTCACAGGTAGAAAATCAAATCAATGGGAAGTGGGTGGAATAATCAAACTGTATTGCGGCTACTCTAACGCCCTATTGCGGTAAAAATATGATCACGGTCACCATTTTTCCAGTAAATATGCTTATCTAACTCGGTAACAGATTCTGAAGAAAAAATACAGCATATTTTCATTTTCTCTATATACTCTTGAAAATATTTGTTACTTTTTACTTTTTTATATCTTTGTCTTTATTTTAAATAATTTTTCCACTCTGAAATGTTTTTACAGTTTTAATGTTTATTTTACACCAAACGTGTTCTACCCAGAGCTATTGCTGACTAAAAACATTCAGTCAGTATTGTTGGTTTAATGCGATGTATATCAATTTAGAATTACCAAAACATATGACAACTAAAAAAATATTGATAAATATTTTTTCAGTCACGCAACTAAAATTAACACTAAGCCCAAGATTTGAACGTCAGAGAAATGTGAAATAATTTACGTTGCAAAAAAAACATATTTAAATATAATTACATTCAAAACTCATTTAATGCTAGCAAAATATATTCTACAGCTTTGTCACCTTGGTAACGCCGGTAGTACTTGTAAATATTTACACATTTTCTTTATCTGTACTTAATATATTCTCTCATATGTCCATTGTTACACAAACATACGTATATAGATACAAATGTGTGATTTTACAATTTTAAAAGCTGCATTCGACAATCGTAAGCTTAATATCGACAATATCTTCTTTAAAGATTTAAATGAAAATTAATTGCTCATAATTAGATAAGGGGACGTAATTTTATAGTTGGTAATTAGTAATTGCCTCCCTTGACAAGTTATAATGATCGGGAAGAGCGTGTATCTTATTATTACTATTTGTGATTTTTTTCTAATCAGTTTATATAGCTTTTTTCTGTTCTTCTTACCATCTTGTAATACTTCTCGCTTTTAAGCTGGATTAAGTCGTCTTATATTTTTTTTTACTTCTGATTCTGTCGCCTGGTCTGATTTCTTGGGTCTTCTTGTGCGTTCTTCATCTTGTGTTCTGTTGCTGTTCTTAGTATGAACCAAGACTTGAATAGTTTTTAGATGTCTTTATTACAATCAAGTTAAACCCAGCACTTGTGGGAAATAGCCATCTTGGGACAGGTCTAACCTTCTTACATAAACCACACTAAACCCCTTTTTAAGCTCTTCTTCCTGTTCCTGACGAATCACTTTGATCATCCAGAAGACAGGTATTATGTCAACGCAAGGTCAATAATTTACAGTTTTTTCCTGATTTCCGAATTACCGTTATTTTTAGTTTTTTACACAATTTACATGTAACCTATCAATTATGTAACAATCTACTCTAACGGTTGTTTTTCACTGCAGTCTGAATGACAGATCTCCAGATTCTTTAAGTAGCCATCCATTTAACAGTGTTGGTGGTTTGGATAGTCTCTAGTTTGACGTTGAGTATCCATAGAGCATTTTTCCACTTTTGTTTTCTACTCATTATTACTCCTTTTGATTTTCACATTCAACATTAGCTGATGGTCTTTCACTTGGAGTTCTGAGTGACAGCAAGTCTCCTCGCGGTCTCCTGACTTCTTCTGAGTATTCTTGGGCAGATTGCAGCAGTGCAGATGTTCTGAATTGTTCAATCCTTCCTCTGATATCCAAACTTTCCAAACCTTTTCTAATCTTTGGGGACTGTTCAAGTGCACAACTACAATTGTATCACTTTCACTCTCATATCCTATATTTTATATTATAATTATTATTATATATATTATTATTATTATTATTTTGATCCATTCGATGTTTTCCCACCCGCCTTACCCGGCTGGCTCACTGGAGTCTGAGTAACCGGAAGTTCTCCTCAGTCACCAGGACTCCTTCTGAAGTATTCTAGCCGAACTTAACAATGCTGTAGTTTGGATGGTCTCGATTCTACCTCTGATTTTCAATTCACCCATTACTCTTTTCCAGACCATTTCAAGCGCACCAAATTACAATTGCACACTATACCTTTATGTTCCCAGTTTTCTCAGTTCTCTGGCAAGTTAGGGATTTGTCTATCTTTTCGCATCTTTTATTTTCACTCGGTGATCGGCAGGGTCAGCCAAAATTCCGCGAGATGACAACTTCTCTTTTTCTTGTTTAATTAACTCTTGTCTGTATCTCCTGGCGTGCATAGGTATCCGTCTGTATCTCAGAGCACAGAGAATATTGTAGTAGTAGTAGTACAGTAGTATCAAGATTAATCTTATCCTGAGTTAAGATAGTATTGCCAGTGAATAAATAATTTTATGATGTGCTATTTTTGGTTCTGCTACGTAACATGTAGCAAAACAGAACGTTATTTATATTAGTTTTCACACTCTTAAACATGTACACCCACAACCCAAAACACACTCACACACACACACACACACATATATATATATATATATGATATACTATATATATATATATATATATATATATATATATATGATTACATACAAAATAATTTTCATGACATATTTATATGTATTCTAATGCAAAAATCTCATACGTATTTATCTCTTTGCCAGAGTGAGCGTCCCCAGATAGCCATGTTGGTCGGCAGCACCTGGGACTGCCGCGGCAAGCCTCACGACCCAGCTATTATCCATTCTCCCAGATCTGTAAGCGAGCTCAACATCGACTTCTTCGCCTTCTAATTGCTACTCGGACTCTCCTTAAAACCTGTTTCTCATCTATCTCTTTGAAGTGATGACAAGAACAGCCTCACAGCGGCCACCCGACACGCTGAATCCACGCCACATACTTTTACTTACAACGCGCAAATACATACGCTGTCCACACAGAGAGCATACATGCCTGCAAACACAAACGCGCAATAGGGAAGCGCATACTTACACAAGTACTCACATGGTAAAAAGCAATATAGAATAGAATATTTCTGTGTATACATCACGCACGTAAGCAAGCACAGTTTGTGCCTGCAAATACACACATACATAGTCAAACATATATGGATTACATCTACACTCGTAAATGCATATATATAAAATACCAGACACTACATAAAGAGAAATTTCAATTTATATGCATAAACATATAGGGCAAGATATCCAGATTGAAACAACAATTCTAGTCTTGCAAATATATTCATATAAAACTTAATTATGTTACCGTATATTCATAAGTTTTATAACGCTAGTTTTATCCTATATTATTATCAAAAGGAAATTCTTCACAACAATAATCACACTGTGCGTCCTAAACAACATAAAAGGATAGAATACTATCTTGACGATATTCTCAAACATACACAAACGCACGTTCCTCCCAGAGAAAAACACGTGGACTATATTTTCATACAAACCCCAGAAAGCAAAAGGGATTTTCCTGTGAGATTACAATGAGACGTCACTTGATTAATCCCTTGGACCGAACACAACCTTCCCCACTGGATTTCTGATTATTCTTTAATAAAAAAATTGACACGTATGTTTTTAAAAACCAAAACATAACAATCAAAAACATTAATTAAAAAATAACTAATTTTTTTAATTTCTTCATACAAATTGGAACGAAAACTCACTAGTTGCAGTATTGATATTTAAAGCACTTCTATTGGTCCTCTATTTCATTCTACCGTTTGCTTCTTTATCAAAAGGTGTTGTAGGTCAGGACTGGCAGTGACACGAGAGTAGCGTTACAGCTGGCCATACATTATGTGGGGCAGGGCGTTACAACGGACATCAGGTCACATTCACACAGTTGGCGTCTTTATTGGCAAATGCGTTCTAATTGGATTACTTCAGGTAAGTGCTAAGTCTTATTTCTAAAATGATTCGCACTAATGACTATTAATCTTTTTAATTTCTACAGGTCAAATGTTTTCTTTGTTCTTCTTTTCGTTTCCTACATAGGAATTTCGTGACATTTTAAAACGTGTATTATAGAAGGAAAAAATGTCACGAAAACCTATGTAGAAATCGAAAGAAGAACAAAAAAAGAAATTTGAACCTGTAGAAATAATCAAGATGAATAGGTCATTTAGGCGAATCATTTAGAATAAGACTTAGCACTACCTGAAGTAAATCCAATAAGAACCATTTGCAATAAATACGCCACTGTGTGATGTGACCTGCATTGTTCGGTTGTACGCCCTGCCCAATAATTGTATTGGCCAGCTGTAACGGCTAGCTCGTGGTCACGCCAGTGCTGACCCTACAACACCTTTTGAAAAAGCAACGGTAGATGAAATAAGGACAATAGAAGTGGTCTTTTTAAATATCACTCCAACTAGGATTTTCTTCCCTTTTATGAGAAATTAAAAAAATTAGTTATTTTTAATTATGTTTTTGATTTGTATGTTTGTTTTTAAAAACATACGTGTCAATTTTTTTTTTAAAAGAAATAATCATGAAATCCAGTGGGGAGGTTGTGTTTGGTCCCAAGGATATCATGACGTCGTCATTGTAATCTCACAGGAAATCCCTTTGCTTCTCGGTATTGTTATGAAAATATATCCACGTGTTCTCTGGAGGAACGTGCGTTTGTATGTAGAGAATATCGTCAAAGATGATATCTATCCTTTTATGTTGTTTAGGACGCACAAGTGTGAATTATTGTTGTGAAGAAATTTCCTTTTGATAATAATATAGGAATAAAACTATGCGTTATAGAAACTTATGAAATTTATAACGGACATATTTAGTTTATATGATAAGCAAGTACTTAGACTTGTCTGTTTTCATCGGATACTTGCCTATATGTTTTATGCATATAAATTGAAATTCTCTATGTTAGTGTCTGGTTTTATATATAGCATTTACGGTGTAGTTAATCTGCATATATGTTTTTGCTATGTATTGTGGTATTTCAGTGCACAAACCTGTGTGCTTGCTTTTACGTGCGTTGATGTATAGACAAATATTTCGATCTATATGCTTTTTACCATGGAAGTACTTTTGTAAGTAGGTGCGCTCCCTATTGCCGCGTTTGTGTTTTGCAGCATGTATGCTCTCTGCTGTGGGACAGACGTATGTATTTGCGCGTTTGTAAGTAAAGTATGTGTGCGTGTGATTCAGCGTGTCGGGTGGACGGCTGTGAGGCTGTTCTTGTCAGTCACTTCAAAAGAGATAGATGAGAAACAGGGTTTAAGGAAGGAGTCGAGGTAGCGTCATTAAGAAGGGCGAAGAAGTCGATGTTTGAGCTCGCTTACAGATCTGGTGAGAATGATAATAGCTGGGGTTCGTGAGAGCTTGCCCGGCAGTCCCAGAGTGCTCGACCACATGGCTATCTGGGCGACGCTCACCTGGCAAAGGATACAAATACGTATGAGATTTTTGCTTATTAGATACAATAAATATGTCATGAGAAATGTATTTGTATGTAATCATATATATTATATATATATATATATATATAATATATATATAATATATATATATATGTGTTTGTGTGTGTGTTGAGATGTGTGGGTTGGGTTACAATGTTAAGAGTTGTTTTTTATTTGCGGAAAACTATATATAACGTTTCTGTTTTTGCTACTATGTTACCGTAGCAGACCAAAAAATTAGCACATCATAAAATTATTTATTCACTGCAATAGCCTTATCTTAACTCAGAAATAAGATTAATCTTTGATACTACTACTACTACTACTACTAGTATTCTCTGTGACTCTGTATGAGATACAGACGGTCACCTTAAAATCACAGGCCAGGAAGATCAGACCAGAGTTATTAACAAGAAAAGAGAAGTTGTCATCTCGGGATATTTGCTGACCTGCCGATCACGAGTGAAAATAAAGAATGCGAAAAGATTATAGACAAATACCTAAACCTTGCCACGAGAAACTGAGAAAAACTGGGGACATAAGGTGATAGTTCGTGCCAATTGGTTATTGAGTGCGCTTGAAGGGGTCTTGGGAAAGAGTCTGGGTGAATTGGAATCAGAGATAGAATCGAGGGACCATCCAAACTACAGCATTGATTAAGTTCGGCTAAATACTCAGAGAGTCCTGGGACCTGAGGAGACTTTCTGTTACTCAGACTCAGTGAGCCAACCGGGTGTTAAGGCGGGTGGGAAAAACTCGAATGGGTCAAATAATAATAATAATAATAATAATAATAATAATAATAATATAATAATATAATAGAAATGAAAGTAAGTGATTTACCAATTTTGTAGTTGTGCACTTGGAAAGTCCCCAAAGGATTAGAATAAGGGTTTGGAAATTTGATATCAGAGGAAGGATTGAAACCATTCAGAACACTTGGCACTGCTGCAATCTCGACCAGAATACTCAGAAGACGTCGAGGAGACCCGAGGAGACTTGCTGTCACTCAGACTCAGCGAAAGACCATCAGCTAATGCTGTGCTGAAAAATCAAAAGGAGTAAATAAATAAGATAGAAAAACAAAAAAGTGGAAAAAGCTCTAGAGATACTGGTTCAAACGTCAAACTAGAGGACTATCCAAACCACAAACCACTGTTAAAATTGGATTGGCTACTTAGAAGGATTCTGGAGATCTGTCATCAGACTGCAGTGAAAAACAACCAGTTAGAGTAGGATTTGTTACATAATTGATAGTTACATGTATGTGTAAAAAACTTAAAATAACGGTAATTCGGAATCATGGAAAAAACGTAAAATTAATTGACCTTGCGTTGACATATACCTGGTCTCTGACTGAATCCAAAGTGATTCGTCAGAACAGGAGAAGACTTAGAAAAGGGAGTTTAGTGGTGCATGGTTTATGTAAGAAGGTAGACCTGTCTCAAGATGGCTATTTCCCCCCACAAGTTGCTGGTTTAACTTGGATTGTAAATAAGGAGCATCTAAAAACTTATTCAAGTCTTTGAGTTCATACTAAGAACAGCAACAGACACAGATGAAGAAACGCACAAGAAGACCCAAGAAATCAGACCAGGCGACAGAATCAGAAGTAAAAAAAACATAATAAGACGACTTAATCCAGCTTAAAAGCAGAGAAGTATTACAAGATGTAAGAAGAACAGAAAAAGCTATATTAACACTGATTAGAAAAAATCACAAAATAGTAAAATATAATGATACACGCTCTTCCCGATCATTATAACTTGTCAAGGAGGCAATTACTAATTACCAACTATATAAATTACGTCCCCTTATCTAATTATGAGCAATTAATTTTCATTTAAATCTTTAAAGAAGAATATTGTTCGATATTAAGCTTACTGATTGTCGAATGCAGCTTTAAATTGTAAAATCACACATTTGTATCTATTATACGTATGTTTGGTGTAACAATGGACATATGAGAGAATATATTAAGTACAGATAAAAAGAAATGTTAAAATATTACAAGTACTACCCCGGCGTTACCAAGGTGACAAAGCTGTAGAAATATATTTGCTAGCATTAAATGAGTTTTGAACTGTAATTATACTTTTAAATATGTTTTTATTGCACGTAAATTTATTTTCACATTTCTCTGCGTTCAAATCTTGGGCTTAGTGTTAATTTTAGTTGCGTGAGACTGAAAATATTATCAATATTTTTTTAGTTGTCATATGTTTTGGTAATTCTAAATTGATATACATCGCATTAAACAACCAATACTGACTGAATGTTTTTAGTCAGCAATAGCTCTGGGGTAGAACACGTTTGGTGTAATAAACATTAAAACTGCTAAACATTCAGAGTTGGAAAATTATTTTAAAAATAAAGGACAAAGATATAAAAAAAGAGAAGTTAACAAATATTTTCAAGAGTATATAGAGAAAACATGAAAATATTGCTGTATTTTTTTCTTCAGAATCTGTTACCGAGTTAGAATAAGATAGTTTACTGGAAAATGGTGACCGTTGATCATATTTTACCGCATGAGGGCGTCTAGAGTAGCCGCAATACAGTTTGATTTATTCCACCCCACTTCCCATTGATTTGGATTTTCTACTGTGAGGCGATAAAAAATGTACTTTGGATTAAAAAACATATCAGCATCCTATAGATTATGTGCCAGTGGGTCCCGAGAGATCGAGGATCAAGAGTTACATTATTATGTATTATTTTTTAATGTATCTGAGATGTTCGTGTCAAGTTCTGTAAGGGTTCGTTGTGAAATGGTATCGTTATTTTCAAGACAAAAAGAACAAACTTTGAAGCTTAAATGTATAAACTAGCAATATTAGCCCGTATTACATTTCCCCCGTGTCGGCTGCAGAAGAGTAAGACCCCCACAACGAGGGCCAACTGTTGTGCGTGGTGATGAGCCGTATTGCTTAAAGATCGGAATCCTAGATGTCTGACGTCCATAACATGCAATTCTACACTTTGGCCCTTATGCTAGACGACAGGTTGGTGAGACCCCACCTCCAATCAATCGGAGGGTTACGTCAAGCCATAGCTCCTTATGATTTTCCCAACCCTTTTTATTCATATATGTGCTAGAAGGTGATGCACGAGGGTTAATATTATGGTATGATGTTAAAAAGCATCTGGTGGTGAGTTTCCAATTCTGGGTAATTTCAAGTTCTGGGTAGTATGGAATATCCCTTCATTGCCATTACTCCCAGGTTCATCTGATTACGACTGGTAGTAGTGCATTTTAGAGTCTCATCTATGGGTTAAATATTAAAAAAAATAGTTTTAAAAAAATCTAATATCAGCAAGAAAGAATAAAACAAAGACATTTTCGACACAAATAGCCCTAAGGGTTAATATGCCATAAAATCCAATTCACCAACCAACCGTATTACATGAGTTGATATATTACTTAGGATGAACAATTCTAACACAGACAAAAATGTAAAGACAAATCCCCTAAAGTTGTGGTCACATAAAAGGAACTTCTCTACCAAACCTCTACAAATTGTTCCCAGAGAATATTGACGATAATCCTAATATATAATGTATATAACTGGAGCATTTGTTGCGTGTCAATTTTCTACTACGGTAACCATTTCACCACAGGACGTCTTCAATATCTTACAAACTTAGCGTTTTATGGGCATAAGTGGTTTTATATTCCGGAGTCAAAAGCAAATAATCTTAGCTAAATAATTAAAACCTTTTCATTGATCACTCTAAGAATTCTGGAAAGTATAGATGAAATCAATCCAAAAATTTTAGAGTCTTAGTTCTTACAAAAAATCGATAGACAGTTATAAATTACAATAGAATATACAGTATGGAGAATAATAATCTTTAACACTATCATAGAGTGTAAATCCTGTCATCATATTGATTTAAGACAGATATATTAAACTCCGATTTAACATTGCAAATATGCAAGTATGCTTTTAATGATAGGATTGTATAATAATATTGATAATTTTTATTAAGATATCCCACACTGTGCTACTGATATCAATTATTCTGAACAAAATAAGATGAAAGAAACAAGTACATGGAATATTGAGTCAGTATTTTGAATAGGGAAGACGTAATAGTCTTAATTGAATTTCTTACTCTCTTAACCACGGAGCCGGGCCAAAATTGATATCCATCTGGTTGAGGGTCCAAATACAAGGGTGATTATGTTGAAAAAATATACCACATTGGTTATATTCCGTCTTGATCACCCAATGAATTTTTTCAGCCGAGCTTCATACAAGCATATATAAACTATGTCACTTGGCCTACTACCCGTGGCTAAAGAGTTTAAAAAAGACAAAATTTCAAGTCCATAAAATCCTCCCCATTCAAAATACTAACTCAATTGATATTCCTTTTTTATTATTAGAATGTGAACTTGGGTTAGCAAATCACTACTAATAGTTAAATTCTAGGTATGTGTCCCATAGCTTAGGAAATAACTATTGGTTTTCATTTGTATATATTTGATATATTTCCAACAGAGCTTGAGTAGCACAGCTTAGACCTGTGCGGTTAAAGTGGGTAGCTGACGCAAAAACAATCTCCTGTTCTAGCGGTAGTAAAATGGGATAGACTCCCTCGATGTCTAGCTGATACCGACGATTGGCCAACCACAGCAAAAACTTAACTGAATGAATCGGAAGGGATAATAAAAAGAGCAGATATTTAAAAAATATGATTTTTTTTAAAATAATAAAAAAAAATGGACAAGGTGAATGAACATAGACTAGAGAAATATATTAAGCCAACAGACAGAAAGAAGAGAAGAAGAAAAAAGAAGAAAGAAGAAGAAGAAGAAGAAGAAGAAGAAGAAGAAGAAGAAGAAGAAGGCAAACAGTATGTTGATGTCCAACTTTTGCTTGTATCTGTCAGCTGTTTACGATTCAGAATTGAAGCCATATGAAAAGACGTTTTCCTGGGGACAGAAAAACAGAACAACTGGGAATAGAAAGAAATTGTAGACGACATCGGATGATAAACGGAGAAAAATAAAAGTATACAGGGGAGTGTGAGAAGTAATGAAATAAACAAAAACGTTGGGTCTGCGCGATGCCGCTGTTTTGACAGTGACAGGAATCATGGTGCTTTCTTGATGGAGACTATGGCGAACAATAGAGAGAAGGAAGATGAGGAAGACGGCAAAATAGATACGGGCATGAAAGGAATAACAATGGACTAGTAGAAGCGGGAAGGAAGGAAATAGACTAGTTAACCGAAATGAAAACAGAAAGAATTGAAGACAAAATAAAACGATAATAAAGAGGAAGAGTAAATGAAATGGAAACGGAAATATAGAAAAGTATAATATAATAAAAAGTGGTTATTCACCGATAAATAAGAAATTAGAAAAAATGTAGGAGAACATAAAGATAAAAGTAGAATAAAAGTATGAGTTAATGTTTTGAAAAAAAGAAAAAAAAAAAGCCACAGCCAACATGTATAGAAAAGATATAAACTTGTTCAGAATAAGAAAGTTGAGACAAGTTAAACTATTTTGGCAATAAGAAAAGTGAAGGAAGAATAAAAAAGATCATATTTGACATCATAACTAGAAGTAAGATAAGTTCATAAAGCAACAACAACAACAATAAATGTAATCTCTCAAATAAGGCATTTTCAAATATAAAACATATCAAAACAAACATATCTCATCCTCAAAGAAGAAGAGTTAATCTCTGGCAGTCAGTAATTGCTTACTGTTGTTGGACGATGAACAAAAATCACTTCAACCTGCATAACAACTTAACTGTGTTATTTCAACCTACACAGCAAATGTTCTAAAACGACTTTCAGAAAGGTTTCTTTGAAAACTTTTAGTAGTCAGAATATCAACGTCAGTCGTTTTATCATAATCCAAACTCAAGGAACCCTGAATCCAACGTCTGCTGCTGTTGAACAATTCATGTTATGCATGTTCAATGCTTTATATAGCTAACTGTACAAAAACAAAGCCGCAATATATGCTTATTTTTTACATGCACAAAGTTATATAAATCCACGAATATTATGCATTACACGGCTTTACAGTTAGAAAGCTAGACTCACAGATCAATTACTACTTAGTAAGTTCTATTCTCAATGATTGACGCCTAAGTCTTGTTGGGTTCATGGAATCCGGATATATATATATATCTTATATATATATATACTATATTATACATATATTAAAGTATATATACATATAATATATACATATACAATATACATATACTATATACACTATATTATACATATATATAATATACATACATACACATACATATATATACATATACATATATATATATACATACATAACCAATACAATATATACAATATACATATACTACATACATAACATACTTATATATACATATACATATACATATACTATATATATACATAACACATACATATATATTATATATATATATGTATATGTATATAAATGTATATGTATATATGTTATATATATATACATATATATATATATATATACATATAATACATATACATTATAACATATACATATATATATACATACATACACATACATATTATATACATAACAATACATATATATATACATATACATACACATACATATATATACATTTTACATATATATAATATATACATAATATATATAACATATATATATACATATACATATACATATACATATACATATAATATATATATATACATATACTATATATATACATATATATATATACATATATATATACATATACATATATATATACATATATAACATACATATACATTATACAACATATACATATACATACATATACATACATACATATACATATATAATATACAATACATATATAATATACATATACATATATATACATATATACATATATATATATATATACATATATATATATACTATATATATATATACATATATATATACATATATACATATATATATATATATATACATATAATATACATATACATATATATATACATATACAACATTATACAATTATTATATATTATACATATATGTACATATACATATACATATATATATATACATATATATATACATATACATATACCATTATACATATATATACATATATCATCATCATCATCATGTCGCGCTTGCAGCACGGATATCCATGACAATCTCTTGCCAACCCTCCCTATCACTCATTGCACCTGGGAGGTCCTCTGCTGAGCATATAGTCCTCGCATAGCTGGTCAATGTAGGTCCTTGCTGGGCGCCCCACACTTGCATGTCCATGTGTTGGCTTCCTCAGGAGAACGTCGCTTATGAGTTCGTCCTTGCTTCTCAGCAGTGTCCTGCATGCCTTGTCCGTCTCACTCGGATAGTTTGAGAGAGGGGGCAGGTGACCGTACAGCTGTCTCTTCGTGGGTGCTGCTTCCACGATTTGTTCAAGACTGCACGTAGCATTCTTGTGCAGCTTCCATCTAGCTTATTTTCAAGACGCTTCGTTAGGGTCCAAGTGGTGCAGCCATATAGCAGCACCGATATAACCACAGCCTGGAAGAACTGTCGCTTCAGCTTGTCAGGGAGATCAGACCTCCATATGACTGACAATTTGTTTGTGGCCGACCATGCCTTGCTATTCTTGTGTTAACATCTCTCTCTGTCGATGAGATATTACTACCTAGGTACGTGAATTGTTCTACAGGCTTGAGAGGCGTGCCGTTGAGTGTTGAGATGTTTCCTTTCTTTTTGAAACTCATGAACTCTATTTTACTGGAGTTCACATAGAGGCCGATATTTTCTGCCGCCTCCTCCAAGCTGTGTAACAGTGACTCAGCTTGTGTCAGTGTATCTGCAAGGAGTGCAAGGTCGTCAGCATAGTCTGCATCTGTGACAGTTTGTGCGGATAACGCCTGCTCCTTGCCTTTTTCAGTGTGAAACCCTTTTCTTTTATGGTATCTAATGATGTTTTGAGTACGTAGTCTAGGCATATTATGAATATATATGGTGCCAATGTATCTCCTTGTAGGACTCCAGCAGCGATGTCAAAGAAATCTGTGTCGCCATCAGGTGAGCGTACCATTGCTCTAGTGTCCCTGTATAGCATCATTATAGCTGCAACTGTTTCTTTGGGGAGGCCATATGCTAGTAGTATTTGTTCCATTTTCCCTCTGTGTATGGAATCAAATGCCTTGGAGAAATCTACGAATAGTAGCGTTGCCTCTAGATTCTTTGATCGTACTCCTTCTATGATCCGTCTTATAGTCAGGATCTGAGAGGTTGTGGATCGATTTTTGCGGAAACCATTTTGGTTTCTTCTAAGGATTTTTTCTATTTCAGGTCGGATGCGATTAAGGAGAAGGGCATTATATATCTTAGCTGCAATAGCAGTAAGAGTTATGCCTCTGTAGTTCTTAGCCATTCCGAGATCTCCTTTTTTAGGGAATGGGAGGATGCAGCCTTTTGTCCATCTATCTATTCTATTTTGTCTATACACTGCATTGCATAGCCCAAGCAGTATGTCACTGAACTTTCCTATCTTCCATACCTCCGGGGTATTCCGTCAAGTCCTGCCGCTTTTCTACCTTTTAGCTTCTTTAAAACTTGGTGATTTCATCTATCGTGAACCCCCAGTTTGATATCTAGTTGTTTATCGACAATCTTTTGGGTATTATCTTCTACTATTTTAGGTGGGTTCCCCAGAAGTTCTGGAAGTGGTCTTTCCATTTTTGGAGTCTATTTTTGGCTGTTTGCCTTTAACTTCGATTTAGAGGTACTTTTCCTACCGCTGACTTCATTAACAGTTTGCCATGCTAATCGTGACTGTCTGTCCTCCACCGATTGTCTTATATTATTTATTTGTGTTGTATGTATTCTATTTGTTCTTTTTTGTATGTTTTGGCTAGTTCTATCTTATATACATATATATATATATATATACATATATATACATATATATATACATATATATATATAACATATTATATATATACATATATATATATATACATATATATATACATATATATATATATATATACATATACATATACATATATATATATACATATTATATATACATATACATATATATATATACATATATATATACATATATACATATATATATATAATACATATACATATATATATATATACATATATACATATATATACATATACATTATATATACATATTACATATACATATATATACATATATATATACATATACATACATATACATATAATACATATATATATATACATATAATACATATACATATACATATACATATATATACATATATATATATATATATATATATATATACATATATACACGTATATATATACACATATATATATACATATATACATATATATACACATATATATATACATATATATATACATATATATTATACATATATATAATATATACATATATATACTATACATATATATAATATATATATATATATACATATATATTATATAACATATATTACATATTATATATACATTATATATACATATAATACATACATATATACATATATATATACATATATACATATATATATATATATATATATACATACATATATACATACATATATATAACATAATACATACTATATATATATACATATATATATAATATATATACATACAATATATAACATATATATATATACATATATATACATATATATATATATATATACCATATATATATATATACATTATATACATATATATTATATATATATATACATACATATATATTATATTACATAATATATATACACATATAAATAATATATATATATATACTATATACTATACATATATATACATACATATATATTAATACATATATATAACATATATGTATTAGTATACATTATATATATATATATATATATATATATATATTATATATATATATATATATGTGTATGCTAGTGTGTAAGAAGGTAAGGTTAGGACGTTGTATTCTGTATACTATTTTAGTATTCTGTCCAGTGTAACACAAGTTCGTTGGGACAAGAAGTCTCTGTCTGTAGGGGACAAGACTGGTTTTGACTCTCAGAAAAAGTCCCGAAGACTCATTCTCATTTACGTGCATTCTGAAGATAAAAGAGGATGACTCTTCTTGTACTTTCATATATTCTATGCTCTCTCTTTATGAAAACGCACCTCACTGTCAGTGGAGTTAGAATACACTGAATGTATCCTCTGCAAGTCCCCTCAAAAGAGATGTCCTTGTTGTGACATTAAACTGCATCTGATGGTGAGGTTTAATTTAAGGGAGAGTGTGAATTTCCCATTCATTGCGATTACTCCACGTTTACTATTATCCCAAATGAAAGTACCTGTTAGAGTCCCATCTAACATATCACTCAATAAGTCCCGGCCTAAATTATAAAACAAACAACTTTTAGGCAGAATTCGACTTTATTCATCAACAGTCTCTTTCTTGACGCCTCTAGTGGACTTACCCCTACCCCCCCATTTGAATTGTCTAATTTAATTCCATGTTGTGTTATTATTGAGGTCTACATTATTAATTAATTAATTTTCAAAATTAGGTACGACTCTAATTAAGCACATATTCTCCCAAAAATTGTCGGCAAAAAAGCCATTCCAAACATACCTTGTTTACAACTTATCATATCG
>CM042139.1:100266859-100269359 GCA_023376005.1 Doryteuthis pealeii | reverse complement strand
TTAACTGAACCCCACCCTGTAAGGAAAATAGATGAAGACATTTGATAAGAAACATGAGAACTGAAATTGACCTGTCCAGGCGACAGCACCCAAGAAAAAAAAAGGGTTATCACAAGCCCAAGAAAAAGAGCTACCACAAGATCAAAGCACTGTCACCTGAAAGAGATAAGATGAATTGAAACCCGATATTGTCACTGGGATCCGAATAGAATGTATAAGTGTAAGCTGAATTTATTTGTTTACCATTTTCAAAAAGATCTGATGAAACTCGGAGGGTTCTCAGATACCCGCGGGTGGAAATGGACCATAATCGATTAAAACCCGATTTTTAAGCCTCTTTTCTTCACACAGACACACACACACAGACATATATATATATTGATAGATAGCGTAACCACAGTCAACGTCACTTGGAGACTGTCAGTTTTTCGCTTATGCGATCATCAGAATAATTTGAACTGGTTATCACGGTATTCTACTATATATATATATATATTATATATATATATATATTATATATATATATATATATATATATATTGACCAACACAGACCAAAACGGAGGGGATTTGAGAGCAGAAAGTTTCTATATAATGAGAAAGAAAGTTTGTTTGCCGTGGAGATCACTGCTAATTCTAACCGGATTATTAGTGCACTCGATAACCTCTGTTAATCGCTTTGTTCCATGATCGTTTCGACACGTCTCGCACAGAAGTCTATTCAACTGATTTTTCTAAGAGGATTGTAATAGCGACTTTTACTTTGTTCTTCACTTGAAACTTCAATCATTATTGTGTCTATCTGAAACAAATGATCAACGTTGAATCCATGATTAGAAGACAAGCGTTTGTCGTCTGTCATCTTTTAAAACGAACAATAGTAGGATTAACTTCACGGTATTGGTGTTGTTTCCTCATATATCATGGGGTTTAATAGTAATAAACGAAAAGCGGATGAACAAGAGACAGACTTGATAAAGATTGAACGATTGGATTTTATGAGTATGTGCGTTGTTTGTTGGTTGTTTTGTTTTACGGGTTATGAACCCTATTTAGGCCATTTAATATCGAATCAATTCATTTTGATAAACTAAGGACTTAAGCTGTTAAAAGTACCCGCAGTTGCTTGAGTAGTGAACAGGCTCATTGCTGCTTAACTTCGGTGATCTAGTGGGAACCGGTGCTTTCACCGTGAATTGACCCTAATGAGTAATAATAGAACTGGGAGACTAGAAAATTTCAACACACACACACACACACACACACACACACATATATATATATATATATATATATATGTGTGTGTGTGTGTGTAAAATGAAAATGGAACATTTACGTCCCATCAATTTCATAAATAAATTCCATAATAATAATTCCATAATAAGATATCTACATATTCTATCTTATTTCCCAAGTTAATAAGTTCTTGGAGAACATTAATTGGAATAATATCAAAATATGTAATATATCTATAATAATAAGTAGTATTTATCTTTATATATAATTAACTCTTAAAATGTCATGTCCTCTTAATAGTACGGTCAGTCTAGTATTGATAATAAAAATAATGTAACACTTTACCTCTTATTTTTCAATGATTCATTTATTTTATACATGGTTAATTAAAAAAAATCATTCATTAGTTTAAATTTAAATAAATAACATATATTCTTTTTTAATTAATAATTAATAATAATTTATTTTATTTCAAAACTAAACGTCATTAAACTTTTCAGTTGACTTTTATCATCTCTAATTTTAAATATAGCCTAAATTACATCTAAACCGGAAATTCAACAGATAGAAATAGTTAAAATATTCATTCGAATCATTTCTTGACAGAGTTTTAAAAAGTAAATAAGAAGACCCGATAATCTTAGTCTGTTTTGAATTTTAAATCTTCAATTACTTAATGTTTTTACATATATTTATTTCATGCTTCGAAAGAGTCCAGTAAGAATAATTTTGTTCTAAAAAGATTTTCTAAAAAAACATTTCTTAAAGAGAAATTAAATTTTTTTTCTTAAAAATAAGTTCTTAACTATATATATATATGTGTGTGTGTGTGTGTGTGTGTGTGTGTGTGTGTGTGTGTTGTGTATCTGTGGATTACTTTATTATATATATATTTATTTTATATGCATATATATTTACTTTTATATATGTATATATATATATATATATATATATATATATATTTTATATATTATATATATATATTTATTTTATATATATATATATAATATATCGATGAATCATATGACGCTATATATATATGTGTTTGTCTATAATTTATATGTATTGTATATAATATATATATATATATATATTTATATATATATATATATATATATGTATGTATGTATATATATATATATATAATATATATATATATATATATATATATATATATATATATATATATATATATATTATATTATATATAATAATATAGAGAGAGAGAGAGAGAAACCTAATGAGTCAGATACCTACTAAAAGTT
>CM042139.1:100226859-100261859 GCA_023376005.1 Doryteuthis pealeii | reverse complement strand
CTTCTATATATATATATATATATATGATGTAATATAAATATATAAACTGGTTTTAATATATATTCATGTGTTGTTATGTTTATTGAATCTTTTTGTTTTTGTGATGACACACCATTTATATGCACTACCGAATATATACATATTCTATGTAATAATTAATGATTTTGACTATAAATTGAATACTCATTGATAGACTTCCTGAGGGTACTGTGACGTAGTTAGTTACAAGCACACCGAATCTTCATTATACAGGACACCGAATCTCCATTATATATATATGTATATATGCGTGTGTTTGTATGTTTAATCTGAACTAGTATATATATATATATATATATATATATATAGATAGATAGAGAGAGAGAGAGAGAGAGAGAGAGAGAGAGAGAGAGAGAGAGAGAGAGAGAGAGAGAGAGGGAGAGACATATAGACAGACAGACTGACAGACAGATAGATACACATGGGCATAATGATTGTTATCGTAGGAAATGGAATCGATAACCCGAGTTCAAAACCTGGTTGAGGTTGTTTACGTTTCACTTCACGCTGTATATATATGCACGTGTGCGTGTTTCCCCCAAACGCTACGCCACAAACAGGATGTGATACAAGGTAATGTTTTTTAAGCAAAGTGTCTTATTATTTACTGGAGGGGGAAGAGAAGGATTCGTGCCATTCTCAGGAGCAACAACGTAAATTGAAACGTAAACAGCCTCAACCAGGATTTGAACTCGGGTTATTGATTCCATTTCCTACGATAACAACCATTAAACCAAGCGCGTATCCGTCCGTCCGTCTGTCTGTCTCTCTCTATATATACTAGTTCAGATTAAACATATATATATATATGTTTGAGGTGTATAGTGCAATGGTCATCCTCGTAGAAAATGAACACGGTGAGAGGAGTTCAAATCCTGGATCACATAGCGCTCATACCCATATGAAAGGTATACATCCAACTATTTTCCCTGCGTCTGTGATTAGAAAATAGATCAGACTGGTTTCTTTTACCTTGTATTGAAAAGAATGTAGGAGAAGGAAAACTCTGAATTCGCAGTTGTTAACTCCTCTAAATAATCTGACCACGTGTCACATCCTACTTGTGCGGAAAAATTAATATATATATATATATATATATATATATATATATTATATATATATATATATATATATATATATATATATATATATAGGTGTTCGGGATAAATTTGACAGGTTCACAAGGAAAAAGAAAAATTGCTTGTTAACTACAAAATGTAATGAATTGTAAAGAAATTCAACAGGCACAGAAATTACACTACTGTCAACAAGTTTCACTCAAAATAACCGGCATTGGTATCGATCACAGCCTCAATCCTGCACCGGAACCAGGAGCAAACTGATGTTATAGTTATCCTGGAAAGGGTCACCAAAACTACCATAATTCTGTCGAATAACTGGGCTTTTGTACTACTATCACGGCGATTGGTGTCTTTCCCAACACCGACTCATACATAATAATCCATGGGTTAAGATCTGGGGAGTTCGCAGGTCAAACATTGGGAATGGCGTAGTCGTAAAAATTCGCCGACAACCATTTTTTAAACTTTTCTCAGAAGTGTTGCAGGGGCCGAATCCTGCTGCCATACACATGGCCTACCATTGGCTACCCTTGTTATCCAGGGCTTGACTACAGTGTTTAGCAACTCCACGTAGGCGTCTGAAGTCAACCTGATACCCTCTCTGAAAAAATGCGGAGGCATCACATCCCCATCAAAGGACACACATCCGAAAACCGTGACAGTTTGGGGAAATTTAGATAAAGAAAATCCGAAAAAAATGTAACTAATATAAAGGAAAAGTGAATAACAAACCCACACACAATCGATTCAATTAATATTTCGTGTCTATTAGTCCAGAAGAGACTTCATTCAGTAGAAGTCTAGGAACTAACAGAGACGAAATATTTATTGTACCGATTGTTTGTTTTTGTTATTCAACATTTCCTTTATATTCGTTACATTTTGTCGGATTTTCTTTATATATATATATATATATATATATATATATATATATATATATACGCAGCATATAAACTAGCACGGTTGACACAGTTTCTAAGAGCAATATATATATATATATATATATATATATATATATATATATATATATATATATATATATATAAAAATATATATATATATATAGTCTCTCATGGTCGTTTCTGTGAAACTTGATTGCTACGTTCATTTATTTTTGTTGATTTGCGAATATTTGCAAATAACTCCCTCGAGGCGCGCAGACTGATTGATACAGTTCTTTGCAAACGGAGAGCTACAAGATATATAACACATTTATGAACTTTATTTATTCATTTTTTAAACAAATACATTTCTGTGTTTCCATTGCTAAAGAAAAATATTCCAAGGAGATAAAAAAGCATTCATGTGGCTGGAATGCTGTGCGTTTCATCACCTATGATAAAAAGTAAAAAAGTAAAGTCGATGGGGCGGCCTAAAGTCGGTATCAGGCAGTCAGCGAGGGAGTCTATCCCCTTTTCACTTGCACTAGACCAAGGAGATTGTTTTAGCGTCCGAGGTGGAGCGCCACACCTACCATCAGCTCCTTACTTTACCGCACAGATCCCTGTACTACTCATACGCTGAGTTGGCGAGGACCGGTATCGAACTAGGAACCTTGTGGTTTCTAGCCGAACGCTCTACCGACTGAGCTAACCCGGGGGAAATATTGTATTCAAAACTTAAGTACATCTGTTCTATGTCAAGAACAGAAACAGATTTCATCAAATATTGATTTTTGACAAGTATATTGTAGAAAAGGAGGTATTATCTTAAATTTTTAAAACTTGATTATGGATATTATCACACAGTTATACACTAACATGCATTGAAAACTTCAGTTCTAGTCTGATCATAAAAGTTAAGAAACAGTGAATTGGTCCCATAGTTAGATGGTTGGTTGGTTGGTTGGTTAGTTGGTTTTACATGTCAACACTTGGATTATTTATGCCGAAGACGTTTTTATTTTATTCATTTTTGTTGGGTATTCAAGTTTTTATACACATTTTTAAACACATTTTAAAACTCATTTTTATCTATTTATTCCATAGATGAAACACTAACAGATACATCCACTCCGAGTCAGAGTGAACCTGAAAGTAATGACAATGAAGGGGTATGCCACATTCCCCAAAACCCCAGAATTGGAACCTCGCCACTAGATGCAGTTTGACGTCATACGCAAGACACTAATAGCCTAAACCAGCACCTTCTAGCACATATATAATAAAATAGGTTTGGGGATTGCCATAAGAGCAATACGCTCGGAACAATCGTATAGAAGGTAGGGCTTGTAACCAGCTGATTGATCAAAAGATGCCCCTTCGACCGCCCGTCTAGCTCAAGTAAGTGCCAATGTTAAGTGGTGCATGTCATGAACAGCTCAGCCGCTAAAATTCTGTCCTTAAGCATCATAGGTTACCACCCACATCCAACAGGTTACGCCATTGGTGGGTTCTTACCCCTTTGCAGAGGTGCAGTCGTTATATTCTACAACCCTAGCCGACAGGGCGGAAATTTTTGAAGATAATTACATTAGCATGTTCTTTCAAAGATATCCAGTCAGTTACTGAAAATTATGATGATATTATTCATTTGTTGTTAGGTCTCCTTGGATATCTTCCCTTTCTACTATCCATACTGTCGGATGGGGCGTTAGAATATACCGACTACACCTCCACAGAGGAGTAAGACCACCTGTTGGTCGTGGGTGGCGACCCATGATGCTTAAAGACGCAACTTAGGTGACATGCAGAGCTCCACTTTGGCTAGACGGGCGATCAATCGGCTGATCCCGTTCGCCCTAGCACTTATTGCCACAACCCTATTGCCCTTATGGCATCCCCCAAACCTTATCATATGGGTGCTAGAAGGCGGTGGATGAGGGTCACATTGTCCTGAGCATGACGTTAAACTCTAGCTGATGGTGAGGTTCCAGTTCTGGAGATTTGGGGAATGTGGAGCACCCCTTTATCACCATTGCTCCCAGGTCCACTCTGACCCAAAGTGGTACTACGTGTTAGGGTCCCATCTATGGGTTAAATGGAAAAATTATTTATGAAAAATCGTTTAAAAAACTTTCTACCAAACTATCGCTTGTAACAAAGTTGAACTTTACCGTATAAACATCCCTTAAACTGATTTCCAATCCACTTAGCAACAAACTAACACAACCTACTTTCAAAATAAAAAAAATCCTTGAAAAAAAGACATAACAATAAATTTGACTATCCCTCACAACTTACCACCTGGCATAAAATAACCCTGTATGGGTTGAAATGCCGTTAAAATCAATCAATCAATCAATCAATCAATCACCTTTCTACCAACGATCTACCAACTTGAAAAAGAAAAAAAAACAGAAAAAAAAAACAACAGAATCTTCAGACAGAACATAAACACTATCAAAACATTATCGATATAATACTCAAATTCTGTTAAGTAATTCATCTGATAGTTTCCAAATCTTTTGTAAATTATGAGTCTTAAATAAATTTTATACATTAATTAGGTATATGAAAAATCATTTTGCTAAAATGTGCAATTAAATTAAAAAAAGACTGACCCGCTCACACTCTCCAATCTATCTCTTTACGCTCCCGGAGAAAACTAACATATATAAGGAGTAGTTAGTCAAGAATTATAAAGAGAGGGAAAGTGACGGGCAGAATGTGGTGTAAGAGGTGAGTGAGTTTTTGACTTAAAATTACGACTAATCAACATGGAATTTTTTCAAACAGGGTTAATCGCAAAACTTAGAAACATTTTGGTATGTATTTTGAGTCATTAAACTAAATAGGAAAAAAGCCTTTAGCAAACAATCATTGATTCACTCAGCTTTAGTATAATGATAAAGCTATATTACATTATTATATATAATTAGATACATTATCTTATGTAATTTAAATGATATTTGGTATTAAGAAGGATAATAATCATATTTTCCTTTTTCACTGTTTTTTTTTTCTTTGTATATGTGCATGCATATTTTAAGAGCCCTTTCCGGCTTGACTAGTTGTGCCTAATATACACATGCACGCATACACGCGCTTATATTTCAGGAATCGGGCAATGAATTGATAAATGTAACGAGGAGCTGAAGAAAACTGAAATTATAAGGAATAAAAAAGTAAAAGTGAAATATGAATTGATGATTCTAGATTCTTTTGAATTGTCTGGGAAGGAGCATTTCGTTTTTGAATTAAGAGTAACAATAATATCAATGCGGGAATGAAGAGTTAAATCAATAACACGAGATGCAACAGTTAATAATTGAGAAGTGCTAAATGCTGTCAAATAACAAGAAAAGAAAACTGAGAGAAGGCATGAATGTAAAATTTAAAGGGAAATAAATTCGTGAATAAGAAAAAAATACAAACACTTAAAAGGAAAGAAGCATTAACGAGATGGACCGAAGAGAAAAAAATAGCAGAAAGCTAAAGAAAATAAGAATCTAATATGTAAAAACATTATTGAAATGTTTATGAAATAAACCATTTTAGTAAGGAAAATGTCAAAGGAAACATGAAATAAAAGAGGAAAATTTAGAAGAACCCTATAAAAATAATAAAACACAGGGAAATTGAGTACAGCGAAAAAAAGAAAAAGAAAAGAATGATGTCCAAATTAAACAAAAAAACTCGTGAGTGCAAAAAATAAAACTAATTAATAAAAAATGAGAAACATTAAAAATTGAAAACAAGAGATAAAGATAAGAAAAGGGCTTATTTAAACAGAATGAAAAAGAAGATTGTAGAAAGTAAAGAAAAAAGGGGTGAATTGATGAAGGAGAATAGTGAAAAGAGATAATGGATAACAGGATGAAGTAGAAGATAGGAAAAAATGAGAGAAAGGATTCAAAATTTAAAAAAAAGACAAAAAATGATAAAAAAGGAAAGCCAAACAAATAGAAATAGATTTAGAAAAAGAACATCACGATAAACTTAAATAAAAATGATACTGGCTTTTAAAACAGTTTATAACCAGCAGTTATTTAGAAATGTTAAACGAGAAAAAATGGTGTATTTTTTTAAGAAAAGGAACATTCGAGGCAGGTCTTAAAGAGAACAGTTTGAAAAGATTCAACGAGAGAGAGAGAGAGAGAGAGAGAGAGAGAGAGAGAGAGAGAGGAGAGAGAGAGAGAGAGAGAGAGAGAGAGAAGAGAGTGAGATAGATACATTAAGATAGATAGAGAGAAAGAGAGGAATAGAGGGGGAATTGAAAAAAGAGAGACCGATAGATGGATCCAGAGGAGCACACAGTGAGACACATATGGCAAGAAATCCCTCAAGATAATGTTCCGAACCAGCATATATATATATATATATTAAGAGAGAGAAAGAGAAAAGGGAATTGGCAAAGCAGAGAGTAAGACATAAATAGAGGGATGGAGATAGATAGAGAGAGAGAGAGAGAGAGAGAGAGAGAGAGAGAGAGAGAGAGAGAGAGAGAGAGAGAGAGAGAGAGAGAGAGAGAGAGAGAGAGAGAGAGAGAGAGTTGTGATTTGAAATTTAAAAAGGAGTTGAATTGCTTCCGCGTTCAGGAAAAAACAATTAAGCTTTTCCTATTCGAAATTGTTTGCCGCCTTTTTTGTCGATACGCGGAAAGGAATTCAAACGATTACGTATTTATCAGGTGCTAAACACATTGTTTATTTTTTTTCAAATTCCTTCAAGGGCATCGTGGGGATCTTATTTCAAATCAGTTAAATGAACAGAAAGGTAAGCATGCAAAGATGTCAGAGAATAAAACGGGGAAAGGAAAATCTTTTTCCGCTTCAACATTTCAATATTAAATCAAATTTTCTGTTGTCGCATTGTGTAAATCTTGTAAGAATGTTATAAACTTAAATGTATCAAAAATATGTTTTGTTGAACCAATACAAATAATGATGAGAAATAATCAAGATAATCTAGACGAGACGTAAAACGTTGGGTTTCCATTGTAACTGCGATCCATGATTATATTGATACTTCGATTTAGGAAAAAACACATATGAATTTCACAGTTAATTTCTTCATATCGAGAAGGTAGATGATTAAAACGTGTATGAGTTGATTACTTTGTTTAATGACATATCAACTCTAATAGGTTATTTAATGCCAAAGACTCTGTTACTATTTGGATTTTATGTTAAAATCAAACAAACAAGAGTCAAGTTGGTTGGAGAAGGTAATGTAATTTCCGTATAAACAAAAACATTAATCGGCAATCCGAGGTCAAATCTTCCCCAACGTACTAGTAAAAGTACAAGTAAAAAATTAAAAAACACCCTCCAGGCGATGTAAAATAGATTTTTGAAACATATTGCCTGAGGGGTGGGAGTAAAAAATTCAATGTCAGCGAGTTTGTACCCTAAGTAAGTAAAATCATATAGATATATAACCATATATATAGATATATATATATAACTCTATATAGATATATAATACCAGTCATGTATTTATTAAAACTTATTTTAAAAAAAAAATGAGGACTGTCTAATGCTGCATGTTCAAATTTTGAGTGTATTTATTGAATAAATACACTCAAAATTTGAACATGCTAAAAATCGTAGAATAAATTTTATTCTATGTTATGACGATATTGGGTAATGTGATGTAAGCAGTGGCGTAATTTTTGTTACAGACAAAAACCGGAAGCGAATCTCCATTATTAAAAGTATATAATCACATTGAAAAACATTCATCTTCTATTTGACTCTTGTTTGTTTGATTTTAAGATAAAATTCAAAAAACATATTTCATGTATATTTTAAAGAACTCTTAAATGACATATACAATAGTTCGAAATCACAGCGAAACGTCACAAACAGCAAAACTATATTCCACCATTGTAAGTACGAATAGGCTCCGAATGTGTCTATCTAAGATAGTATATTGTATACAAATACTTTTTCTGATGAACACACCACCCACTAACCATCACCAAAAATCGGGTTTATATGCTCAATTTCAATTTGTAGGAAGCGCGTGGTGTAATGGTTAAAGTCATGGGAAATGGACTCGTAGCCCCGAGTTCAAATCCTGGACGTGGTAATTGTATTTCACTTAGCGCTAATACCTTTGGGAAAGGTATGAATCCTACTCTCCCTCCAGCTATGGGTAAATAGCAGGTCAGACTGGGTTCTTTAACCATGGCTAGGTAACCAGTCTAGGAGAAGGAAAACTCTGAATTCAAACCTGTTGAACCCCGCTTAAGAAATTGACCCTGTGTCGTATCCTGCTCGTGTGGAGGAGTTGGTAAATATATATATATATGCTCAATTTCAAATGTTCCATTTGGAATAAATGAAATATTCTGCTATTTAAGACGATACAAACAAATAGCATTTAATACAACGATAACCATTACACAACTGGTTTGTAAAGCTTAAGGAAGGAAATGTACCTCGTTCCAATCTTTCTTAGAGAAAATACTTGTCTACCTTGAAGAAACAATGAAAATACTTTATTTTATCGAGGGAGTGAACATCGGTAATGAAGGTTACATGAGAAGATATGAAGAGAACAAATATATTTTATCTCTAGCGTCCAGATATGCCTGCTTCTATGTATGCTTATATTTTTCTGTCTGTTTGGCTGTTCGGATGATTACTGGTATAATATATATATATATATATATATATATATATATATATATATAATATATATATATATATATAAGTATTTTGAGTGATGAGACACACGGGTCTCCGTCGGAATTTTGAGAAGGTATTAATTATTTCCAGTTCGATTGATTTCAATCTCCCATCGAGGCCAATATTAATTAAGATCCACACATTTGGGAGTTAATACTTTAAATGTGCAAATTGGAAATAATATGCAATCAACGTTGAACATTTTGCCAGTTTTTCTGATTTCAGGACATTAAAGCGATTCGTTACATTGGTTACTTCATTTAGATTTTAATTCCGCCGACGTGTGTGAAATGAATTCTAGTATAAATTTCTAAAGTTTAGCGTGTTATTATTAACTGGCAGACAATAACCGAACCTATCACACGCCTAAATCGAACAGATCGAATAGGTGGCACATTGTGTAATGGTTATCATCTCAGGAAATGGACAAACATCACACAAACACACACATGTTTCTATGTCTTTTAAATAAATAATACTCTTCTTTGACATAATAAATTTGGAAACTTAAATTAGTGAAGGTATTCACTTAGCGTATCTGAAGCTCGCTCATACCTCCAGTTCCATCTCTCAACATAAAGCAAAAATCAACAGAGTGACAATTTGGAGCACGGAAAAATTTGGGGCAGTTCTAAGTCAAGTTTCTACTATATATATATATATATATATATATATATATATATATATATATATATATTATGATAATTTTAGTTAGCTTTAGAAATAAAAGTGCCTTGTTTGAAACTAGAGTTTAGATTTAAATTAATTTAATTCCAGGGACAAGTAGACCATTGCATACTTTTTGAAATGCTCTGTATATTTCCGCACACGCTAGCAGAGCCAGAAAGGCGCACTTAATATTAGTTTTGACAAACTGCAGTTCAAATCGTGAGGTCATTTGAAAACGTAATAGATTAAAGTGGTGGCTTTTAGTTATAGAGTTGCCTAGTGAGCCAAACGAAACGAACAGTTCTCGGACAGCGGCAACCACAAGTTAAGTAGATGACGCGATGTGGATGTCGTTACGGTTCAAAACACCTCCTTATGATCATATACAGCAGGCCGGGCTTTTAGCTTGAATTTCTAACCTTTTAAGATGAAATGCCATTCTCCTCTGCCTGTTGATTGACAAGAAGAGAGTGATTGTGCCTGCCTGATTCCCCTTTTCAACCGGCGTAGGGCAATCGGGTCTGGTGAACAAAAGGCTTGCCGGGTCAAAGTTCATAAAGTGGTGTAGTGGCGATCACCAGACCAAACTCTTCAGCACAATCTTCTATCTTTTCATCTTCTTTCTTCATTATTTCCTCTTTGGATCTGGAGTCAACCGCGTGGAAAATCTTTTCAGAAGATTGCCTTATCAGGTGATACTGAGCCTTATAATGGTCGCCTTTGTATCAGTTTTATAGGCGTTTCTCAGTGTCTGTTCTTATCCCTAAGACTTCGGCCTGCCACAAATCTGAATCGGATAGAAATAAGGATTATTTGTTGTTTTGGGGTTATTAAGGTCAGAAACAACTTTTCATTTGGACGGAAAATTGTAACTAAATTTCCAAAAGATTTACTGATATGAATCAGAAGAATTATATATAGATTGTATATAATCCTGAAATCCTTAATTTTCACTAGTGTTTTCTTTCATCTTAAGTGTTTCTAATCCACACTGGTAGATAACAACAACAATGAGATATAAAACGGAAGAAAAAAAAAAACTAAAAAAAACATGCTACTTATATTACTTGTAAAACCTTCTCCAAAACCACAACCGAGCAACACTTATAGCATCAGGAGAGACATAGAATAGAGTAAAGGATGCGTTTAAAGTACTTATTTGATTTCCTACAGAACAAGCTAAATATTAGTTATTAAATATAACAATATATCCTAGTTATTTGTCTTAAGCTAAATACAATAAGATATTCCTTATCTGCATCCCATTGTTAAAACAGCAACTAACGAGGTTTACCGAAATCATGAGGCTCTATAAGGCTATCTAAGGGGTAGCAAAAGCGAACCAAATGTACCACCTTCAAAATGGAGGTTCGCTCTTTTGAATATTCCCATTAAAAGTAGCTGGCAAATTATTCTTATTTGATAACACCGTGTGAACACTGCCACGAACAACAACAACGATTTTAAAAATGTACGAAACAGCTAAACCACTTTTGATGGTTAGGGTCAGGAATAAGAGAAGCTGTACAGTGAATAGAGAGAGAAAGAACATATGCTTTCTGCTCGAACAAAGAAAATCCTTCGTATTTAACTTGAATATTGTGTCCCTTATCGGTTTCGACGTATTTCCATGGCTTCGGTAATTAAAAGAAGAGAATAAGCAACAGCAGGTTATCATAATCAACATGGCAGTCATCGTTGACTACAAATAGAGGATTTAATTTATTCTCGTATATCTATTCGCTTTGTGTGCTGGAGCCTAAAATACACCTACTGGATCCGCTGCAGAGAGGGAACAACCCTCTCTCAATGTGTGTTCTGAGTATGACATTACAAACTGGTAGTTAAGATTCAATTTTGGCAATCTGGAAAGTGTAGAGGATCCCTTCATTGTCATTACTCCCAGGTCCATTCTGCCAGCCCCACATTACTCAAATAGTTTTATTTAAAAAATATTCTTATTTGATAACACCGTGTGAACACCGCCACGAACAACAACAACGATTTTAAAAATGTACGAAACAGCTAAACCAAAAATGTAAATCTGAACGTACAATTAACGTGATTCTCTAATACCTAGACATACAATACTTCCTTATAATCATAATATATGGACATTTTGTGAGGATCATACTGAGTTGTAAATATCTATCCAACTCCTTCACACAAGCAGGATGTGACACAAGGTTAATTTTTAAGTGGAGTTTAATAAGTTTGAATTCAGAGTTTTCCTTCTCTTAAACCGGTTTCCATACCAACGTTAAAGATCCAAGTCTGCCCTACTATTTACCCATAACTGTATGGAGATTAGTTGGATTTATATCATTAGCATGCTCTATGTGAAAATCAAGCAGCCTTGTTCAGTGATTGAACTCAGTTCACCGTGTCCTCCCGTAATAACCATGCACGCAAGCGTCTCCACCACGAGCTATTCACTATTATGTAACTTATGAGACTAGTTGCTGTCATTACATCGAGACGAGAGATTATGAAAATACGCTGTTGACAGAGGCAATATAAAAATAACTCAAACATAGAATTGAGAATTACTTTTTTATTAAGTGTTTTCATTGTCATTTATTTTATTTTCGCATATATATATATATATATATATATATAATATATATATATATATATATATATATATATATATATATAGTGTTTTGACAGTCAGTATATCTTTATTCAGCAAACAAAATCCTTTACGTATTTAAATTGTTATCAACTTGGAAGACAAATAACTAGGATAAAAAATAAATAAACGTAACTTAAAAAAGAAAGCGACATGTCAAAAATCTAAAAAATGTAGAGAAAAATGTTCTCTTTGTTCAGTGCACATGTTTGTTCGGCACATTCCTCAACAAAGTAGCTGGAATATAGACAGAGTTTTTTTTATATTCGTCCGTGCACAGGCGCAAAAAATAAAAATAAAAATTAAAAAGATAAAAACAAAAAGACAAAAAAACACCTCCCCTCTTAACCCTCCCCCCCCCAAAAAAAAACAAAAAAAAAAAACAGATTACATAAAAATAGTTTTGCTCATTTTTAGCTCGTTTATTTATCTATTTATCTATTTATTTATTCACATCAGTGTTTTGTTTTGAGATATTTTTTACAAGTAGGAATCTATTTTATCTTCTGTTTATCTGCGTTAAGCGTTCAATGCAGAGATGAGAGATCCGGTAAGAAACGCTTATGCAAGTTGAATTCAGAGAGATCAAATAAAATAAGCGACAAAAAATGAAAATAAAGTTTTAATGAAAGGTAGAGAAAATAAATAACTTAGCCAAGACGTTTCCTGTGACCTAATAAATAGTCGGGGGTCTCATACTGAGTAATTCTTCTGAAATACTATTTCTCAACGCAATGCCACTTACTTGGTAATGCCCAGCTCCTCTAAAATGTGACACATGACATGATATCACTGTTTTTATGATATTAGCAACAAAGAAAAATACCTGGGATGAAGTGCAGCCTGTCGGTTGAGTTTAGAATACGCTGATGAATCCTCTGTATATTGGTAATACCTCCATGTCCCAAAAAGGGTGTTTTGTGTATGAATCTAAACTGCATATGATCGTTACTCACATTTAAAAGTACCTCAAGATAAAATACAATCCTCCCAGGTTCACCAATAGGAAGTAGAAGAATCTGTCAGGATCCCATCTATGGATCAAATAGATCTTTTTAATATGATTTGTATTCAATAGGAATACTTGATGCCGTATAATTGTAAATTATTTGGATCAGTATAATTACTTGATGCTATAATTGTTTACTACTAATTATTATAAGTTATTTGAAACCATATAACTCTGTGTATACAAATGACTATCATTAAATAGAAATAATTGCTTAAAATCATCTAATAATTAGTATTAGATAGGAATACTTGAAACCATACAACTATATGAAAAATATTTGTATTATATAGGATTACTTGATACCATATAATGGTGAAAAAAAAACCCAAAAAACAATAACTAAAAACTTAAGAAAAATTACACAAAAACCTAAATATAAATGTAGATATAAAACGCAACTCCCTAAACGGGTTGCCGTGTCGTTAAAATCAATCAACCAATATGCTTAGTTAATTTCAAAGATTTTTGCTGATATTTTTCACCAACAGAAACTACTGGGCCATCCCACCCTATCATTAATTCCATACAAGTGTGTAGTCAATCTTAATTAGACATTGTTTTTTTAAGTTCCATGTCTTAGCAATAATAAGACAGCTACTGGGGTATTTATTTCCACTGCCACAGACATATCTAGCGGAGTAAATTAAGAGAACCCCCATAATTCTCTGTGTTCAAACATTGTAGCTATAATACATAAAGTCATTTGAGACCATTTCCAAAAATAATTTTTTGATACTTGAGACCTCTTAGTACTTTGAACCCTCGAGCACTGTCCAATTATGAGACCTCTCAGGTGACCCTGCGTTCACAAATACCAATTAAAACATCATAATTCAAACACTAAAAAATTTAAAAAAATAAGCTACTAAAAATAGGAACAACAAAGAAATCAGCAGAGTTTTTTGCCAACAAATGTACAATTAGCTCAATTGCCTCACCTCTAGGCATGGAATAGCTCTGGACGGGTTGATATGCCATTAAAATCAATCAATTGATCATCCAATCCATTACGAGTTTTGAGATTCATCGAGGTAGTATATCGAAGGAAACGGTGACAACTTTGTGGTATTGTACTTTTTGCAATTGCTTTGCGCATGCTGTTCAAAATCCCTGAACTCTAGGGTTTTGACTCGTATTATTTGAGTAAAAACTAAAAGTAAAATCATTGATAATAAAATCGAAAAAATGCCTACCAAAACATAAGAAACAATCTTCAAAGTAATAAATAAATAATTATTTTCTTATCATAATGAATAATTAAAATAATTATCAGTCGTTGAAGTTAATGAACTTTTTTGCAACCGACGAGACTGTGAAAAACCACAGCTTTTTCTGCGGCATAATTCGACAAATGGATGCTCTGCGTTTTTAATTCAATTAGAATCTATTTTTCCCCGTCTAGTTTTTTCTTTTCTTCTTTCGTTTTTCCCCGTCTCTTCAGTTGTTTAATTTGTTTTATTTCCTTTTATACTGACAGATTTATTACCCACTACAACCCGGACGCTTCTATAATATTCGCGAAGTTGTAATGCCGTAATGATTGTCTCAGTGTTTTGTTGAATTATTATTATTATTATTATTATTATTATTATTATTATTATTATATGCGTTGCTAAATGTGTGTGTTTTGATGTTTTTCATAAATGACATCTGCACTTCAACAATATTGCTATTACTCCTAATACAACTTCACAGAACAACAACAATAACAATTACAACACCTACTACTACTACTACTACTACTACTACTACTACTACCCCAACGGTATCGTCGTATGAAATGGACACGGTGACCCGAGTTCAAATCCAGGACGAGGCTGTTTGCATTTCACATAAAGCTAATACCCTAGAGAAAGGTTTGTATCTATCTATTCTCTCTCCAGGTTCTTTAACCGGCCATGATGACGAGGAAGAGAATGATGTGATATTGTTTTACACTAGTAGTATTAAGAGCATCTTATTTATTTATTTATTTATTTGTACAAGAGCACTCCCAAAAGTCTGGTTTCCAAAGATTTGGGACAGAGGAACTGTTCGTGTAGCTATTGGCAACAATGTCGTGCATGCGCCTGTGCCGATTCCTGTGCGCGCTTTGCTGTCACACCCAGTCTTGGCTTGTCAGTCGTTTCTGATGGACCTCCCAGTTCACATCAAATTCGGCCTTTGAACGCAAAAGGTATTAAACCAATTGAAATTCAGTGCCAATTAACGGAAATGTATGGTGAGGTGTGCATGGATGTCAAAAACTTACGCAAGTGGTGTAGAGGTTTTTCAACGACAATGAGGTTCCACAAAACGACACGACAGCGAGCTGGTATGACATGGGCATAAAAAATCAGCCAAAGCACCCACAAAATTGCATCGACCGGAATGTCGATTATGTAGAAAATAGATACATGTTCACCTTTTAAAATAATCTAAACATCATTGACCATGAACAATAAACGTTTCTGTGATTTCTAAATATTTTGGAGACCTTACCTTTGGGATTACCCTCGTGGATGAACTGTTGTCAACCATTATCATTCAGTTTGACTATAATTTTATTCAATTCTTATTTATTTTATCGCAACTCAGACGATTTGATGTTTCTGCAAGGGGGGGGGGTGAACAGAGCGTATCAAAATGAAAATACTAGTCAAAATTTATATTAATGGTTGACAATATTTCATCTAAAATATATTTAAGAAAAAACATTTGTTCTTGCAGATTTCTAAATAATGGAAAATATTTGTACGATCTAAACAACATCGTTTTTGTTGTTGTTATTGTTGAGTGAACAGATTCCCCGTAAGAACATTTCTGTTCAATTAATTTCTAGTCGATTTTAAAACTTCCCAGAGACCACGAAGCGAAAAACACATTAGGCTCAACATTCACCCAAGTACTTTTTTGAATTAGGTGCCATTGCTTTCCCCAGTTCTCTCTTTTTCCGCCATCACACACACACACACTCTCTCTCTCTCTCTCTGTCTCTCTCTCTCTCTGTCTCTCTCTCTCTCTAATAATTAACTATTCGCCACCCTCTGCCTCTATTGAATTTTTAACACTTGAAACTTAATGATTTGAACTAAATCAATGTTTTCAATTTGTTATGACTGCCAGCATCTATTTTCTTTTTAATTTAAATAAGACTATGAAACACAGCCAATAGTCGAAGAATAACCGGTGAATTTTTAATGAATGAATCAATGATTAAATGAAAGAAAGAAGTGACTTATAAGATATTTGGCAGGCGGCGATTTTGTGCCCCGACTAGATTTAATATCCGATTTAAGTAATTATGAACCAGTAACTCATAAATTCCCAAAAGGTTTATACAATAATTTCTATCAAGATATTTTTTATGCGTCAAATCTATAATTAAAAGAAAATTTGATGCGTGAAATAACCAATAATTCGAAGACCCTTGGCAGTGTATTATTATTATTATTATTATTATTATTTGATTCCATGAGAGTTTTTCACGCCCGCCTAAGCTGAGTGGTTCACTGGAAGCTGAGTGGCAAGTTAGGTTTGTTTGGACACGAAGTCAACGGTTCTTGGTTTGAAAATTGCATTGGCGAGAAACTGTCAGTAACCAAGCACCGTTGACTTCATTTCCACACTACCCTAACTTTATATTTATATATATATATATATATATATATATATATATATATATAAGTAAAAAGTAAAGTCGACGGGGCGGCCTAAAGTCAGTATCAGCCAATCAGCGAGGGAGTATATCCCCTTTTCAATAGCACTAGACCAAGGAGATTGTTTGTTTAGCATCTGAGCTTGAGCGCCACACCTACCATCAGCTCCTTACTTTACCGCACAGATCTCTGTGCTACTCATACGCTGAGTTGGCGAGGACCGGTATCGAACTAGGAACCTTGTGTTTTCTATCCGAACGATCTACCGACTGAGCTAAACCGGCCCCTTATATATATATTGTTAATGTGGTTTATTACCAGATTGTATGCAAATAATTATGCATAGTTGGGCACATGTGAACTCGAGTATGAAATTAATTGCATGGTTAAGTAATACAAAATGAGTAAGGAGAAATAAATTGAATGATAAATATGCATAGTTGTAATTTTTTCATCGTTTGATACATATGTACATCTCTATAAATATATAAGGAGAATCTAAAACGAAAATATGGTTGCTAAACGGGGTCGAATCATAATATCTTTGGTTAAACGGAATCTATCAGGGAAAATCATTCCTTGTGTTTGGTGCGGGTTAATAGGAATTTCTTATTACGAATTGCTGGAGCATGAAGAAATTATGCAACGCAACAGTAAGCAAGAGACTCGTTTGAATGACAAATCCAAATTAAAAATGACCTTTTATTTGAACCAGAACATTTGCAGCTTAACAATGCTCAGGCTCAGATTTTGAATACGACTCCAGAACAATTATGTACGCCTTATATGTATAAGTTTGTGAAAACATGAAATCGCATAGGCGATAAATTGTCAGGTATCAAGCGTCATTGACTTCATGTCTTCGCTACCCTAAGGTAGATATACATGCTCTATCATTGATATTGAACGCTCCTTACTTGTGAACATAACAGACTATATCATATATATATATATATATATATATATATATATATATATAATATATACAATCTTATGCAATTTTCAGACGATGAAAAGTGTTAGAATTTTAACATTTTTGACCGTCTGAAGGTTGTATCATATGCATGAAACTGCAGTTACGGAATATTTACACCATATTATTTAATCTCTGATTTTAAACCTGCTCTGCTATTTTAACATTGAGCTCCTTCACATAATAATACTTTTCACATTCATTCTTCATTATATTATATGGTATATATTTATATTGTTGATATCCTCAATCATGAATATATATATATATATATATATATATATATATATATAACATATATATATATATATATATACATGTGTGTGTGTATGTGTGTTATTCAACAAAATGTTTCGTTAACATTCAATGTCATGAAGAGAAAATATCCAATCACTTATCTATACATTACAAACTACTGTATTACAATGAAAATTAATGTAATACCATAAACAATGTAGTCTACATCTTGATGTAGCCTACCGTGTTTACTTGGATATTCTAAACATGCAAAATCCTACCACTGAGAGTATTGATAATATAATAAAGTAAAAAGTCGACGGGGCGGCCTAAAGTCGGTATCAGCCAGTCAGCGAGGGAGTCTATCCCCTTTTCAATAGCGCTAGACCAAGGAGATTAATTACGTATAATGACGCATAAAATAGCCCTCTAGCGTTAAAAACCAATGAATTAATCAATCATTCATATACAAATTACATACAACCACAGTCCACAGAGATAAAGCGGATTTTATGAGGATACGGATCTATGAATTACGAAAGATATAGAAATATTGTGTAAAACAGCATTAGGATTCTGATTTTACCTCTGTTGCAATATCGATTAGAGATAGGAATAAAAAAAAGAACAATACATGACAACTCCACTCAGTAAACTGTACATAGATACAAACAGATAGATAAGAACAGTTATCGATTGATATAAACCAATTGAGATGAGGATAGATGTGGGTAAATAGAGGAAAAACTGTAATAAATAAATAGAAGAGAGATATTGGGATTTGTAAAGATTAATCTAGATAAATGGGGATAAGTGTGGAATAGGAAGAGACAGAGATAAACTGTGTTTTATTGATAGGGTTCTTCTTTTGTACAATAAAAAGGGCATTTTAAAAAAGATTTGGTTCACTTGCCGATTAAACTTGTATCATTTGTCTCAATTTCTACAACACAACTTTTTTTTTAATTAAAAGAAGAAAAAATAGGAATAAATCAACGTAATGTCTAAAGAATGGAGGTCAATTTGATTAAATCTTTAAAGCTCAACGATATATTTTAAGTGAACAATACAAAAACCGAATGACATCTGAAGTCTGAAAATATATCTTGGTCAAACTAATCGATATAGAGAGATAGATGTTTAAGATATGAACGGGATGAAATAAAAAATATATTTGATTAGTATAAACCACAACATATCAAAGAGATAAATGAAAGTAGATATGATATATATATATATATTGGTTTGTTGGTTGGTTTTGAAGGCTATCACAATGCAAGTGTAAAGAAAAAGAAGGTAAATGTAGTGTTGTTTGTTAACCTGTGATTTACTAATAATTCTTAATATTTCGGGATAAAATTCCTTCTACAGAAGATCACAAGAACTGAAGTTGTTGCTACTGGCTGTTCATTTGTTGTCATGTCTTCCAAATTCTGTGTGTGTGTGTGGGGGGGGGGCTTGTTTATGTGTGTGTTTGTGTGTGTGTTTGTGTGTGTGTGTGTAAGCGTGAAAGATGGATGGGGTCAAATACAGGGAAATCTTGAGTGAAAACCTCATTGTCTCAACCAAGACCCTGAAGAAGGGTCGAGGTTGGGTATTCCAGTATGACAATGAACAAAAGCATACGGCTAAGGCAACAATAGAGTGGCACAAGAAGAAGCCCATTAAGGTAATGGAGTGGCCTACTCAGTCTCCGGACCTTAATCCTTTAGAAAATTCGTGGAGGGAGCTGAGGCTTCGAGTTTCCGAACAGCAACCTACAAACCTTGAGGATCTGCCAAGACGAATAAGCTAAAATCCCCCCGGTATCTGTAAAAATTTGGTAACCAACTCCAGGAAACGCCTGGCGGCTGTGCTTGCCAACAAGGGTTTCTTCACCAAGTACTGAGTTATATTTTGCTATGGGGTGAAATACTTATTTTTTCAATAAAATACAAATAAATGCCCCAAAAATTGATATAATGTGATTTTCTAATTTAAAAATATATCTATCTCTCACTTTCAAGACAGACTTACCCTGAAAATTATACACCATTCCTATTTTAGTAAGGTGGCAAACTCAGAAAATCAGCAGGGAGTGATTTATTTATTTCCCTACTGTAGATTTGAATAAACAGGTATAAACCTAGTTACATTCATTTGCACAAACCACATTGGACGGAGATGTAAAAGATATGAGTAGGCCGAAATATACAGGGACACATACATAAAAAACATTCAACGATTCGTCGAAACCGAGCGACATCGAGAGAGAGTTCTAAAAAGACACGAAAAGATATAGACGGAGACAGATGTGAATAGGAGAGACAAAAATGCACTGAAACAGACGGAACATGGAATGTATATATATAAGATGCGATTTATGTTGAAATTTTGCTTCGACTGGTTGTTAGAATACGCACATTTACGTTTATGCATTTAACAGCTTTTATACTGAAATGCCCAGCCCAATCCTCTTAGTTCTGTAAGAAGAGGTGAGTAATAGTCATAAATGTGAACATCGACAAATGCATGCAAAGTGCATGAAAGCATTGACTTGTTTACTTGTGTGCTCTCTGTATGTTGAGGCGAGTGTAAATTACTATGAGCTACTTTAAAACATGTCCGAATTTGTGGCGCGTATGACTTGAGTGAGACAAGAGCTTGCTACACAATTCTGCCCATTAGTATGAACAGGTAAGTTCTGGGAAAAGCTGAATGGTTTGAGAACTGTGCCTACAAGCAAAAAGGTATTTAGGTTCGATATCATATTTTCGTAATGGTAATAACACTTTTTCCCTATTATATTAGATATGAAAACTATTTTTTTTTGTTTTCAATAGTACTAATTCTCTTTATTTTATAGCAAATTTATAAAGAAACAAAAACAATGTTAAGTGTGCGTATGTCTGAAAGAATCATTATTTAATAATAAATGCAAATGACGGTTTTTCAGTGTTATATTTTTTCAACTTCACTTCTAGAAGTCGTAGCCCAACATATCATATGCACACACACGCACACGCACACAGCCTCTCTCTCTCTCTCTCTCTCTCTCTCTCTCTCTCTCTCTCTCTCTCTCTCTCTCTTATACACACGTGCATGCACAATCGTACTACCGGCTTTAATTGTCGGATTCTAATAATTCTAGTAGTGGTAAAAAGGTAAGAACATGTATATCACTTGTAGGTTTCTGTGTTATTTTGAATGACATATGAACCTTCTTGGGTTAGTTAGTGCCAATGCCATCCTTGATTAAGGGTACCAGTCCACAAGTGAACGTCATAGCGCGACTGAGGATTCACAGTCTCTTACTTACGATGTCGCAGATTAGCACGTTAGCCACTATCTCATAGGGACCCACCCTTCTCAATTGTAAAGAAGGCAAAACTGCGGGTAGTATATTATTCAGTATTGTATCTATTTACCAACACCTCCACCCGAGTAGGATGTGATACAAGGTCTATTTTCCAGAGGATTTTAACAGATTTGAATTCAAAGTTTTCCTTCTTTTAAATGAATTTCCATACTATGGTTAAAGAGCCGCGTCTGACCTACTATTTACCCAAGACTAGAGGGAGAATAATTGGATTCATGCTTTTCCCAAGAGACTTAGTGCTACGTGAAATTTAAAAAGTCTCGTCCAGCTTTTTAACTCAGTTCATCATGTCCATTTTTTGAGAGGAAAACTATTACACAACTCCAAAAATACATATAAAGTGGTATGTATGTGAATATATGTTTTCATATATATTATATATATATATATATATATATATATATATATATATATAGATGTGCCTTCAAATGCGAAGTCTGTGGTCGAGAATGTTTTTCAAACATCGGACTTCACAGTCACAGGAGGTGCTGTAACTTCAGGGGCACATAAAACCTTTATTATAGTCTTCCGAGACTGAAATGCCAATGATTATTATATATATATATATATATATATATATATATATATACCCACACTCTGAATGTTTCTTTTATATCCACGTTAATGTCATTTTCTTCTGTTTTTGTGTTAATGTTGATTTTCACTTGACTTTTGTCTATGTAAATCCCATTTCAATCAACCGATGTTTTACAGTTCTGTCACTTTGACTCTTGTTTCGACCGATTTGCTTTTCATTTGTTTTATTGTACATAATCTTTAATGTCTTTCGAGGTCTACCATTCCCACTTTTTTTAACCATTCCTTTTCCTTTATATTTGCCCCACGTTATAGGCACAAAGGATTGGGAACAGCAAACATCTTTCGCTACACTCTACTGTGGATTTACTTCTTGAATGAGTTTTACGAACCTTTCCATTGTTTCAATAGACAATTCTTTTGTTGGAGCCATTTTCTCCTCAGTTTGTTATGTTCAATGGCATTTTGAATCTGAAAATTGTCTTTTAACTGTAAACCGATTAGTATATCTAAGCTTCTTCTGATGTTTGTATTAGGAATGCAAAGTACAAGATCTTTCCATATTTCTATCAATATTAAGTTACTCCATAATATTTAATTTAAAAATACCATTAATTTAAATGATTTAATCTAGTTTGTTTAAGGAATCTTGTGAAGCGAGAATGTTCAACTATAAAAGAAAAATATTTTACATCTTACCTCTTATTAGTTAACCTACTGCCAAGTGAATTAACCTAAATGAACATCCTCTAAGTCTACGAATTTAATAATTTCTAACAGACGATTAATGCTTAGTGAAAACCAAAAACCCTTACCCAGGAATTAAACACAAGTCCATTTCCAATGACAGTAACCATTATATAACTCGTGTTCCTCTCTATGTATCTCTCTGTATATCTATCTATATATCTATACACATACTCACACGCACACACACACACACACACACACACACACACACACACACACATATATATATATATATATATATATAAGTATGTATCTGTGTATGCACCTGTGAATATGTGGGTGTATGCAGAAATATGCTTTTAAAATATTTCACACACACACACACACAACACACAACACACACACACACACACACACACACACACATATATATATATATATATATATATATATATATATGAGTAGGTGGATTTATATATATATGGCTGGTTGGTTGTTTTGTTTTACGTCATATCAACCCTCTTGCGGGTCATTTAATGTGTAATCAAGTTATTTTTTTTTAATAAACAAAGAACTCTGGGTCCTTACAATGCCTACTGTTGATTAAGTGGTCATCCAGTTAAGTATTGAACAGGCTGATTGCTGCTTAACTTCCATTCGGGAACATGTACTTTCAGCATATCTCTCTCCCTCTCTCTCTCTCTCTCTCTCTCTCTCTATAATATATATATATATATATATATATATATATATAAAGGTATGCCTGTACCCATACATATAAACACACAGACAAACACACAAATATATATATTGTTGCAATTCCATATAATTGTAAACTCTCATAAAGAAATCCTCTAAGACCACATACAATATAAGTAGATGTACAGACTACAAAATATGATATGTACGAGAAAAAAATGTTTCCTCTGCTTGCAGGTCGAGGCCAAGTGCTACTTCATTCGAGGGAAATTGGCGACATTGTAATTGATTTTCTGAATGAGCAGTGCAAAGGCGAGACTTCATCAATAACGCTGTCTACATCGACTGAACTACTATTCATAATCACTTCTTTTTTTTATGACTTTTCCTAATGGAAGCGTCTCACCGAATCCTGTTGGCGCCACAGACGAGTTGGTTTGAAATTTAGCGGCAATTGCATATCACAAAAGAAACGAAGAAAAACTTGAACAAATATACAACTCGCCACACTTGTAAATATATTTCATGTTTATCGCATTTAATGATTTTAGAAGTAGACGAGTGAGTTGATTACCGTGCTGTTAGACGGTGCCAATTATTAAAATGACACCTGTGTTGTACATCGCCAAATGCATTCTTTGATATTCTGGATTCATATTCCATTTATTTTTGTGCAGTTTACTTTTAGTAATTTCTTCTTCACCATTTGAGTCGAATCATTATTTCTTTTCGTTTTATTATATTGTCTTTTCTGTAGGCGCTTATCTCTGACGTTACTCATTTGCAGTCACGCAGTACATTGTAGACCGTAATGAAAAAGACGATGAAAAGTTCCCGGCCAGACTAAGAAGAGACGGATCAAGATTCATGAAATGTACACACTTTTCCAAATATTAATTTTGCAATTGAACACATGTTTCTTTAAATATTTCAAAGACATAAGTAAAGATCACTGTTCTGGTTCGAACTGAAATATATTCCGCTCCCTTCAAAAACATATTTATTTGATTTTTCTTGATTTTGCTAAAATCTTTTGCTTTGTTTCACTCTGATGCTAATGCTCTTGGCATATGCATTAATCCAAACCATCTGTAAAATTATTTCAAAGGATTTCAGTCTATATACCTGTCTCTTGCTTATCGGGTAGATTGAGACTTACAAAAGGAAACAAAAACAACTAAACAAACAAATTATATAGATAACTGAATTGAGTAGGAAATACTCATAATAGGAATTCAGTAATTATATATATATATATATATATATATATATATATAATATATATATATATTTGGGAGAATATGTGCTTAATTGAAGTCGTACCTAATTTTGAAAATTAATTAATTAATAATTAATGAATTAGGCGGGAATACCTATTCAAATGTATTTGAATAGTTATGCCCGTCTAATTCATTAATTATTAATTAATTAATATTTCTAAATTAGGTACGACTTCAATTAAGCACATATTCTCCCAAAAATTGTCGGCTAAATAAAGCCATATCAAAACACATTGTTTGTTTGTTTACTTCTCATATATATATATGCAATCACGCATATAGAGGTGTTTGTAGTGTAATGATTATCATTGTAGAAAATGGACACTGCAACCTGAGTTCAAAAACTATACTATGCATTTCACACAGAATTTCACTTGAGATGTTAGCGTAGGGTTTATTCATATTAGTAGTGTATTTAAAAAAATATTTTATAAGGCTAGAAACTATGCTGAATAGTAAATAGCATACTAACAGCGTATCAATGAATGCGATGCAAAATAACATTTAAAATTCACTACTTGTATTATCGTCTCGATTATTTTCTGCCTAATCTGGATACCGTTGCGCATGTTGGGAGGACCCACCAGAATATATTTGATTTGCAAACCATCTATCAAGATCTGTTCAACGTAAACATATGTAACTATTACTGGTTCTCACAACGTGAAACTAGCTCAATATCCAGGCAAAATAGCAAGTATCTCAAATATCTATGGAAATTTTGAAAAATAAAGTAATTATTTTTTCATTTGTTTGTTTCCCAGTGCAAACTACCGTTTTCCAGAACGTATAATATACTATTTACTAAAATTCTATTTACCTTGAACAGAACTATATAATTCATATTATTAAATTCCTATTAACCCATTTTTTACGTTCAATACGAATATGATTCAGTGGCGAACAAAATGAATGAGACACCTACTTTAACTCCTTACTTTTCACTTAAAAGATATATCAGACAATGTTGTTGTTTTAATCTACAACGGCCATTCAATAAATTTCCTCAGGATTTGGCAATAGGAAACTCTGTATAGAGTTGCACCTTTTTTCAATGAAATCAGTAGTGATGGGTCTTTCCAAAAGACTGTTAGCATTACCTTCTTTACTGACCTTTGCGCCCGGAAAGCTTTTCGGTGTGTTTCCACTTCATGGACTCAGGCTCGTTGAGGCGAACCCATGTTTAGCTCATTTGTAAACATTCTTTCAATAAAACATGTACATCACACATTCTTCTGTAAATTCCATATGGTTCGCACGTCTAATCCCGAGGAAATTGATGACAGACCTATGTTCAAGACTGAAGCAATCTGTTTGAATAGCCTAAAATTATTTTGTGAGATTAAAATATTTTTGCTAAAATTCAATTCCAAACAATTCAGTATTTACATTTTTAGAAAATAATTCTGAAAGAATGTATTTAACAAAAGCGCCTTCTTATTCATTGAACGTAAACATAGGTTAATAGGAAGTTAATAACAAGAATTATATAGTTATTTGCAAAGCAAAGATAATTTTAATAAATTGAAAATTATATATTCTGGAAAAACGCAGTTTGCACTGGGAAACAAACAAATGAAAAAATAATCACTTAAAAAAAAAATCCATAGATATTTGAGACATTTGCTATTTCACTTAGGTATTGAGGTAGTTTCAAATTTTAAAAACACTGTTAATTTTGCGTTGGCGGTGCTAATCTAACTAGCTTTCTTCGTTTTCTTTTATATTATTTTGTGTACTATACTTGTCTATTTACTTTCCCAGACACTACCAACAACTACATATTTTTATGAATGATCTCGTTATTTAAATCCGCTTGGAGATTTGATGTTGCCTCATTTTTGTGACATTTGAAATCCTATTTCTCTGCACCAAACTCCAAATTCCTTCCATCATGAAATTCAGATTATCTATACTAAAAGGTCAAGATTAAAGTCCACTATGGTTGGTTCATTTAACATGAAAAATTTGATGCATATCATAATCTGTTTATACGTTTCTGATGAGTCGGTGTGTCAAGTGTCTCGAACGTTTTACATTTCCTATTTTCAGTATAAAAATGTGTTACATAATTGATAGGTTGTCTATCCATTATGCATAATAGCGTAGAAATTATAAGTAACGATAATTCTGAATCATGGAAAAAAACGTAAAAGTAAATTGTTAGGGCTTGACCTTTTGCTGTTCTTGTACTTCTTCTCTGATTAGCCAGTTCGACTTGTGGGAACAGGAACTAAACTTAAAATTTAAAGAGATTTGGCTAGCCTTTTGGAGTAGGCAGACGTGTCCTCATGATGGCTACTAATTCCATGCGTGATGGTTAACTTGGGCTACATTAAGACGTCCGAGAAATATCCAAATATTTGTGTTTGTTGCTTAGAACATCAGAAACAGATATAGAAGAAGATACAAGAAATCCCAAAAGATAGAGCAGAAAATCAAAGATAACCAGCTCAGATATCTAGATGGAGAATAGTCGACCAGATACAGCTTAAAAGAATTATAATATGGTAAAAAGAGAAGAAGGGATATACAACACATGTATTCAGATACGTATATTCTATCATACAGTATCAATATGTGCAACAACATGCCCTGCAATTGTAGCGTTGTGGTCTAGAGCAACACCAGATAAGCCTGTAGATGCAGCTTCTTGAATCATTGTCTGTAGCTAGACACAGAATCAAAAGAAATTCGTCTAGAAAATACATGTGGGAATGAAAGATTACGGACGACAAATTATAATGAATATCGTTTTATTGTCAGTAACTGCTCCGAGTTAACACAGGCTTGGGGTTGAGAACAGCGAATTAGTTGACCATTCGACTACTTTCTGTCGGATGAAAATACGTGTTACTTTTAAGTGATTTCATCTCTTTATCTTGTCAGATCGTCAAAAGGCTCATTAATCAAGTGTATGTTCCACTTGAACTATTGTCTGCCAGGTTCTCGACTGAAGTGCTGATGCCGACGCCTCATATATCCTTACTCAGTCAGTATGATACGGGGCAATATTCTGAAAAATAAACACTTACAAAGACTTATCCAGTGACCTGACTTGGTCGTTGGGGCGCTACTCATATAGCGTATCTTGGGCAGGAATAACTGGATAAAGTCCATTCCTCTACAGGTTTGGTTTGAATTTAGAGTTTTCTTTTATCCTAGACTGATGGCCAGACCCTGGTTAAAAGTACAGTTTACCCTACTTTTTGGTATTTACTATGAACTGGTGGCAGGATATTTGGATTCAGGACCTTCCAAAGAGTATTAATCGCATGTGAAATACAAACAGATTCGTTTAAGATTCAAAATTGCGTAGCTAAGTCCACTAACTACGAAAATAAACGTTATTTCGCGAGCGCCTTTTTATAGTATCAAAATCATAACATTCGTTTTACTGATCTCTTTTGTTTATCACTATAATGTATGAATATGCGTATATCTTAACTGTCAGAGTTTTCTGTTGCTTAGTGTAAGTAAGTAGTAAAGTCAGCAGAGAGACCTATTGTCAGTATCAGCCAAACAGCGATAGAGTCTATTCAATTTTCACTGGCACTAGACTAGAGAGATTGTTTTTGCGCTTGAAGTGGAGCGTCACCCTTGCCGTCAGCTTCCCACTTTACCGCACAGATCTAAGCTTTGCAACTCATTCACTGAGTCAGCTAGAGTCGGTATCGAACCTAGACCCTTGCCGTTCCTAGGCGGATGCTCTACCGACTGACAGTAGATTTTCTTAATCCTCCAATTATTCTTCTAGAATTTGAAAGGTAGATACGTGATGTTTGGTTACTACTAATATGTTTTCTATGTCTCTACAGACACCACAAACTGACACAATTTTCCTTAACCTTCTCAATAAAATTTTTTCTATAAAATTCTAATAGCCATTTTCATTTCTCCTTTTATTTCCCAGTTTTACTTCGAGGAAAATAAAAGGGAAAACAATATAAATGGACTCGAACGAGAAAAGATCAAGGTTGTCACTGAGGCATAACAATTTATGGTTTATCAATATCCTGTGCTGATTCGCCAGAATTATAGAATTAGGCCGCATCTATATTTCCCGATTACTTTTAAGCCAGTCGCCATTTTATATTAAATTTTCTTGTTTTCGATGTCTCTGCCAATTTCGTTATTTTTCTGCTATAAAAACAATCTCGAGCATGATCTTAAACTTTTCAAAGGATATTATGAGCTTCATCCAGTTGAGGTCAAGAAAGCCACGGTAAGGCAATTAGACTTTAAAATGGGAATTCTTCAGAAAAGTACGTTAAGTAATAAAACAATCAAAAGAAACCCGATGAAAAATCGATAGTCTCATTTGAGAGTTGATAAAGTCAACCCGTAGAATAATTAGAAAAACATACTTATTTGTTTTTTACTTTTTTTTAAAGAACTTATAGATGCCAAAAATGCAAAATACATGCGATTTTACAAACTCATCTCAGTTAGTAGAGCATCTGTCTCGGAATCACAAGGTTCCGAGTTTGATACCGGTCCTCACTAACTCAGCGCATGAGTGGCATAGCTTGGATCTGTGCGCAAAAGTTGGAAGTTGATGGTAGGTGTGACGCACCACCTCCGATGCAAAAAGCTATCTCCCCGGTCTAGCGCTAGTGAGGGGTAGCACCCTCGCTGTCCGGCTGATACTGACCATAGGCCACTCCGCTGACATTACTTTATATCCAAGTAATTATATACGTCTAGGTTTGGTTAATTATTTGCCCAACCCGTTTGTCATGGGTAGGATGAGGCACGGGATTACAAGTATAGGGTGTCCAACGAGTATCAAACTCGCTATTCAGGATTAATGGATATGTGTGATTAGCTTGCTAACCAATACAGCGAGATAGGACCTTGGTATTTACTTAAACGGATGGCTAGGGGTAGGAAGTGACATAAGGTCGCAAGTATGGGGCATCTAGCGAGGATCATACTCGCTAATGTATCTGCTAGATTAGTTTTCTAACCATTACACCAAGATGGAACTCCCTAACTTTAGGTTTCCGTATAGCAGGAATGATTAAACATCAGTAAGTATTTACCTAAACTGATTTCCACAGGTCGGATGTGATAGAAGGTCACAAGTATGAGGCATCCAGCGAGGATCGAACTCGCTATTCAGTAGTGATGGATCTGCGAGACTAGATTGGACCACGATAGGAAGCCATATGCTGCCTAAATACACATGACACACACACACACAGACATATATATATATATATATATATATATATATATATATATATATATATTTTGAGGTGTGTGGTGTAATGATTAGAGTCATAGGAAATAGACTCATCAACCAGAGTTCAAATCCTGTACGAGACAGTTTGCATTTCACATAGTGCCAATACCCTTGGTAAAGTTATGCATCCAACTACTCACCCTCCAGCTATAGGTAAATGGTAGGACAGACGGCGCTTTAACTTGGCTAGATAATCAGTCAAGGAAAATAAATTCAGACCTGTTAAGAAATTGACCTTGTGTCGCATCTGCTCGTACGCAGAGTTTGATATAATATATATAATATATATATATATATATATACACACACACACACACACACACACACACACATATATATATATATATATATAATATATTATATATTATATATATATATATAACCTCAAAAGTATTACATGTACACAAAAATTATTTGAAGTTTCATGTGATGTGCATAATCACCAGACGGAAATTATATATATATATATATATATATATATATATTATATATATATATATATAATATATATATATATATATGCCAGGAATATAAAATTTAGACAGGTATTGTTAAAGACAATGGAATATTTTTTCTTTATGATCTTCAGTTGTAGACGTTTACGTCTTCTTGTAGTTTTTCGTAGATCGGTGTCCAGGTAGGGAAAAAATCGTCCCATATTTTTACCGAAGCACTTTCAACTGTTTCCTTAGTCGTCCTCATGGGATTGTTAGTTTTAGTGTTTGTAGTGTTTATTTGGTTTTATTCATTTGTATTTATTCATTCATTGTTTATTCAATTAGGAGAGTCTATTTTTTGTGGGTTGATAAGGTTAGTGTGTTAGTTATTTAAGATGTTTAAAGTGTTAAATGCTGTTTCATTTATGTTAGGTTTGTTATTTTTATGCAAATCGCCTCGAGGATTTATAGGCGTTTTTTAAATTGTTTTTACATAGAATTTTTGTGTTTGTCGGTGATAATCTTCTATATGTCGGAGGATGTGAGTTTGTCAGTGTTATTGTTATGTTTTGTAATTAGATGTTGTTTTTTGGCGCTAGTGTCGGAAAGATGGTATGTTGTTACTAGCGTATTAATATACAGATTAGCAGGCTCCTCTTCAGTTTTGATTATTTTTTCTCGGCTTGTATGCTCTTCGACATTCTTGGGCGTTGCTGAAATGTCTATTTAAACCATTGATGAACCCTAACAGTGACTACCACACCGGATTAAAGTGAACCACGGAGTAATGGCACCAAAGTGATATGATAAAAACATTGTCTGGAATTCTGAGATCAGTCATTATCAAAATGTCATGGTTTCTTGTTACTGATATGCTTATCATGTCCTTATTTGAACGTTTAATGCTGGAGGCATGATCTGTAATGGTTATCGATATATGAAATGGACTCGGTGAACTGAGTTCGAATCCTAGATGAGGTTCTTTCATATCATATAGCGCTAACACCCCTGGGAAAGGTATGCATCCAATTATTCTCCCTGCAGCTATGGATAAATATTAGCACAAACTAGGGTTTATAACTTTGGTATTGACAAACAGTCTAGGAGAAGGAAAACTGAATTAAAACCTGTTAAACTTCGCTTAAGAAATTGTCCTTGTGTTGCATCCTGTTCGTGTGGAGGGGATGGTTATATATATATATATATATATATATATATATATATATATATATGTGTGTGTGTGTGTGTGTGTGTGTTAACGTTTGGGTTTATACATGCTTCAGCCTTCTTCAAGAGTATAATTTATTGAATCAATGGTGTATTTGTCCTGAGATAATGACATCTGTCTCTTATTATTTTTTTTCGAATATCTATGTTGGTTTCGAATCAGTGTAAACAACCCATTATCGATTTTTATAAAAAGAAGAAAGAGAAAAAACGAAAGAAAAATTACGTTGCAAAATGCTTACAGGGATTTTTGACAGTCAGATCCAGAAACTGATGAATCGTATATTTGAGGAATGGTCGAATATGTTATCTGCCAAAACGTAATGAGAATATTAAACATGTAAAACTTGTGCAAGCTCGAATTGAGAACAGTTTTTTTTTTCAGTTCTAATAACAGATTAGATCGCCTAAAGTGTTATGATTGGTTGATGATTTAAAAAATAAGAATACAAATTTTAAAAAGAAGAGAAGAAAATGAAACACATCGATACATTTGCAAATAAAATGAGATGTATTTGTAAGCCTTACCGCTACTGACTATGCTTAGTTTGTCACATACTGCTTATAAACTCATTAAAAAAATAGGATCATATACTAAATAACGAGTAGCTCCTTCCTTCGCCTAAATAATAGCATCTCTGCATGAAAAGTAGGAAATACTGAATAATGGTTAGCAGGTTGCACTAACAAAACATTACTAGTGAGTTCGAGTCTCACTTGGTTCCCCATACACCGAGCCTTGGGCCACAACTAAGCAAAGTTTAGTAAATAAAAAATATATATCTAATCAAGGTGTTATCTGCAATTTTACACTTTTGAAGTACAACTTCTTGTCTTCATGGTATAATAGTTAGCAAGGTAGTATCACAGATCAATTACTACAGAAAATTGAGTTCGATATTTACTAGTGGATTTAAATCTAAGCTATTCTTACCTTTTTATGACATCTTATCGTAGATATACCCCTTATTAGGAGAAATGAATTTGATCCTCACGGTGTGGCCCATACTTGTGAACTTCTGTTAAATCTGATCTTTGTAAAAAAAAAAAAAATACTTACAGTAAATTCACGCTTCAAGCGCTTGTTCATGCAAGATCACTGAAGTTAAGTTTAGTACTTAAGTGGGTGACCACTTAATAACAACAGTCAAGTTTAGAAATAAAACAACCATTTTTAGCATTTTAATTTCACGTGCTGCGGATGATTCTACGGAATCTGATATTTAAACCAGCTGAAGTCCGCTTGTGTCGTGTTTGACCCTTTAGCTTCAACACGGGTGGGATGCGACATATTTAAGCAGTAAAGTCGGATATAGAGTGACCCTACATTTCTGGGTTCAACACCCATACCACAGTCAAACGCTGTTAGATAATACGATGCAAATATTGAACGGACTCGAAGACAGGGTCATAAGATTTGATGTCGACATACTACTTTTATAGATATTGAAAGCAGAATCTTCCCTGAGTGACTTCGATGTATTTCAGTACACAAAAAATCAGTAATGCAGGATAAAATCGTTCTTAGTACATGAGTGGACTATTCGCGGAGGTTAAATGAGGGACCAGTTAAATTTACATAACAATTTGAAAATATATATATCAATATGAAAACTAATATATATATATATATATATATATATATATATATATATTTTTAGAATGGCTTTTTGCCGATAATTTTTTTTTTGGAGAATAAGTGTTTAATTGGAGTCGTACCTAATTTGAAAATTAATTAATTAATAATGAATTAGGCGGGAATACCTATTAAATGTATAGCTAAACAAATCGAGAAAAATCAATCTCTGTATGTACATTTCGGCCTATTAGGCCTCATCAGCAGAGCTATAGATCGGAAGACCGCCCTGTGCGTGATTTGAAACCGGACCGTCAAGCTGACAGGCCGATCCCATAACCCCAACACCAAACGAACTTCTTAGATTTTATGATTTGTTTAGAGTAGGTTAACATTCCTCTTCTAGTGACTTTTTTATTACACGACGATATGGTAAGTTGCAAACAAGGTTTGTTTAGAATGGCTTTTTGCCGATAATTTTTTTTTGGAGAATAAGTGTTTAATTGGAGTCGTACCTAATTTTGAAAATTAATTAATTAATAATGAATTAGGCGGGAATACCTATTAAATGTATAGCTAAACAAATCGAGAAAAATCAATCTCTGTATGTACATTTCGGCCTATTAGGCCTCATCAGCAGCAGATCTGCTGATGAGGCCTAATAGGCCGAAATGTACATACAGAGATTGATTTTTCTCGATTTGTTTAGCTATACATTTAATAGGTATTCCCGCCTAATTCATTATTAATTAATTAATTTTCAAAATTAGGTACGACTTCAATTAAACACTTATATATATATATATATATATATATATATATATATATATATATATATATATATATATATATATATATTTGTGCAATATGCATAAAAATTTTAAAAAAATATCATTAATGAAATAGCATTCAAAATCGGTCATAATATCTTAACTATCTTTAATAACTAATACACTAATCACGCAACCCTCTAAAAATAATGGAATCTTCTAATTTAAAAACAATATATATATATATATATTATATATAATATATATATATATGTGTATATATATATGTGTGTGTGTGTGTGTGTGTGTTTATATATATATGTGTCTATTTATAGTATATATATTGTTTGGGATTTAGTGTGAAGCATTAGGAATGGAATATCAGAAACTCGGTTTTTTAGTGTTAAGTTTCGTTTTATTTCGTTTAATTTTCGAGAGCACTTGCTTCTTTTCATCCGAAATAAATATTTGTACGTTTTCAGAAAACCCATGTCTGTATTCATTCCGTATATGTTCGTACGTAGGCGTGTTATCCATTTAATCTCAGTGTGTTTGCTTGTGTGGATGGAAATCCGTGGTCGATGAAAATGCACTTTAGGTTTTCCAGGTTGTGCAGTGGTTTATTGAAGTGTTGTGCAATGCTACTTTGTTCTGATTTTAGTTTTATAGTGGATTTATGGCTGTTTAATCTAAATATAAAGGGTGTTTGTGTTTCCCCTACATATCCGCTGTTTTTGCACTCCGTGCAGTAGATATAGTAGATGATGTTTGTGCTGTCGCAGGTGATCTGTGGTAGTTGAATCTTTATGTTGGTGTGAGGTATTAGGATTGAGGGATCTGTGTTTATGTGTGGGCATACTTGGCATCTTGGCATCTTGGCTTGTGGCATCTTTGGTTGCTTTTTTGTGTGTTGTTGTGTAGGTGTTTTTTTGATGCAGTAAGGATGTTGCATAGGTTGGGTGTTTGTCGTTTGGCAGTGATGGAAGATTTTTGGAAGATTGATTTTATTTTGTGGTCGGATTGTAGGATTTGGTATTCCTTTGTTAGTGTTTTTGTGAGTTTGTGCATGTGTTGGCCATGGTGGAATACCATGGGGATTCGATCGTTGGTTTGTTTTTGTTTGTATTTGAGATGTTGTCTGTTTAGGGATGCTGCTTTGTTGATTGCTGTTTTGATTAGTTTTATGGGGTAGTCGCTTTTTAGGAATCTCTGTATGAAGTTGGCTGTGTAATGTGTGTATTCTTGAGGGTCTGATGCATGCGTTGTATATTATAGATATCTTTTAGTTTGTATGGGTGGTTACTGCTGTAATTAAGGAAT
>CM042139.1:100209359-100221859 GCA_023376005.1 Doryteuthis pealeii | reverse complement strand
CAAATAATCTTTAAGCAGATCTATTTGATCCATAGATGGGACCCTAACAGGAAATTCCACAGGGGACTGGGAATTAATGGCAATAAAGGTGCACAATACGCAATAAATGTATAAGTAATTTAGGAAAATAGAAGAGAATAGAATAAAACAAAAATGAAGGAAAATAGGAAGATAGGATGAATAAATAAATAAATGAAATCAAAGGGAACTGGGCCGGTCTTTTAGTTGAAATCTGGAATAGATTGATTTAACAGGAATCCCTAACAAATTACCAACAGCAAATTACAAACTGGGCAAATCCCCCTTTTTATGACCGACAGCAGAGGAACATAAGATAGGTTAAGACCCGAACAAAAGAGTCGGTTTCTTTTCCTCTACAGCATAGTAGATGTAGGAATATATTACCTAAGACATGTTTATCAACTTCTTCCCATCACACGAGTGTAAATTAATGATCAACTGCTTTTGAATTCTGTCCGGTGTGAAGTAACAACCTTTTCAATGCGTTCGAAAATTCTACAAGTGTACACCACACGCAAGACCCAACATATGATGGTTTTAAATACTACATTGACCTCCAGACAACAGAATATAACAGATGAACTTATTGCAGCGGTTGTAGAGTCAATTATTCAATGTTAAAAAAAGAAAGGCATTTTGCGTTATAGATCTTATACGAGAGACGAATTTATGGTGAAATTTGCTAAGAAATGATTGAATTAAATACTAATAAAAATAAAATAAAAGGTCGTATTACTTATTTTACACACACAAACAATACACACACAGATACTCTTCCTCTCTCTCTCTCTCTCTCTCTCTCTCTCATCACACACACACACACATATATATATGTGGAAGTAAGATGAGGAAATTAATCCGACAGTATGTGGAGATTTTTTAAAAGAAAAAAAACACGTTCATGACATCCTGTATTTGTTTTCTTTAAAAAATTGTCTCCAATATATATATATATATATATATATATATATATATAATATATATATATATATATATATATATATATATATTAATATACCAAACTTGTTGGTAAATCCTCGCGGTGAGAAAAAAAAAACAGCAAATAGATTGATTGTAAAAATATACTACCAAACATTACCGGGGAGAAAAAGAAAATTTTTGGAAAAAAAGAAAGAGAAGATAATCGTAACCAATAATCTATTCGTACAATATTTAGCCAAAAAAAAAAACAAACTTATAATATATATATATATATATATATATATATATATATATATATTCATACAAAACCGCCAGAAAACTAAAGCTAATAAGTAAAAAGGGCTAAATACCTTAGTAGAGCAAATAATAAAGATAAACTTAATGAGTCAGATAAACCTACTAAAAGTTTCGCGTAGTGCTCTTCAGAGCTAAGACCCGACTCTTAGTCGGATCTTAGCCCCGAAGAGCATTAAACGAAACTTTTAGTAGGTTTATCTGACTCATTAGATTTATCTTTATATATATATATATATAAGTTAATAGAAAATGAGAGTTACCTGTTTGCACGTTTTCATCAGGTGATAAAGAATTTTTCTTTTTCTAAACGAATGTATGTATTTACCTATCCTATCCCTAATTACAGTATGTGACTCAAGGTAATTGTCAAATAGGTATAGCTTGAATGAATTGAGAATTTTTCTGCAAGACTGTTTATACTAGTCTAAAGATCATCCACGATTAGTGATTCCATTTACTTTTGTTAGTGATTCCAAAGCGACCTCCAATTCGAATACATTGTGAATTAAATATATTATATATATATAAACATAATGGGCAATCTTAATCATATCTATCTAAACTATGCATAAATATTCTCTCTTCCTCTCTCTATATACATTCACACACACACATATAAATATATATATATACATACACACATATATACAGGCATATATATATAGATATATACATACATGCATACGTATACATACATATACACATATATATACATGCATATATATACATATACATACGCACACACACACACACACACACACACATATATATATATATATATATATATACGTACACATCAACACTACATACTCACACATATATACATACATATATATATGAATACACAATCATATATATATATGAACATAATGAAGAAATTTAATATATATATTACGGTTTTTGTCGCGCCTTTATGAGATTGCTTTTTTAAGGGACTACTTTGAAGGAGGATGTAACCCCCACCAAAATAAGAAAGCAAGCCTAATATCTTTAAAAGGACATTATCAGATACATCAAATTGAGTTCAAGAAATACCTTAGTAATGCAATTTATATTTAAGTCAATGCAATGGAGTGATAAGGTATGGGTTGATTGATTCCCGGTCAATATGTCAGCCTTTGTTGTCTGCTCCTCTGCTTGAAATCTAAATGATTAACAGTGTATTTAATAGTCAAGCAAAATATTGCTATAAAACGACAGGGGTAAGGTTGTTTCGATTTCAAGGCCACATTAAAATGGTATTTGCTTATTTATAATCTACCAATAAAGAGGCCACTCCACCTACTTTACTTTTATGTTTCGTTGACGTTTCTTTATAAGCAACAGCTATGTTAGATATAATGTAAAAATTAATTTTGAAGTTGGTTGGTTAGTTGATTGATGGATTTTAATTGCATATCAACCCGTCTTTCTCTCCATTCGATCGATGATATCTATCTATCTATCTATATAAAAATAATTATTACTATTTGATCCTGTCAATAACTATATCGACCGATGTACGGAGGTCATTCAATAAATAATATATCTAATGATTTGGCAATCGAAAGCATTAATTATAGTTCTAACTTTTTCAATTAAATCAATAATGATCAGTCCATTCGTACCCAGAAGACTATAAGCATGTCCATCTTTACTGACTGCTGTGCCCGGAACTTTTCTTTATCTGGGGAGTGATTGTATTTCCATTTTATTGAATGTATTATCGACTCATGTTCGTAGTGAAAAACATATTTTTAGCAAAATTGTAAACATTTTTCTACTAAAACATGCTTAAAAATTATTCTTAGTCACCAAACATTTCATGACACACCTCTATACAAGCCGGTAACACTGATCGATGTGATGCCATTTTGTATAGCTTTAAAACATTTTGGAAGGAGGTACAATCAGCGTATTCTAAGCCTCTCTGACAGAGTGGGATATAAATTGAAGTGGGTGTAACGTAAAACCTATTGGAAGAAGAAACTACTCTCAAATTCAGCCCAGATGTGTAGGATTTATTTGAGTTGACAGCACATAAACCGACACAGAAATGGCAATTGTCTCAACTTGCGTGGACAGTGTCTTCAAATGATCTGAAAAATATTAACCCCATTTAAAACTTGTCACTACACACAAAAAGAATGAAAAATGATATTTAGCATTTGAGCGATAATGTTTCTAAATTTATCGGACAACAACAAATATTGCAGGTCAACGAACTTTTCTTTTTAATCGACAGGGGGCGCACTATTGATATTTTAAAATTAAATATGTATATAAAGTATATTTTATTTCAATCTGGATGCAAGCATTTTAATAGAATCTATTGAATCGTTTCAAAGATCTTGTATCATTTCAATTTTATGAGAAAAAAGGAGGGGGTGCTGTGTGGATGTAAAACCTGAAATGGTTTAAACGAAAATAGTTTAATATTTCTTTTTTTTTCATCAGCATAAATAGATTGAAAAGAACTGTTTATTTTAATGATGTAAAATCTATCTGAGCACTTATGGATCAACTTATCACAAACTTTTCCCATGTTTTTTGGTTTAACACTTTCAACACAAAACACACCTAAACTTCCCTTCAGGGCACACGCATTTTTATTTATTTTACTTATTTATCTTTTTAAAGAAAAAGCTGTTTCACCGTACCGTTAGAATTATGGCTTATTATTAATTATTAATTATCATGGTAAAATGGTTAGCAAGCTAGTATCACAGACACATTACAACTGAATATCGGGTTCAATTCTCGCTGGATGGCCCACACATGTGTGAGCGGGTTTGGTTAATACCTACGTCCCATGTAGTGTAATGTTTCACAAGATAGATTCGCAAATTCATTACTACTGAATAGCGTGTTTGATCCTCGCAGAATGCCCCACACTTGCGACCTTGCGCTACATCCTACCCGTGGCGGATGTGTTTGTTATATACCTACAAACCTATTTATTACGAGTATCAGACGTCGAGGCACATCTAAACCCCTTTTGTGACAAGATGTGAACTAAAATACTTCTAATATTTATGGGGTATTATGGTCATGTAATATATGTTTATTGATGTGTATAAGGGTGGTACTAGCATTATATAAATGGCAAGTTAGTAATATATATATATATATATATATATATATATATTATATATATATATATATATTATCGATTAAAATTTTGGGACCACATTGATTTTTTCCTCTAAATGTAAGAAATGAATCTCGTTTTATGTCTTTAAAAATGAATTTATTTGTTTGTATGTTTGCATGAAATTATCAAACAATTCAAATAAAAATAATCATAGAATATTTATTAAATCAATGAAAACAAATTTATATTGCATTTTCATCAAAGAATCCCCCACGAGCATTTATTACTGCAAAAAAAATTCTTGGCATTCTTTCTAGTAACTTGTAAAAGTATGTGAGTAGAAGTGATTCCCAAGCAGTATGTAAATGTGTAAACAACTCTTTTGTATTCTTAGACAATTCACTTCAAACTTTACGATGAATTTCATCCCAGATTCGTTCAATTGATGAAGAATCTGGTGACTGAGGGGTCAAATCATGATTTGCAAACTTTCATGATCTTCCTGATTTTAGATAATCTGTAAATAGTTATAATTATCCAGTAACACGGAAGCCATAAAGAAGTGCATGCTTCTGCAGTATTGAATGTCATTCTTCCTTTCGGATAATGTCTTTAATTTGAACAAAGTCTCCATCAAGCCCATTTCCGAAAAATTCCCAAACCATTAAATCACCACCACCCTCATTTGTTCAGATGGAGTTCGTCTGACAAACATATTTTGTTTACTTCTAAAAAAAAAGACCCAGATTTAGACTTATGCAGTCTATAGTACCTTTTCCAAATACTCAATTTCAATCCTTGCACTGTTGTGTGCATTGTAGTATTTTATACTAGATATTTTTCGTCAACATTTTTGCCAGTTTCTGCATGCCACTGCAGGGAATTGAGCGCTCATTTTTTATACTAGTAATTTTCTAGCGATCTGATTCTCTGAATACTCTTCTATAGAAAAAGAATTCCACTCGGGCGTTTTTTCAATACTAATCTGTTTAAATCCTGGCATTTTATCGGATTCTGAAAATCAGTTTAAATCACGCATTAATATAAATGTAATAAAGCATTACCAAGCAGTAGAGTATAAATATTTGTAAATTACGGCTCTACTGTTCAGAAGATGTTGTACACAAATCTCCAAAGATTATGCAAATAAATTAATAATGCTTGAAAAAAATTGTGGGGATCTTATATTAGGGTTTTTATGTACACAAGAGATGAATCCAAATTTACCCAAATATTAGAAATTACCCTTAGAGAAACAATTCAGAGTGGTCCCAAACTTTTGATCAGTTGTATATATTATATATATATATATATATATAATATTATATATATTATATATATAGGTGCACAAAATGTTTTTAATATTGAATTTTAGATTTATTGTATTAGATGCGCTACACGTGTTTCAGCTTTTTAAATCCTTTTCAAGCTTTATCTATGTATTTGTATTGAGGATTATTCGGAGATTATATTATTTGAATATGTATGAAAACGAATGCAAATTAACTACCAGAACAAAACAAAAATACATACATAAAAATTGAAACGGATTTCAAAAGCTGAAAAACGTGTCGGGCAAAAACTATTTAGCAGACTTTATTCTTCTTTTATTATAGAATATTTTTATCACATTGGTCAAGACCTATAATCTTATATATATACATATAGCTTCATGGTACTTTGATGAATTGCACGTGATATTTTTGCTGACTAGAACAAGGTCAATTTAATTATGAAAAAGGAAGCAAGCAAACTTCACGTTCTTGCTTTAAATTGTACTTAGAGTGAAGTACATACAAAAAAAAAAAAAAAGAAAAGAAAGAAAGAAAAAAAAAAAGAAAGAAAAAAAAGCTTAGCGAAAATATATACAAACTAAAACTGAAGATCAGTAATAAAAACCATCGTTTTTAAACGCATTGGCAGATTTGCATATTGATCGTAACAAGAGGAAAATCAAAGGATGAACAAAACTAAATTCTCCTAAAAAAATGAGAAAGAGAAGGATGACATTTATTTATTTATTTTGTATATTTTTATTGTTTTTTTTTTCTTCGGGCGAGGAAGAGGTTTTCATTGCTTGAACAGCTTTCTTATCAGTCCAGAGATTTTACTGGGTAAAATTCGGCTATAAATTGCCAGATCTCGTGCGCAACGAGAATTGATTCAAATTCACGCTCATACCGAAAGTTTTCTCTTTTTTTATCATTTTACAAGCAATCGACCCATGCAATCCTCACTAGACTGCAGATCTTTATTTTTGGTCATGACCGTTTAAAGGAATAAATCTTCGAGAGTAACACTTACCACAGAAGCGATATGAATTTTTTTCTTCTCTATTTCTATGTTATTAACCAGGTTTAGTGCCTTCCTCACAGGAATAAATTCTAAATGTTTTATTCTATTCTTTACTGCTGCCAAAAAAGCAAAATGTAATCTTATAAAAATTCTTTTAATTTTTGATTTAATGTGCAATGCTTGACATCATAATATAGGTATTCTTTGTACAAAGCCGTCTGAAAGGTTCTATGCCTCACCAACTAAGAAACCAATTTCTTATTGGAAAAATGAAGAAATTTTTTCAAGGGTTAGTGAAAAACGTCAGGAATGGCATGACATAATTAACATATTTCCATTAAAAATATTGGTAAATGTCTTTGACGAACTGCGTACTGAGATATTGGATTTCCATATAATCGATAATCTGTTTATAGCAATTCATGCCTTTCTTATGCGTATATTGACATTTATTTCTTCAAATGAGATATTAATATCTAGATATGTGAACTGGTATACTAATATCATAGGCTTTCCATTTTGTTCAAAACATTTCATCCAAGCAGTAGCCGTGTCAGTTCTACTGTATGACTGAAACAATTGGACTCTAATGAAATGCTTAGATAAAGAGCTAGATGGGAAATACAAAAGCATACTGCGTACTGTCATGAAAAAATCTTGGAAGCAGCACCCCACAAAACGTAGCTGTACGGTTACCCAACACCAATCACACAAACCATACAAGTAAAACGATAAAGATATTCTAGACATTGCTGGAGAAGCAAAGACGAACTCATCAGTACGTTCTCCTGTGAACACTTACACATGGACACATCAGTGTAGGCAGACCAGCAAAAACCTACATTAATCAGCTCTGTATGGATACTGGATGCTGTGTGAAAGACCTGCCAACAAATGATGATGATGATGATGATGATATACTGAACAGATCAAACTCTAAAACGTGAAATATAACATTATTAGAGTTCCTTTAATTCTTAATGTACAATGTTTATCATAAATCAGGGTATTCTTTTGTGTGAGACGATACTGAAAAGTCATGGGCCCTACTAAAAAATAAATAAATTTATTCGGGCCAAGAACCTCTCAGCACCCAATATATCGAGAACATCACATAATGAAATATAGAGTGAGGAAAAAGTCGGTGGACATTAGATGATAAATCTTATTTACATATTATCTACCTACTTTTGGCTCGGCATATATATATATATATAATATATATATATATATATATATATATATATTCAAGAGAAAATATTTGTAGGTGGTGAAGTCGTTAAAACATTTCGGTTTATTATAAACCCTTCATCAGGACATCAGGATTAGTATAGAGAATTCCTTTCAAAATGAAAACGGGAGATGGAAAATCATTAGAGAAAATGTTTATTTTAATCTACATACTATATCTTTTAGGAAAATACGTTAGATTTCAAATATCATTTCGAGTACCAATCCCTTCGCCGTTTTTTTTTAAAGGAAAAATAATATTTTCTATAATACTTTCTCATCTCTTGTTTTCTTGAAAATAATTCCAACACGGTTTAGTCAACACTATACTCATTTATACTTTAAGGCAACTAGTCTAAGGAAAGGAAATCTTTGACATTACACCAGTTATACTCTGCATAAACGGTGACATTGTGTCACATCCTGCTTGTAGGGGAGAGGTTGGGTAACTGACAATATTTTTAACGTTTCCTTTTATTTCTTCATATGTTTACACACTGTTATATGATATCAAATATTTCTAATACAAATTAGTAGATTGCAGTTAAATGTTTTCAAGTATTACTATCTAATATTAACAATTCTTTGAATAAAAATTATTTGTTAGCACACAGTTATAAGACTTCAAGAATTTATACCTAATCCTAATAAATTTCAAACAGATCTATTAGATATGACCTTAACAAGTACTACCAATGCGGTTGAGAGTAGACCTAGGAGTAATACCTTCAAAGGAGTAAATTCATATTCCCCAGAACTGGACCGTCATCACCAGATGCACACCAGTAAAATATGATTAAAATTGTATAGACATCACACAGCAAACTTTTTTTTACAATTTTTTCTTTGAATTTTGTTCTTTTTGGTACGGAAGTCTGTCTGCATGATAAATCCTTTAAAAGGAATGACTCATTTTTAACCGGCTGACTGGGAAAACAGGTTGGGGCTACCTGTTTGATATGCCATCTAAGTGTAAGGAAATTGATTTCGTATGTGATCAACATAATCCTAACCCTAATTTACTTCCTTTCAATTTCATTTAATAATAAACAATATAATTTATTATCTATTTTAAAATTTTTGTTTTTCCTGTAAATCTAATAATTTATTTTCAAATTTGTATAATTCTAATTCTTTTTTTAAATAAATGTATAAATTATAATATTTCATTCAGACCAAGATAAACGATATATCTAAATCTCATACTAAAACAAAATTTTACTTTTGTAGATTACGTTCATACATAGATCGCATAGCAAAGTAGCACTAACGTGTTTATCGTCTGCTGCGTTCACGTATCCATACATTTCAATTTTATCATTTCTTTTCTTTGAAAGAATTACATTCTTTTTTAATTCAAAAGATATAATATTGAGGAGACATAATCCCCCAAAAGATAAGACCCAAAACACAAATAGTATTAATCCTTCGATTTACGTACTTCCAAAGGCAGTATAAATTGTTTCAGATAATGTATTACTGAAGTCATGTAAACAAAACAGAGAAACTGACAAATAAACAAGCGAGTTTTGTTTATAAGGGATAAAAGTAGATTTTTTAGGCAGAAGAAAAAGAGATTATCACTTGATCTCATTGGCAAAAGTACAGACTAAAAATTGTTACAAAAGATATAACAATTTTGGCGAAAAGCCCGTATCTGAAAACTGTTCTACTGCTAAAGGAAACACTCGGATGTGCCCTTCAAAAACACATGCGCAGGCAACCCAGGGGCCTCTTTTACGTTTTCACCTGTAAGCTTCCTCCAATCAAAAATAACTTAATATGTATTTTTAAAATTCATATTTATATGTGATAAACGATTAAAAAAATGACATGTAATTTTATTTTAGAAATGACCATACACTTGTGAAAAAAGTTGACAGCTATAGACAAAAATAATTCAAGTAATAAGACCATTTATTTTTATAAGATTTTTATAACAATATCAAAAAGAGGAAAATTCGAAAAGAAATAATCAAATTTTATTGATTAGCGGAATTTAATAGGGCCGGTTTTGCTCAATCAGTAGAGTATCCACCTAGGAACCACAAAGTTCCTAGTTGGATACCGGTCCTCGCCAACTCAGCGCATGACTAGCTCAGCTTGGGTATGTGCAGTAAAGTGGGGAGCTGATGGTAGGTGTGGTGATGCACCTCAGACCTAAAAACTACCCCCTAGTCTAGCGCTAGTAAAAAGGAGATAGACTCACTCGCTGTCTGGCTGATACCGACAATAGGCCACTCTGCCGTCTTTACTTATAATGCAAATGTATTTATCACTGAAAATGTTCTAATTGATTTTAGTAGAAATTTTGAGACAATTTTCAAAACTCAATTTCATTTTACTTTCCTTTAGATATCTTGCCTTTTTTTTTCTTTTTAAAGATTGAACTTTTACGAAAATTGATTTGTGTCACATGTAACTGAATTGGTTTTTTCTTAATGCATGTCAATATCTTGTGAAGATTCGACATCAACCCGTTATATATAAGGCAACTTGATAATCATTAAACATCAATATATCAAATGATTTACAATTTAATAACAACATTTTTGTCAAACTTTCTGAGATCAGAATGTACTACGAATAATTAGTTAGATATAAAGCGCCAAGAGGTTTATCGGCAACGACAGACACCTAAAGAATGCCAATAGTTACAACAACCGAAACTTTGTGATTTGGGTTTTTATTTCACACTCGACTTTTTAACAATAGCATTTATTATAATAATCAAGATGAATGTAATATAATAATCAATGGCAGATCGTCTATAGGCACTGGGGACATGGCACCAGGAATAAGTAACAATAAGAGTTATATCTGTAGATCCAATATATATATATATATATATATATATATATATATATAATACCCCATCACTACTATGGATTGACCATAGAATCAGACTTTTCAAAACACTTTTCATTTCCGCCTGACGAACACCACAGTATGAAATCTAGGGTCCAGAAATGCCCATTATATATATATATATATATATATATATATATATATATATAATATATATAGGCAGCTGCTAAAACCGTATAACTATACTGATGAGAGGTGATACCTCGAAACACGTGTCTATAGTTTACCCCTTTATATATATATATATATATATATATATATATATATGAGAGAGAGAGAGAGAGAGAGAGAGAGAGAGAGAGAGAGAGAGAGAGAGAGAGAGAGAGAGAGAGAGAGAAGTTTAGGTAAAGACTGAACAGCACGAATAACGATCAATTTAGACATTCGATAAAATAATAAATAGGATCCTTCCCGGTGGAAAATAACAGTAAAAATTCCTACAAACCCTAGAAGCAATTTGCATCAAAAATAGAAAAAAAAAACAAATAAAAAGCTGTTAACACCGGTACCAATATAGTTAGGATATTTAATAACTAGCGCATGAACCATCAATTCTACCTAAATCCTCCTAACTGAATAAATTTGCAAACACACATACAAAAGAAACACAAGACAAACACAAACACAAACACAGTAAACCATCTCAAATGAATAAACCTCGCACCATATAAAACTCTAAAAACTACAAAAATAACCCACCTGGTGACGACCATGGACGTTGTTGAAAGTACGTGGGAACACAATATTGAAGACCTTCTCTACTACTTGGACATTGATGTGACAAAAATGACACGTTCGGTGGAAAGTATGTAATTGAAAATCATCAACCAAACCTGTTTATTATATATATATATATATATAATATATATATATATAATATATATATATATATACTGTATTTCACAGTTTTTATGTTACAAAATATCAGTATGATTTTCATATATTTTCTGAAACACCAACCCCACTAATCAATGTCATGAGCCACCTCTGATGATATAAAATGCAAAAGAAAAACCCTTTTAATTAGATACTTACTTCCTACGCATCTTTTTCCTTCATATTATTCCATTTCTTTTCTTCTGTATTATGATATAGATTTTGTAATGTTCGCTTGGTTTGTATACAAATCTGGTGTTTAAAAATGTTATCATTTCTATGGGACTTCCTTTACGATATTATAATTTCAATCAGTCTCCACTTGTTCACTATTACTGTCACACATTACTGGAATTCCGACCAAGTGGTCTTCTTAATATCAGATGTGCCTATTTTTAAATTAAAAAATACAAACCCTTTTTTAAAAATGACCTGTGGGAGATTTCAAGAATGTGTTCACAGAATGGTGAACATGTAGTGACTATTTTAAATTATATCGTTAAATTAGTCCCATAAATCTTTTTTTAATCGGCATGTACATTTAATTAGATTACGTTCTTTAATTTCTCATTTTCAGGTACTACCACTCCGGGTCAGTGTGTGAGGATAGAAAAATAAATAAAAGTGAAAATAGGAATAATAAAACAAAATCATAAGAATACAAAATAAAGTAAATATAAAATAAATAATGAGCTCACAAAATGGCGTTTACCGGATGAACGACCTAATCATTCACAAAAAGAAAAATCTTCCGGGTGCGTATTTAAAAGTCAGAAAGAAGATAAACTTGATTGGTGAAAGAAAATATTTTTTGGGCAGAGAAAGTCTATCGCTCTCTCAACACTAAGTTAAGACTATAAACAAAGTGTGAATAAGTTTACTGGTCTTTGTTGCTTCT
>CM042139.1:100191859-100204359 GCA_023376005.1 Doryteuthis pealeii | reverse complement strand
GACAAAATCTACAAAGCCACTGAGCAGAAGATTGGGATTCAAAATTGTTTGTGGTCACTGCTGTATTAGAGACGAGCAACGTTACTTGTGGCACGTAAGGAGCATATACAAGTTGCCTTTGATGACATTGTTGATATCAACACCAACAAGTTAGTACTTGTCGTTTTTACATATATTCAGAATCAGTGTTTTGTCCTGTGCCCGGAAATCTACAGGATGATGGGAGACATCTTCATATTCCCTCTGATTCACGCTCTGGAGATTGACAAAGTGGTCACCAGTGACAATCCCCCTGACAGAAACTGGACTGGGCTAAAAATTTTCTTTGAACACAAATTGATCGTTTTCAAGGAATTAAAGGATGTAAAATAAGAAGTTGAAGCTGCATTAATGGAGAAAGTTATTGATGCTGTTAAGAAACAACTTTTAGATGTAGAACACTTCTAGCAAAATGATAATGCTGACAGAGAGGCACTATAGTATGCACTTCTCACAAATTTAGGATATGAATCCCAGTTTGCTAAATTTGATAACCGAATCAGGTCAAGGGACTAACTTATATGAGATATTCAATTCTTATTTATGGAAGTTAACTATTGCGAACTTCACTGCATATTATTGATGATATCTACGGAAAAAACGCCACTAATGTTATTATAATTTTAATTTCTTGCATGATAAAGAAATTAGACCTGGTTTAATCAATAAAATGAGTGTATTTTCATATTCTTTGACTAAAAAAAACTATGATTAGACCATTATTAAACCATATATTGTCCTTTCTTTAAGAAACAAGGATTTCCAACCGCCATCTTGAAAATCATCCTGGAACCAACCTAAAATGACATCCTATGTCAATAATCTCATCAGAATCGTAATCAGCAGCAAAAATGGCCACAGAAAACACTCGTCTTAGTCAATTTTTAGGAAAAAAGTATTCATGTACCCACCCCTAACAAGATTGATATATAATGAAATAACACTCAAACAATAGAAAGAAGCATGATGCTATCAGAGTGATCTGAGTTGTATTAGAAGTGATTACCCGCAAGAAAAAGACGCGTGTATTGTTTTAATAAAGCCAATTATAGCTTTCTTGGAAATCCTCAGTAAAGACACATAATAATTTCAGCAACGGTCCTGATCCTGTTATGCTTAATGAACTGGCTATATTAGCTTATTTTATGGCTACTAATTAACATCACTAATTTCAAAAGACGTTTGCTTTTTTTTCCTATAATGACAGTTTCGTCAGCCCCAGAACAGCAATATTTTCTGCGCTTATTATACCCAACTGTAAGGCATTTCGTTTTATCCATTACGTAGATAATAATAATTATAATAAAATGATCACAAATAATTGCAAATGAACGCATCTATAATTATATGGACATTCATTTTCATAAAGAGTCACAGTTACATCCGAGCTGGGAATTATCGCTCTCTGCACACACACTCACACACACACACACACACACACACACACACACACACACACACACAACACACACACACATATATATATATATATATATATATATATATATATGTATATGTATATATATATATGTATAGTAGGGACAATAAGTATTTTATCCTCTGCTGATTGTCTGAGTAAAGGTCTTTAATTTTCAGGGTAGATCCATCTTGAAAGTCAGAGATTGAATATTTAAAAAATTCTAGAAAATAACACACGAACACACACACACACACACATATATATATATATATACTAGAAAAGACGTGACCCGTTGGGTCACCCATTGTGCTCGTTTTAGATTGTTGGAAAAAATCACATGATAATATTATTTCACTAATTTAAAGTTTTCCCAAACTGTCCAAATAAGTTATTTAAACTGGCGTAAACATTTTCAAATGACCAAAGGAAGAACAAGAGAAGGGTCACTTGGTTAGTTAATTTGTAATTAAAGGTAAGTAGGATTTTAATCATGGATATCCATGACAATCTCTAGCCAACCCTACCCTATCAATCATTGTTCTCAAGAGGTCCTCTTCACAGAATCCAATATCTGCACAGAGTTGTTCAATGTACATCTTTGCTCAACGGTCCACACTGGGGTGCCTGTCTGCTGGTTTCCATACAAAAACATCATGAGTTTGTTCTTGATTCTCCAGCAGTGTCCAGCATTTTACTCAGATTGTTTGTGTGATAAGTGGCAAGTGGCCATACAGCTGCTTTCTCATGGGGTGTTGCTTCCACAACTTTTTTGAAATTACATACTGCATTCTTGTGCAGTTCCCATGTAGCTTATTCTCTAGGTGCTATGTTAGTGTCCAAGTGGTGCAGTTGTACAGTAGCAATGATACAGCTATGGTTGTGAAGGATTGTTGCTTTAACTTGTCAATGAGATCAGATTTCTATATGACTGATAGTCCATGGAAGACCATGCCTTTCACTATGCATTGATTAACATGGCTTTCTTTAGATAAGATATTACTACCTAGCTACGTTAATTGTAACACCAATTTCCAGGGTTTATCATCGAACGTGGAGATGCCTCCTTAATTTCAAAAACACATGAATTTGGTTTTATCGGAGTTCACATAGAGGGTGATGTTCCATGCTGCATTCGGTGCAGAATATTGCCTGCTTCTTGCCTTTTAAAAAATAATTATTTATAACATCTAATGATGTTTACTTATGTAGTCTAGGCATATTATAAATATATATGGTGCTAACATATCTCCAAGAAAATATATTTAGTATTGTAAAATAATGGGTGCAAGAAAAATAAAACATTTATTGCAAAAACACAGACATAAAATGAGGGTTCAATTTATTTTATTGTAGGAATTTATGAGGAAATTGTTCTTCTTTACCCAGGTAGGAAGTTCATAAATAGCACGGTTAGAATTTTCAGAAGGCATCATGTAGCGTTTTTTAGGGCAAGGGGCCAGAATGCATTAATGCGATATGCACCAATATGTTTCGCGCGTTGATCCCCCGTTGTTGCAATATGACTTGTGTGAGCTAGAACTGCTAATGGAAGGAGGAGGAATAAATAACAAAGGCTTAAAAAATAGTGATGACCCAAAAGAGGAGAGCGATGGTTTTGACCGTAGCGTGACCCCGAACGAAGAATTGAGGGGCAAGCGGAAGTCGGGTGTTGACCGGAAGTCACGTGGTGACGTGGGGGAAGTAAGAAAGGGTTCGTCCTCTTTTTGCCGGCGTCCGTCGTGGGGCACAGACCTGATGAGACCCCATGAATCTAGTAGTGTTCTCTCTCTCTCGTTCTCTCTGCCTCTCCTCCTCCCTGGTAGAAGCCACTAGACGAGCACGTTAATAAAGGCTGGGAGTTGTGACGACATGTTTCTCGTGTTATGATTTTTTATCGGAGTTTTAGTACCAAGAAAGAAAAGAGGACTACGGTGCTTGTATCGTTTTAGTACCGTGAGTATTACAACGTAACATATATCGTTTTGGTGCCCGTTGACCTCGGAGTTCAGACACGGACTCATAAGGAACCAGTTTACCACGACGCAACGAAGGGATACGAAAAAAAAAAGACATCGGCCGTAATTGTAACAGAAACTAACGTAAACGAAAGAAAGAGCGAGTCAAACAAACAAAGAAAAAGGACCCACGTGTGACGAAAAAAAAAGGGAGTGACCTGTTGAGAAACGAGAGAGAAAGAAAAAAAAAAAAAACAGAAGTAAAAGAAAAAAGAAAGAGCAACAACAGCGAGCATTTGAAGAGAAAAAAGGGCTTAAAAAGAAAAAAAAAAAAAAAAAAAAAAAGAAAGACCCACCTTGAAAAAAGAAAAGGGAGCAACCTTTTTAGAATTTTATTAAAGGAGATGAACGACAACAACGAGTCAACAGACAATTGAGAACTTAAAAAAAAAAACGGACCCACGTGTGAAGAAAACAAAAAGAATTTAAAAAAAAAAGGAGCCACGTGTGAAGAAAACAAAAAGATTTAAAGAAGAAGAAAAAAGACTTATAAAAGAAGGAGGAGAAACCCACGTGGAGAAAAAAAAAATACGTCCACGTGTGAATTTAAAAAAAAGAAAAAGAAGAAAAGACGGAATTAATGAACATTATAAAAAAAAAAAAGAACTTTTTAAAAAAAAGGAAAAATATACGTAGAAGTGACAAGGTAGGTGATAATTTTTTTTTCTCTTGTTCTACAGTTGTGTATTTTTTTCTCTTCACTGGTTATTGATATCATTAATATTAGTATAAGTCTTCTATTATTCTGTGACTGAAATTGTTTATGCGAAATGGAGTCTCAGACCATTAAAGAATTCTTACAGAATCTCACCGCAGGCTTGGTTGATGCATTAAATTCTGTAACGAGTGCCTTAAAAAGCGTTGAAAAGGGGTTGGATAGGGCCTATCAAAGAACTCTTTTAGAGGATAGATTAAGAACAAGTAACAATAGGAAAAAATTTAACAAGCAGAGTAGAAACGTACCTACAGTGAGGAATTGCAATGTGCATCCTCAGATAGGTAATAGAGACCAGACTGGACGTTGTTGGGGTGTAATAGCAAGTATCACCTCATTAGAAATTGTCCCGTAAAAATTAATAAAAAAGTGGATGGCACCTACCCCTAAAAGCACATCCGAACAAATTAAAAATAGAGACAAGCATGGGATAGCCCTCAAAAATCAGCACCACGCTTTGTCTAATATGAATGGCAAAACTAAGGAGGGCACACAAGTCCATTCTACGTCCTCGGAACATATCTCAGAAAATAAAGATAAATATACAGCTATTAAGAGAGAAAACTCCGATAAGGATAGTAATACTTCACATAGTGATGTGGATACCGAGGGTACAAATCACACGGGTGAAGGTGATAGGAACAATGAACAACTATGTCCCAATAGAAAAAGAAAAAGAAAGAGAAATTGAACAGACAGGTGGACGTTAATAATAATAAAAATAATTTTGGAGTAATGGCTAAAATGGAAAGCCACAAAATAACTCCAACAGTGAATAGCATCACAAAAGATTCCCCTAAAACAGTAAGGGCTAAGGTAAATACCACACCGTCAGATAGTGACTACAGAGAAATAAAAGAATATGTTCCCCTAATGGAAAGGAAAATAGCTATGCTTAGAGTTGCAATGGAAGAAAGCATTAAAAACGCTGGGAGTACAAATGATTATGGTAGTAGCAGCGAGCTCACCCGGGGTCAACCAGTACTGCCCACAAGGAAACATGATATCCCACCAGACAGCGACTATGAAGATAGCTTTAAAGGCCTGTGGTTCAAGTGTTTGTTTACACAGCAGATACCTTCCAGAAAAACCTAGTTTTTGGCGCTCGGAAATAAATTAGAGATAGATGAATGAAAAAAAAAAAAAGAAAAGAAAAAGGATAAGAAAAATGAGTAAATGAGAATATGAATCACACGGAATATGAGATGGAATAATGACGGAAAAAGAAAAGATAAATAAATGAAAAACTGAAAGGGATTAAAATGAATAGATACAAAAAGAAAAGGAATAATAGAGAAAAGAATTATTGACCAGCTGAAGAAGACGACGATAACGCCGTTGCTTGAAAAAAAGCTATAAATCAGTATAGGTCTGCAATTGATAAGAATGAAAAATAAATGAGTAATTTTTTTTAAAATTCAAATTGGAGAGAGTATTTCAAAAAAAAAAAAAAAAAAAAAAAAAAGAAAGAAAGAAAAAATGAACAAATAAGTAGGTAAGGTCAGAGCACAATTGTGGAACAAAGAGGAGAATATCACCTGCTTTAATGATTTTGTAAATGTTCTTTTTACTTTATATATGTATGTGTTTTTTGTATTATTGTAAAATTGAATGCTCGTGTGGCTCTATCGGAGAGAGGAAGGTCTATATCGGATAGAAGGGAAAAAAAAAATCTAATGAATAATTACACATATTCTTGAAAACAAAGAGATACTTTGAAAATTTTTACGGGTAAAAATTTTAGAATGATGGTAAGGGAGGAGTGTTGCAATATGACTTGTGTGAGCTAGAACTGCTAATGGGAGGAGGAGGAATAAATAACAAAGGCTTAAAAAATAGTGATGACCCAAAAGAGGAGAGCGATGGTTTTGACCGTAGCGTGACCCCGAACGAAGAATTGAGGGGCAAGCGGAAGTCGGGTGTTGACCGGAAGTCACGTGGTGACGTGGGGGAAGTAAGAAAGGGTTCGTCCTCTTTTTGCCGGCGTCCGTCGTGGGGCACAGACCTGATGAGACCCCAGGAATCTAGTAGTGTTCTCTCTCTCTCGTTCTCTCTGCCTCTCCTCCTCCCTGGTAGAAGCCACTAGACGAGCACGTTAATAAAGGCTGGGAGTTGTGACGACATGTTTCTCGTGTTATGATTTTTTATCGGAGTTTTAGTACCAAGAAAGAAAAGAGGACTACGGTGCTTGTATCGTTTTAGTACCGTGAGTATTACAACGTAACACCCGTACCAAGATTTTTTTTTTTTTGTACATAAATAAATTTTACATTTTTCGAAAGACAATTTAATGATGGAACATATGTAAAAAAACGATAATTCACTAATAAATCGGTTTTGGAAATAGGGCATCTTAAACATTGAAACTTAAATCTCGTAAATAAGAAAAAATATGTATCTTTTTCTTTTTTGGTGTTGTTGTTTTTTAATTGTTAGATTATTTCCAAAAGAATTTTATATTAAAATTTCCTATTGTCTACATTTTTATTTTATTTTTCAGGGATTTTTAAAAATTTACAAAATGTAAAATAAATACTTTTCTTTAATGTACAGCAAAATCGTATTTATTTAATCAAAGAAAATATTGTATAAAAAATATCTTGCTTGTGTTCTGGGTCCATAAGTTAATAGGTTAGAATCCATGACGCATGTATAATTATACTCTGTAAAATAAAACTCAAACAAACAGTGTTTGAAGAAATTTATCATTTTATTTGGAAACAAATAATTCTCCCATTTATATCCAGAAAGCAGATACTACTGTTCAGTTAAAATTTTATTATAAATAATTTCTAAAATTGTAATTCTGATTTTCCCAACTTTCTTTTTCAATAATATTAAGAATTAAATTGTGAGGCATCAAGGAAATGCTAAATTAGTAATTTGTTTTGCTTCATAAAATAATTTTTTATACGTTTAGCCCTTCATACTAAGATAAGGTGCACACCTCAAGATGCGATAACTGTCAACAAAGAGTGGAAATGTACGGCAATTTACTTTGAAATGCAAAAATGTAGGTTTTATGTAAGAGAAATTTCTTTTTTTTAACACATAAACTTGGAATTGTTCTTTATATTAAACGTAAAAGAAAACATTAAAAAGTTAATTTTCCATTTTTTATTGACGTTTTAAAATATTTTAAACAATTAAACGGACATTTTGAAAGTCCGCGGTTTGCACATCTCTACCATTATGCATAACGCATCTAAAAAAACAAAAAAAAATTAGCGGTGCAAATGTATATACACCTTCCTTTAAAAATATATTTTTTATTCTGTATTGCCACAAATTTTTAAACAAATCGGAAAAACGCCTTAAATCAGCTATAGAATAATATAATAAAGAAGAAATATAGCCAGATAATTTTTTAAATGTAAATGAATTTAAGTAGAATTAAATGTAAATGGCAATTAAAGTAAAGTAAAAGAATTTATTTACGAAAGGAATAGGTATGAAATTATTAGTGAGACCTATATGGTCTTTAGGTACCACCAAACCGTTTAGGCCATCTTGAATAAAACGGAAATAGATATTTCCGAACTTTGTTTATCAAAAATCTCGTAAAAAAAAGATCGTACAGGGTTGTTACAAAGAAAAATAGTTAATTCAAAGATCAAATTATCCGATTGGGAAAAATTACATCGCTATCTTAAAAAATAAACAAACCTATCCGTATTACATGCGAAAGGGTAATTTTCAGACCGTAATATAGACAGAAAAGTTACAAATTATTTCCCTTTTACGATTAACCAGTAAAAGTATGGAATGAAAATTTGAATATTTTTTCTAAGAGAAAAACTGATAAAATAATCTATATACTTACGTTTTATTTTAATTATTGAAAAAAGTTAAATAAAATAATTTTTTTCACGCTAACACTGTCAGCCTAACAGGAACAAACTTCGGTTACTTAGAAGCGTCTCGTCTCTTTGTAAAACAAATACGTCAGCTATGCTCTTCCGTATATTCTAAGGATCATACATTACTATTCAACAATAAAAATTACAAATTCTTTTAAAAATATTAATCGAGCTCGTATCGGACCAATGTTTAGTTCACCTGAATTATAAAATTCATATTTTTAAATATCCGTGAAAAATTCGATTTTTTGACGCAGGAAAAAAAAATTTAATTTATTTCACGCAGAAAATAAAAATATTTAATCACACAAAAGATTCAAAATCTATTAAAAATTAATTTCTTAAAAAAAAAAAAATTTTTTTGACAATTTAATAGAATATAGTACATACCAATTACAAAAGCAAAAAAAAGTTTTCAAATATTAATATTATGACATTTTTTAGCACTTTTTATTTCCGATTTCATTAATTTTTCCTCAAAAAACTACACCTCGTACATTCATACAATTTCATTGATATAGTTATTCAGACTCTTATCTTTATAGAAAAAAAGAAAAAAAATTTTCTGACGCGTCATTTTTATTATCTCATAAAATAAAATGGGGGGGGGGAATAGACCTCGTAAAAAAAATATTTCCCCTAATATATTTTAGAAAAAAAACTATTTCAGATGTATTTACATCCAATGGTAAACATTTATGGAAAATTTCGTGAAAATCAGATTATTAATTGATTTTTCATAAAATTTTTAAAAAATCCTCTTATCGTAACTTGTATTTAGCTACGTTAAATTTCAGTTGATTTAACAGTGCAAAAATGAAAACATTGTTTTTCAATCATAATTTTCATTATTTCCGTATGCTGAAAAATTTTTAAAAAAATCAACAGGAGTTTATTTTATGTTTTTTCTTTAGAATGGAAAAAAAATTTTCAAGAAAATATTAAATATACTGTAAGTGTCATTGTGTTAAATATGAGGGGGGGGGGCTGGCTAAATTTCACAGGGTCAAATTGGTGGTACCTACTGTATTGCCACGAATTTTTAAACAAATACAACCGAGTTTGGCTTTAACTTTTCGGAAAAACGCCTTAAATCAGCTATAGAATAATATAAGAAATATGGCCAGATAATTTTAAAAATGTAAATGAATTTAAGTAGAATTAAATGTAAATGGCAATTAAAGTAAAGGAAAAGAATTTATTTACTAAAGGAATAGGTATGAAATTATTAGTGAGACCTATATGGTCTTACTAATAATTTCATTTACCTATTCTTTTAGTAAATAAATTATGTCGTAGCTGACAATTTAAAGGTCTTACTAATAATTTCATTTACCTATTCTTTTAGTAAATAAATTATGTCGTAGCTGACAATTTAATTCTAAACAACTTATTTTCTAATAAACTCTTGATTTGTTTTCTATTAAAAACTGTAGGAAACATAATAACTTTTTATAAGTATATATTAACATTACGACAAAAACAGTTAAAATAAAAAGGCATTGGTTTGTTTATGTGTGTGTATTATTTATCTCGTACATTTTTTAATCTCAAAACATCTTAAATCGGTTAAACTTGCAAATCGTCGTCAAAATGAAAACTTATTTGGGATGACAGTTTAACTACAGTGCATGAATTAAGTTTTTTTGCAAATTCTGTTACGGTTTAGGGGTTAAGGTAACTAAGTTTTGTCGGTAATGTTAATATATACTTCTTATAAAAAATTTGCGAACTTTAAGCCACAAATCTTGATTTTAAAACAAAATAAGCTGATTTGAATTATTTCGCAGCTAAATTTATTTTAATTTTTCCGAAAAAACAAAGACAATTTATCTACTTACCAAATAAGTTGATTGATTCACTAATTTAAGATAGATAAATCACCAAAAATCAAGGAGTTAGTCAGCAATGTATTCTTTTAGTTTGTTTTAGTTAAACGATGGGGGGAGTCAACGTTTGCTCATTTGAATAAGATCCCATCACATTTAAATATATAACTACTTTTTTTTTACCCAACATGAAATATTTTAAAGTAAGTTTAATAATCATGTTAAATTTGACTCTATAAATTAATAATTAAAGTAATTTAAAAAAATCTATTTTAAAGCCTGATTTACGCCAATTTATTAAAAAAAAAAAAATTCTCTTTAGCCTGGAGAAATGAAAGAGGGGTGAATCTACGTACGTAGGTAATGGGATGGGGCGTCACTGCTGATATTTTCAGATCTTACAGGCACTCTCACTAACTGACAAATACAGAGTAGGAGGAGAGTAACTTTACTGACATAGCGAAATGGCAAGAGCAACAGTTAATCTCCAAGACAGGGATTGGTCGGTCGTTGACTTAATTGCTAATTACGCCTAATTAAACCAATTAAACTGAATTTTTTTCATACACTTTGTAGTGCTAACACCAAGGAATATCTAAGTATAAATATTGTGTCCATAACATAAATAGAAAAAATCCTTTAGCTGGAGAAGGTTGACAAACTCAGCTTTAGTATAATAATAGATATACATTTGCATGTTAAAATATAATCCAAGTTACGTTGCTGTGCTCAATATCAGGAATGGACCGACTTTAATGTCAAATGTAGATTATTGATTAAAAACATTATTTAAAACTTTGAAAATAAACTTCACAAATTTCAGCATAACTATCAGTTTCATAAGAATCGATATTCAGATGCTTGTGTAGGTAGTAATTATTTTCGTTAACTAGTAAGCACCAATAGTCAACCCACTCTGTCGTTAAGAAAGAGGCAGTAATAATTACTGACTTACAAAAATGAATAATATTACTAATTTTTAAAGATGTAATAACTCCTCTTACCATTTTTCATATATGTACATATTCATACATATATATGCGTATATATGTATATGTGTGTGTGTATATATATATTAATGTCCACGGAAAAACGTAACATTATCATCTTTTAAATATATGCTTTTTTAAAAATACGGCAATACAGGATATTATCAATCGCAGCACAATCCGCCAAAAACATAAAATACTTTTTTAATAAACTGTATTCACGAAAAAATAATTCCAAATAGCATACCCAAATCCCACGGATCCTCTTACTGTATATTTTTCCGGATTACATTACATATTTCAGGGGTAAATCAAACCCTCCAATAGGACTAAAATTCGCAGCTGGATTACACAAAAATCACGAACGTTTTGATATTGTATGCAGGAGTTGTGGACACACCGATGCAAACTTTAACTTCATAGAGAGCTTGATTGCATCCACCACCAGCTACCACATTTCGGTGTTCGCTTTGCAAAGAGGACATATTTCAGCACTTATCAACGTAGCCAAAAACATCATCACTATATCTGACGGGGAAAATCATAGACACCACAACAAAATAATAAGCCTACTCAATGAGACAAACAACTATGATCCTACCTCCATAAATAACGTGAAACAAGTTCTGAATTTATCACATTTAAATTTACAAACACCAAAATTATTTCTCAATCCAAGATTTCTCAGCAAAATAAATAACAATTAGACCCATTATTATTCAAATAATTTTTATACTTCTCCGTATCAAACATTGAAAAGTTGTCTTTTTGTGGTACAGAACGTGAACGGTTAAAAATAATTCCATATTAGTAGTCGAAAAGAAAAGTTTTTAAAACTGGAATAAAACCATCCCATTTTACATCGTGGTCGATTACAATTCTCTTGAACAGGTCGTTTTATTTTTAATTTATTTAAAAAAATAAAAATATTCATCTCTAAAGAAGACGACCTGTTTACATATAGTTTCCTATTATGATTTTCTATTACTTTTAAATTAATCTTAAATAGAATGTTGTAGTAAACAAATTCCCGTCAAAATACGTGTTATCATACAATAAATTTTATCCATCCATTCATCCATATATATATATATGGATAAATATATATGCATATATATATTCATATGCATATATATATATATATATATATATATTCATAAATATATTCATATGCATACATATATATATTCATATATATATTCATATATATATTCATATATAATTATATTATTATATATCATTCATATCATATATATTATATATATAATATATACATATACATATACATATACATTCATATACATATATATATATATATATATATATATATATTCATATATATATATATATATATATATATATATTATATATATATATATATATATTATATATTATATATATCCATATATATATTCATATATATACTTGTTGAATAACTAGAACAAATAATAAATGGGCCAAGATTGAAAAGAAGGAAAAAAATAGATTTTTAGATTATTTTTCAGGGATTTACTAAATTTAACTGCAAATTCCTATTTTCAGATCATTAATATTATATATTATTATAGTCATTAATATATTAATAATTATTAAGTCGTGCTAAATGAAATTACCTAAAAATATATAGTATTAT
>CM042139.1:100174510-100191759 GCA_023376005.1 Doryteuthis pealeii | reverse complement strand
GTTGTATAGTTGATACGGATATTCATGAACGGAGAATTTTTAACTTCTTGTGATAGGAAATGTTCCATTATTCAAATCTCTGCTATGTATAGTTTAAAATGACAGCAAGAGATTCAGCTAGAACATAGTTCATGGGTTATAAACAAATTTTGCCATCTTTCATTAAAGGTAGCTATTGAAATAGAAGACCGTAGCTTCGGTAGCAAATATCTCATCTACTGAAAGTGAAGGCAACATCATGCATAAGGTAAGCAAGGAACTTGAGGGTTATTGATTTTATGGAAATCAGATTGTTGCTGATAAAAAAAAGTAAAATTTCCACACTGAGTCGCTGTAAGTAGTACTGTATGATTGCGCCGCTTGAATTATCAACGAATGATTGGGAAAGATAGTTAGATGGGTACGTTACAAGGATGTTGCGTGCTGTTTTAGACAGATCTTGGAAGCAGCACCCACAGAAAACAGCAGCTGAAAAGGCATCTTTCTAAAAAAAAAAAAAAAAAATCGCAAATCATCCAATTAAGACGAACAGACATTACTGAAACTAATGGGCAAAGCAAGAAACGAACTCATAAGTGATGTATCTTCTATGGACTGCTACAGATGGACACACCCGTTTTGATCGACCAGTGAGCGAGGTCTCCCAGGGGCGAGTGGCCAATGGATGGTTGGCGAGAGATATAGTCATGGACATTGTGCAGGCGGCATGGACTGATGATGAAGCGTTTAGCAGTGTTGGTCGACCGGCAAAACATACATATATCCTCTCTGCAGACATTGGGTGTGTTAAAACCTTACAAGTGTGATGGCTGAATAGGACGGATGACAAGAGAGATAGAGATGGGGAGAGAGTGAGACGCAGAGAGAGAAGAGAGAGAGAGAGAGAGAGAAGAGAGAGAGTAAAGCCGTGACAGCCGCCTTGATAATAATGATTTCATAACAAATTGTGATTCAACTTGTGACAGGTAAATATTGAGCGGTCTTTGTTAGCCAGGAAAACTGGTCCTTGTTTACAGTTCTCGGACGTATCACAGCCAACGCAGAGGAAGCTTTTAAGTTTTGTGTTCGCCTCGATCGATCGGACAGAAATAATCCTTAAAAGAGAATTAGACCGAGATAAGCAAGTTTTTTATCATCTTACCAGACATGTTTCTGAATCTCTCAGCATGTTTAACGTCCAGTATTCATTGGTCGGTATTTGTAACTTTTGTCAGTTTTCGACAGCAGTATGATTATGTTTATCCACCAACTTAGCTATTTTAGACTCGGCTTCAGACAATGTTATTCATAAAGGAATATTAGCTACAATAATGACGGAGATACTTGGTGCAGTGTCTTGCAAATAAATAAAAATATCAGCAGCATGACGGCATACAAAAACGCAAATAAGGAAGAGCTCTCGGGTACAGTTTATCGTCGTAGGAAATAGTTTTTGAACACGATCGAATCATACGAGAAAATACATTTCATTTGATAATATTTTTGGTTTGGTTTATTTGTTTAGGCACATCAACTCTCATGGGTTATTATTCCGAAATTCGGACTTTGCGTTGGAAAGGTATGATCGGTGTATTCTCCTCTCCCCGGGTTATGGGTATACAGTAGGTGAATGGGCTACCCGGCCTTAGTACTGGTCTTTTTTTTAGAAAGAAAGCTTGAATATCAAAGTAGTTGTACTTCACTTGAGAATTGACCTGTTTGTGCGTGCATTTCTGCTATAGGCGGAGAGGATTTAATAAATACCAACAGAAAGGAAGTAAAAAAGTGTTAGGGGGGTCTGTCTGTGTGTGTGAGTTTGCTCATTTTTTCATGACGGGCGCAATGTGTAGTAGATCTCAGTAACTATCCATTGTAATTCTATTTACATATGTTTGGCCAAACACAGGATTTATTACACCATTTTTTACAAAACGCGCTTTAATTAGACCTTTTTGTAATATATTTTCAGTGACTGAAGTTGACCTTCTGTACAGTATTTATGCGGACATTCAGCCACGGTTAGGATGTGACACAATGTATTTTGTAAGTTATGTAATTAGTTTAAAAGCTGAGTTTTCTTTATCTTACAGTTGCTCTTAAGGTACCCCCAAGAAAAAAATGCCTTGATTTACCATAGATGGCGGACAGGGAGAATAATGAATCATACCTTTTCCAAGCGCTATTGCGAAATGCAAACAGCCTCGTCTAAGATTTTGCCATTGACGATTCCATTTCCAACGACGATTGACCATTTAACTCGATTCGCTTGCGCTTAGTTTGTAAATCTAACTGAGGACTCGTGAATAGCAAGGATGGGTTAAGTTGCACTTTTTTCAATGTAGTCAAAGTATGGCTCGTTTAACGTCACAGGAGACTGTTAGCATGTCTTCTTTACTGAGAATGTGCCCGAACTTTTTTTCCACTTTTTTGCAAGTAAACCCATTCCAAACAAGACGATTTTATATTTGTTAAAAAAATCTGATTTTATTTTTTTTACAAATCCCCTTGTTTATTGAATGATGTCATATATTTATATATATATATTATATATATATTATATTAATATTCATCATCATTCATCATCATCATCATGTCACGCTTATGCACGGATATCCATAGACAATCTCTCGCCAACTGCCACTATCATCATATTCAGGGGAGGTCCTCTGATGCAGCAACCTGCGTTCCCCCTTGCTTAGTTGGTTAATGTGCGTCCTTGCTGGGCGGCCCACACTAGCATGTCCGTGTGTTGGGGCTTCCACAGGGAGAAACGTCACTTATGAGGTCATCCTTGCTTCTCCAGCAGTGCGGCATGTCTATGTCCGTGCTCACTCGAAATGGTTTGTGAGATGGGGGCAAGTGGCCATAGCTGTTTCCGTCGTTGGGTGCTGCTTCCACGGATTTATTCGGACTGCCACGCAGCTTCTGTGCATTCTTTCCCATCCAGCTTATTCTCAAGGCGCCTCGTTAGGGTCCATGTGGTGCATCCGTACAGCACACTGATAAACCACCGCCTGGAAGGATTGTTGCTTAGCTTGTCAGGAGATGGATTTCCATATCTTGATATTGTTTGTGCCGGACCACGCTTTTCCTATTCGTGTTTACATCGCTTTCTGTGGACAGGATAACCAAAAAAACGCACGCAAACACCACAACACCCACACACCACAAAACTCTGTTTTAGCCTAGGTATGTGATTGTTCTACTGGCTTAGGGATTACGTTGAGTGTGGTTATGTCTGTCCTTTCCTTTTTGAAACATCTGTACTCTGTTTTATTCGGAGTTTAACATTGAAGGCCAATATGTATTTTCAGCCTTCTCTAGGCTATGCAGTTAGTGACTGGCTGTGGTGGTGTATCTGCAAGGGAGTGCAAGTGTCATCAGCGTAGTCGCATCGTTGTTTTTCTGTGCGGGATATCGCCTGCTTCTTGCCTTTTTTAGTGTGAACCTTCTTCTTGTTATGGTATCTAATGGATGTTCGGAGTACATAGTTCTAAGCATTGATAAATATATATGGTGCTAAGAGATATTCTCCTTGTAGGACTCAGTTCCGATCGAAGAATCTGTGTCGCCATCGGGATGAGCGTCCATTTGCTTGTGTATCTTTGTAGAGCATCATTATAGCAGCACAGTTTCTTTCTGGTAGCCGTGATGCAGTAGTATTTGTTCCATTTTTTCCTCTGTGTTATGGATTCAAATGCCTTGGAAAATCTACGATAGTAGCGTTTGCAAAATCTAGCATTCTTTGCTCAAGTCCCTCTATGATTCGTCGTTAGTCAGGAAATTTGAGAGGTTGTGGGAACGGTTTCTACGGAATCTGTTTTGGTTTTCAAGAATTTCTTCTATTTCGGTCGGATGCGATTAAGAAGAAGGGATTATAGATTCTTGGCTGCGATTAGCCGTAAGAGTTTATGCCTCTGTAGTTTTTAACTATTCTAGTCTCCCTTTTTGGACGGCAGGATGCATCCTTTTGTCATTTATCTATCTATGTTGTCTATATACTGCATTGCATAGCCTAGCAGTATTGTCGCTGAACCTTGCCCACATTTTTCCATACCTTCCGGGGATTTCGTCAGCCGCGCCCTTCTACTTTTTAGTTTATTTAAGACTACGTGAGTTTCTTCTGTGTAAAATCCCCCAGTTTTATGTTAGTTGTTCTATCTATGGATCTTTTGAGTGTTATTACCATGATTTGTAGTGTGTTCCCAAAGTTTCTGGAAAGTGGTTTTCCATTTTGGAGTCTTTCTTTTTGCTGTTTGCCTTTAGTTTTTGATCTAGAGGTACTTTTCCTACCACTAATTTCCATTTTACTGTTTTGCAATGCTATCGGCGCTGTCTGTCTTCTACGATGATCTAATATTAATTTATTTGTTGCGTTGTATATATTCTTTTGTCTTTTTTTGTATGGTTTGTAATTCTATTTGGGCTTTCCTTAGGTTGTGTAAATTGGGTTAGTTTGGGTTTGTTTGTATGAGTTGGGCTGCTTCTTTTATATCGTTTTCTTTTTCCCTAATTGCTTCTGTCTCCCAGGGAACAGAGGTGTTCGGCTTTTAATTTGGTTGGTATTGCACTCGCTGCCGCTGTCTAAGTGAGCACAACAAGTTTCGTATTCCTCGTTTGGTGTGGGCATATTCGGATGTCGTCCTGGAGGATATCGATTTATTTCTTACTGTAACAGCGTAGCGATTGCAAATATCCGCTGTTGGCAAAAGTGTCGACCAGTCGTATCGTTTCAGATTGATATATATATATATATATATATTATATATTATATATATATTATTATATATTCCACACTAATACAGAGTCATTACATAGATAAATGTATAAATAAATGTAGGGGACCGGTGGATCAGTCCGCAGAGAATCCACCTAGAAAAGCACAAGGTCCGGGTTCTGATACCGGTCCTCAGAACATGAGTTGCACATATTGGATCTGTGCGGTTAAAAATGAGATGTGCTGATGGTAGGTGTGGCGTTCCACACCAGACGCAAAAATAATCCTTCCTCGGTCTACAGTTGTGTCCGATTTTGCATTAAATAACAAAAGTAGCCTTCAGTGCAGTAAAAAGATTTAATCTACGGTTGGCAATTTTATGAATGGATTAAATAAATATGTTATACTGGAATTTCTTTAAAAATTAAAAATGATAAAGAAAGTGATAGTATTCAATTGTAACAAAAATTAACATCAATGACGAACGTTCATTTTGTCGATTTAAAACCGAAACAAATATTTTCTAAAATTGGAATTATCTTTTAAAACAATAAATAAGTGAACAATTTAAGTGAGTTAATTAAGGCAATGATTGCGGTGGGTTCAAACATGCCAACAAGCAATTTTTAAAACAGTCTCGAGATTTCCAGTAAAATGTCTTTTAAGATTAAACCTCGTCTTTTATGCTTAGCACCAACATTTTAATAAACATGCAATTATCCGATGACATAGAGGAAAACATGCCTTCCTCGCAGTTATGCTTTAAATAGGCAACATTTCATTAATAGGTTGGGACGCTATGTGTAATGGTAACCATTGTAGGATACAGACTCGCTGATCCGTATTCAATTCTTGATCAGGCTGTTTGCATTTCATATAGCATAATACCTCTTGGAAAGGTATGTATCTAACTTTCCCTCCAGCTACTGATAATAGTACGACATACCTTATCGCCATTCGATCGTTTGAATTATAAATATATTTAAATGCTTACTGCTAAAATTTGGTCCACCACTTAGCAAAATCGAAGCAAGGTCATTTCTAGCGTAGTATAGACTGTTTGATTCAGACTTGTTCCTTTTTCAAGAGACCTGTTGTCACACCAAGAAAAAAGCCAAGGCTACCCAACTATTTTGTCATAGCCGGGGGTGTATATGAAGTATTAATACCGTTCCCCAATGGTATTTAGTGTTTATGTGAATCAAATGGCTTTCTTCCAGGATTTGAACTTGTGTCCTGTCCATTTTCATAAGAATAACTTTTTGAGCTATCGTAAACTCAGCATTCATTGCTGATTATAAAATATGTTAATTCTTTTAATGATTTGTCAAACAAGATACATTAAACAAATGACTTTTAGGTTATATCAGTGTGTACAACTTTGGCAGCTTGATACCAGTTTTGAATAGCGCCAGAAACTAAAAATTACGATGGGGAAGATTCTGATTGATAGGTTAGGATTAAGTTAAAGATGACTATTTAGGCGTTCTGGGCATATCTTTCTGCTGAGCAGAGTTGACCACAAAAATTGCGGGAGACAAATCAGCATTTGCCAGCAACCCCATAGTTTTTTGACATTTCAAAGTGTTCAATCCGTTCTGCTAATTGAAAACTTTTTAATCATGTGTCTTCGATGGGTAGAAGGAATCAAAACAATATTGCCTTAATGATCCTAAATTAATTACGTCAGCACATTGATACAGCTTCTTCTTCAAGAATGTAACTGTGTATATATAAGAAAAACAGCTATATTTATGTTATGTATATATTGTATATTCTTTACATGATCACATGATATGTGATCATGTATGCTGAATTGTGTGCTTTGTAAGTTTACCTGTCCTCTAATTACACATGTATATGTGACTTACACATTTATATATAATAACGGACCCTCTAACAACCATCACACAAAACACACCATATATATATATATATATATTATATATTAATACCCAATCAGAGCCAATTACATCTGTGTGTGTTGTGTGTGTTGTTGTGTGTGTGGTGTGTGTGTGTGTTAAGTGTGTATGTGTGTGTGTCTGAAATAAGTCTTAAGAATCTAAAATTGGATATATAAGCAGTTCAACATGTAAAGAACTTTGGCAGTTTTTATACTGCCTTATAACCTCAGTTACACATTTCGTTTACCAAACGAAATGATAATACAAAAATGGTATATATTATATATATATATATATTATATTATATATATATATTACCAACTCCTCACGCGAGCAGAATGTGACACTAGCTCAATTTCTTAAGCGAGTTTTAACAGGATTTAACTTCAGAGTTCCTTTTTCCTAGAACTGGTTGCCAGTACTGTCCATTAATTACCCATGGCTGGGGGAATGTTGGATTTCATACTTTCCTAAGGGTAGTAGCGCTATGTGAATGCAACAGCCGCGTCCAGGGATTACTGTTCGTCATGTCATTTCATTCAACTGTAACCTCTACACATTATATATATATATTATTTTATATATATTATATATATTATATATCATGTCATTCAACCGACACCGGTTTCAGTCTCATCAGTTGTGGTAGACACACACAACTACTCTGACCAGAGCGACCCCGACTGGACTTTATGCCTGTCCGATCCGGGGTTGCCGCTCTCGTTTAAGAGCGTGTTTTAACTGTATAAAGTACATACAATCTTGTTATTACTTTCGTCACCACCAGAGCAAATCTGTAAACAGATGATCATTTGCGTTATGCTGCCGGTTAAGTGTATTAAATTTTGAGTTAAGTTGTAGCGGGTTAAAATGGTAAATGCTCCTATAAGCGAAACACTTCAACCAGCCACAACCCACTAGACAACCTGAAATACATCCAATAGATTCATAACTTATCACCAAAAGCGCAAACACAAAGAAACAAATGGTGTACGTACTGCACGCCGCACGCACGCACGCGGTTTAAATTAAGGTTAATTTAAATGCTTATAAATAATTCACTACATCCCCACCACACACTAAGCAAATACACACAGACCCGTATTCCCGTCCAGCCACTTCCAGCCAGGCCCGTGGAATCAGCAGAGGGTAGGGTAGAGAAATCTTAACCCAACATCAAGGACAGGTCCAGACATGAGCTCTCCCGGATATCTAAGCACAGAGAGTTAAAGTACCAGCATATAACATGAGCCTTTGAAAAAGAAGAACGAGCCCTCGAAATATTTGGAAAAATAATGAAACTCAGAACATAATCCAACCTTTTTTTCATTTATTTTACTCATTTCTTTCATGCTTCTAATAACAACCAATAGTAAATAGGAAACTGTCACAATTTTTTTGTCTAAATTACTTAATTGAAAGCGTTTGTTTTTTGTTTTTTATAAATGACTTTTAAAATTTATCTTTTATCTTATTTTAGTGTTCTGTTATTCTTTCATTCTCATGATCGTTCGTAAGGCAGTACATATTCTGTAAGTGTAGTTTACCAATCAGAATTGACTCTTATCGGATTTATTAATTTAATTCTATTTACTTTACTCGATATACGAGGGAATCCCAAAAAGGAGGTACTCCCAAATATTAGAAATCTCAGAAACGTTTATGATATTGTCCATGATGTTTCATAATCGTCATTTTGGTTTGATACATTTATTATGGGCGCTGTGGCAGTCTTTGATACCCATGTTACCAGTTCGCTCTATGTCATTGGAAGCTTGAACCTCGTCAACATTGGAAAAACTATCTACAACACTGTGGCGTTTTTTGACATCCTATACCAGTCGCAATACACATTCGTTTATTGCGATGGGTTGCAACTGAGCGTGGGCATGTAAGCGTTTGCCAATAGCCGCACGAAGGACTTTCCAGTGTCCCAGACTTTAGAGGACCCTTTACACGTGATGATAAATTAAATATGACACGAGAAATTGATGGCAATGACGTCGATATAGTATATCGAAATTTTATTTATCCGTTGATTCGTGTTCGTTCACTACAGTGGTTTATTTTTTTTTGGGGGGGGGTGTTGTTTTTTTTTGTTTTTTGTTGCTTTTTTTTGGGGGGGTTAAGTTGGAATGTATGTTTTATTTGTTCAATACTTTTTTGCTGCTCTTAAATGGTTTGCCATTTTTAATAACTCGGGGTTTTTTGAAAATAACCGTTCAAAGTTTTTAGCCAACGCTGACACATCGTTAGAATCCCAAAAATTGAATGAGCGGGGCGCGATGTGTGCTTGCATTATAAATCGCCATATTCATTATTAAAAAGGTTTAAATATAGCATCAGGAAACTGGTCAGATTTTCTCAATAAACCATAGCATCCGATATTAAAAGTCAAGCATGAAGAAAACTTGCAACAACTTCATAACATGTGTCCCCAAACAGAATAACGTTGACCTCCTTTTCAAAGAAAGTAATTGTTGGTTTATAAATGTCGAAGCCCCACCATCTTTTAATATTTCACCCATTCAAATCATGTGCTGGATAATAAAACATATTTTGAGCGATATTCAATAAAGTGAGTAAAAGTTGGCGTAAAATACGCCTATGTTCTTGTTGGTCAATACTTATTGTATACACACGTGAACTCATTTGAAAAAAAAAAAATATCACGTTATAAATCACGCTTACGCAGAACGATTTTTAAAATTAAGCGACTACTTAGATAAGCGAGTTGGATTGACGTAATCTCTAAGCTTCTTTTATCTTTTGCCAACTAGAAGAAATGTCAATTAATTCTTATTTCTCTTAGCTTCTTTATTTTTTTCAAAAGATTTATTTTTGATACATAATTTTGAGCTATGATTCTTCAAACACAAATGAATGAAGACTGTATAATATGTTTGCTTTAAACGTCACACCGTTCATTATTTCAATGAAATATTGTACATCCATATCATCAATATATATATATATGTATACTTAACTATGTATAATAAATTAATACCAGGATCATGTAATAAAGTTGATTTTTTAAAAGCAATTCTTTTTCAGATTTCTTCAATAATCTTAACTTGTGCATGTTTGGGAATTGTTTATACGAAAAAATATTTTTAATATCAGACAATATTTGTTTTGGGGCTAGTTGGAAAAATGGCGGAAAATCAAACAAGTACTGTCAGCTGTCATAAATTATTGGTGGCTGAGAAAGACAAACCAGGGTGGAATTTACAGAAGATCTGTATGCTACGGAGAAGGTGTTTTAGCCATTTTTTACTTCTTACAAATTAGGCTAACAATGTTATGCTTACTACGAGATTGAGTCAAAAACACAGCATATGGAGTTTTTTCCTTACCGGAATCCATTATGTTACTACATATGTATGTCTCGTAGGAACGTTTCTAGCCACAGTCGCTGTAAGGAGATCATACAGCAGTTTTCTGGGACATGAAGAATCTATCACTATTCATTTCCTTGAAAAGGGTGCACTGCATATATGGACTCATTCGAGGGTAATCCTAAGGTAAGCTCTCAAATTTTAAGAAATTACAGAAACGGTTATTCTTTATTTGTCAACGATGTTAAATCATTTTAATTTTCACATTATATCTACTTTCTACATAATCGCCATACTGGATCATTTTTTGTAGGCGCTGTGGAAGTTTGTATACCCATGTCATACCAGCTCAACGGTCCTGTTGATTGGGGAAGGCGTTGAAAACTCGTCTCAGGAAAAACTCCTTACACCATTGCGAAACGTCTTGATTCCATGCATTTGCACGCCAAATCTTCTTTAATTAGTGATGAATTCATCGGTTTATTGATTTTGCATTCTAAAAAATACTTGCGTGATTCACGCATTTGGGTAGCGTCATTGGTGCTCCACCAGAGACGACTTGTCCAACCATGTTCTAGCATGACAGTGACGGCAGGGCAGGCGGTACTCACGACAAACAAAAGAGTGTGGCTAATAGCTTGCAGAACATTTCCGCTGTATCCCCAGTGCATTGGAGACTTTTAATTTGGAATACCTCGCATTATTATTCCTAGGCTAAATTTTCAGTTATTTATTAATGACTTTAGTATAAAGGCAATATCCCTTTATATAATGTATAGGATGGAGCAAAAGTCACTTAAATTTCTATTCATTTACTTACAAGAATCAATACAAGCGCAGGACAGACAGTACAAACAAAGATGGAGTACTAACATACTAAGTTTGTAGCTATTTAAAAAATGTATTTATTATTGAATTTAGAAAAAAATTACTATCGCGCGGGAAAAAATTTGTAACTTCAAATAGAAAGAAATTATGTCATTTTCTTTTGAGGAAACCGCGCAAAGTGGCAAATTTTCCTTAATTATATTTCTTAGATACTTTTGTCTTAAATTATTTTGAAATTTGAATTTAAATTTAAATGGCAAGGAACTACGAAGATAAGCGAAGAACTAGTTTATATTGTTAAAATGATTCGTTATTCAATATACGAAAGTTGTCAAAAATGCTGGAAAACCCTTAGTCGGACGATCGCAGGCATCTCCTCACCTGTGTTTTCCTTTCCTCTTGTCGTCCATGTGGTCCACTTCTCTATCGTCGACATTTTAAAATGACTCGTTTATTGTCATGCTGTTCTTCGCCATTCGTGTTTTATTTCCTGTATTAGGCGGAAAGAATAACGAGACAAATTTATGTGTAGTTAATTTGTTGTACGATTACATCTTTTGGCGACCCTCGGGGAATTGATGATCAGTCATGGTGGATCTCGACCGATTCTTACTGACTGGAAGTGTGTTAGAAAATGTCTTAGTGGCGTTTTGATCACGTGACTTTCTAATCAATAAAAAAGCACATTCTTAAAACGCCTAAAACTGTCATACTACTGAATAGTCTTTCGCATTCAGTTTTTAAATTTATATTACACTACCTGTAATTAATAGATTTCGCCAATTATTATTATAAAGAAACAACAATGTATTGCTTTACCTACAGCATAATAAGATGTATATCCTTCTAAATAGCCCCATCTACTATTACTTACTGTTCTCAGCTTTTTTTAGTTTCTTCTGAGGCTTGTTTTGAAGCATGTTGTGAGAGAACACCTGGAGCATTTTTTTTTTTTTCAACTTTATTTTAGTCGACCCATAGGCAAGATCAACATTTTAATTGAGGACTCATTAAACCCCAGTGTAATGATATGAAATGAGTAAATCAAAGGACAAACACTTTTCACAATTTACCGTTATTTAGCATCGACAAATTTCATGTAAATTTCTCTTGATTCATTTATATTTAAACTATGTATATCGAACTGTATAAAAATTAAATATATTTTAAGAAAATCAAATAACAGAAGACTCCATCAAAGTAAAGTTAATAACAGTGCCTGATTTAATATGAACGGATGAATAAGAGGTAAAGAAAAATAAGGAATACTTCTCCTTGCCATCGCTTCCGAAACAGTGGAGGGTCATTACAATAATCAAGTCTAAAATTAGGTGTATTTATTTTTATTTTTTTTACTATTTCATGAACTTTTATTTTTTTCTATTTATTTCGCTACCTATTTTTATTTTGCGAACCGATTTATTTATTTAGTGACTTCAATGTTCTAGTATTATTTCCACCTATTAAATATTTCTGGTGAATTTTCAACTTCCAGAATATAAAAAAAGGTCAATGGAGCCAAATCCGGAGACTAGGACAAATGGGAAGATGATGGGTGTTTACGATATATGTACACTTCTGTGGTCAGATAATATTTTTGTTAATATCGACGGTTCGCCTTGATTGTTAAGCATCGTAGGTGGATATTCACGCTGGTATTACTCACACATGTGTAGTTCTCGGGGACAATCCACTTCCAATTAGGGTGGTGTAACATTAGAAAAACTTCAGTAAAAAAGGTATTTTCTAAATTTGAAAAAGAAATCAATTCCAAGTCTATTAATAAGCCTGGGGTAAAAATCCATAAATGCCTACACATACACACACACACACACACAACACACACACACACATATATATATATATATATATATATATATATATATAGAGAGGAGAGAGAGAGAGAGAGAAATTTTATGTTTATGTATATACTATAGGATTAAGGTATATATATATCAAACATACATGTTTGGATATATTTAAATACTTAATATATTTATAAAAATCATACACACTTTTATCTATACGATTTTTATTATATATGCATATACGTATATATATCTATCTATTTATAATATATATATATATATATATATATATATATAATATATTATAATATATATGTCAATAGCATCAAAAGCTCTTACATGAAACATGGTTTTAAGACAATTTTTCTTTCGTTTTTTTTAATTATTTTGCAAACTCGTACTATAAGTATACATAGATAACATAGAATTCCCGCTCGTTTCTTTATCGTGGAGGACAAGGAATTGTCCATAATTAGTTCCTAAAAGCAACTCCAAGGACATTTTCCATTAAAGCACTTTTTCACGAAGCGTATAAACCCCGGATATTAGGGCACACTTCGTTTTAACAGAGAACGATGGTAATGGTTACTTTAACGTCTAGAATAAATTAAGAAAAAATAAAACCTTTCTCTCGTTTTCTACTTTTCTTTGTTATATAATGAGTTTCCGTTAAGACATCTGATACAGGCGAAAGGTGTCGAATATTACAATAACAAACAGGCCACAGCATACCAGTCGCATTTTCCGTGTGTTAAAAACACACACAAGCATATATGCTATACATAACAATTATGTACACATTAAATTAAAATATATTTACAATATATAGGTAAATAGTAACCTGTAGGGACTTACACTATAAAATTACACATGTGCATATATTATTGTTTGCTCTTCCCTGTGAGTGCTACATGTATGCAAGTGTGGTATATAAATATATATATATATAATTATATTTATATTATATTATAGTGAAAAGCGATGCTGTACCCCGTATTGCTAACAATAATTTATCAAAATTATAAAATTTTTACCCATTTTACACTGCGTGAAGTAGAAACCACTTGTATTCTGACTGCTCAAATTTATATATATAAGTTTAACGGTAAAGATTGAAGTGAAAAAATAGACTATAATACGGATGTAAATATACTTAAAAAAGTCTTGCATATTCAGTGCTTTGATCAAGTTAAAATTAAGCAAATAAGATACCAAATGTCCAGATCATCATCAGCAAGAAAACAAATAAGGTATTTATGTGTTTTTAAGTTCTGCTTACGATACATACGAGAAAATATATTTCAAATTGATACAATTAGAAACTTTTTTTTTTTAAATCTGAAGCGTTCCTTAGAGTTTGAAAATTTTAAATCTACATTTTACAGTTTAAATAATGTAATCTGCAATTTTTCAATTTTTCGAATTTTTATCGATTTTATGAAAATCATTAAAATTTTCATTCAAATAAATCCTTTACTCACCTCGTTTTACTTATTTAAAGTTGGAATATAATAACTATCCTTTATGTACTTAGGTTACACTTTTAATTACTTTTTTCTTCAATTCATTGTATATATTATGAAATTCTTAAACACTGCCATGCCTGCCTTATAACATATCGATCGTTCTAGTGGCATTTGTATGTTGCTGTTTCCCTGTGGATGTCTACAGATCTTCCAGTACATATCTTGAACACAGTTTTGAAGGCTTCATACAGCAATTTATGTTCTTTAAAAAGAAGACATTTTGTAATGTAGTTCAACTTGACAAAATATCGGTAGTCAAGGGAGATAAACCTGACCATCTTCTACGTGTTAATAACAATATATATTATGAATTGTATGTATATATATATATATATATATATATATATTATATATATATATATATATATATATATATTATAACACACACACCACACACACCATGTATTCATGGAATAATATATACATGTTCATGAATAAATATACGGTGGATATGATTTATATATATATATAATTCATATGCATATAATATATATTCATAGCATATATATACTATATATATATATATATTCATAGCATATTATATATATATATTTATAGGTATATAATATACTGTTATATGCATTATATTATATATTCAAGGCATATATATATTTATATTCATATGCATATATTATATTTTTATAGCATATATATATTATAGTATATGCTATTATATATTTCATAGGCATATATTATTTTTATATTCAATAGGCATATATATATATAATTCATATGCATATATATATTATATATCTATATGCATTATATATATAATATATTATATGCATAAATAGATAGATCATATAATTTCATAGCATATTATATTATATTTCATATGTATATATTATATATATTCGTATAGCACTATATCTATTATATATATTCAATGATGTATATATTATATATTCAGTATGCATATATATATATATATATATATATATATATATATATATATTCATATGCATAATTATATATATATTATATTATAACTATATATATATATATATTATCATATGCATGCCGTTAACGGAAGGCCCTAAAAACGGTTGCACATTCTCTCCTGATCGATTCCATTGCATATTAGTAAACATCTTTTTGGTTTTTTCAATATAATACATATGTTAATATATGCCTATGAATTATAATATATTATTATATATATATTGCCTAGGAATATATTATATATTATTACTTATGCCTATGATATATGATATAATATTATATATATTTATATATATATAATATAATTATATATATATGCCTATGAATATATAATATATATTATATCATATGCCTATGAATATAATATATATTTATAAATATGTATGATATATATATATATATTATATATAGCCTTGAATATATATATATATATATGATATATATTGCCTTATGAAGATATATATATTTTATAATATTGCTATGAATATATATTATTTATATATTATGCCTATGGAACTTATAATATTATATTATATATATAGTATATGCCCAATGAATTATATATATAATATATATTTAATATTTGCCAATGAATAATATTATATTAGATATATGCTAATTGATAATATATAATTGCTAATATATATAATTATTATATATATATATGCTTATGATTATATATATATATATATATGCTTCATGAATATATATATTATTATATTAATAATTTTTTCTGAAGGCGTAATTAAATGCACATTTTATGTTTAAAAAACATATCATTATTTCTTTTTTTTTCCTTTTGTTTCATATTAGGTACCAAATTTTTCGAGCTAAGCTCATCATCAGGGAATGAATTATTTTTTCATAATTTCATCTTGTAGTAATGATCATTCGTGTTGTTGTTCATTGATCGTTTTGGTGGTAACTGTGAAAAAATTTTAATTTCTATTTTTTTTGTCCGGCGAAGATATTAGTTACGCTCGGAAATTCGGTAATAAATCGTTGCGATGAATCGATGTTCCGCGGGATTTTTGTTGAAAATTATTTCTATCATAAACTTCCTTTTATTTCTTCTTTTTATAATACCTATAAAATAATGAAGTCCTGCCAGGGACACTGGAAAAAAGATTTTTTGTCAATATATTTCATCAGTAGAGTTCGAAGCAGGTAATTTAAAAGAAATTAAAATATGTTTTTTTAAACATAAATGTGCATTATTACGCCTTCAAAAAAAATTTATTATTACATTTTTAATTAATGCTTCGAACTCACTATGAAAATAATGACAAAAAAAATCTTTATTCCAGTGTCCTGAGCAGGACTTCATTATTTTATAGTATTATAAAAAAAAGGAAAAAAGAATTTATATATGAAATAAATTTTCAAAAAATCCCGCGGAACACGATCATCGCAACGATTTATTACGGAATTTACCGAGCGTAACTATATCTTCGCCGGAAAAAAAAAAAAATAAAAATAAATTTTTTCACAGTTACCACCAAACATTCAATGAACAACAACACGATTGAATCTATTAAATACAGATGAAAATTATGAAAAAAATAATTCATTCCCTGATGATGAGCTTAGCTCGAAAATTTGGAACCTTAATATGAAAAAAAAAAGGAAAAAAAAAAATAAATATGTTTTTTAAACATAAATGTGCATTATTTACGCCTTCAAAAAAAATTATATTATATATATATATATATATTTATAAGCATATATATAATATATATATATTCATAAGCATTATATATATATATATATATAATTATAGCATATATATATATTCAAGCATATATATAATATATATATATATTCATTATATTATATAAATATATATATATATATATATTCATTGCATTATATATTATATATATATATATTTCATAGGATATATATAAATATTATATATATATTCATAGCATATATATAATATATATATATATTCATAGGCATATATATATATATATATATATATATAATATCATAGGCATATATATATATATATATATCATAGGCATATATATAATATATATATATATTCATAGGCATATATATAATATATATATATATCATATATTATATATATATATATATATATATATATATATTCATAGGCATATATATAAATATATATATATATATTCCTAGGCATATATATAAATATATATATATATATTCATAGGCATATATATAAATAT
>CM042139.1:100154510-100172010 GCA_023376005.1 Doryteuthis pealeii | reverse complement strand
CTCTCTCTCTCTCTATATATATATATATATATATATATATATATATATATATGTGTGTGTGTGTGTGTGTATGTGTAGGCATTTATGGATTTTTACCCAGGCTTATTAATAGACTTGGAATTGATTTCTTTTTCAAATTTAGAAAAATACCTTTTTTACTGAAGTTTTTCTAATGTTACACCCACCATAATTGGAAGTGGATTGTCCGAGACGTACACATGTGTGAGTAATACCAGCGTGAATATCCACCTACGATGCTTACAAATCAAGGCGACCGTCGATATTAACAAATGATTATCTGACACAGAATGATGTACATATATCGTAACACCCATCATCTTCCCATTGTCCTAGTCTCCGGATTTGGCTCCATTGACCTTTTCTTTTATATTCTGGAAGTTGAAATTCACCCAGAAATATTTAATAGGTGGAAAATAATGACCTAGAACAGTGAGTCACTAAATAAATAAATCGGTTCGCAAAATAAAAATAGGTAGCGAAAATAAATAGAAAAAAATAAAATGGTTCATGAAAATAAGTAAAAAAAATAAAAAAATAAATACACCCTAATTTAGACTTGATTATTGTAATGTACCCTCCACTGTTTCGGAAGCGATGGCAAGGAGAGTATTCCCTTATTTTTCTTTACCTCTTATATCATCCGTTCATATTAAATCAGGCACTGTTATTAACTTTACTTGTGATGGAGTCTTCTGTATATTTGATTTTCTTAAAATAATATTTTTATTTTTATACAGTTCGATATACATAGTTAAAATATAAATGAATCAAGAGAAATTTACATGAAATTTGTCGATGCTAAATAAAGGTAAATTGTGAAAAGTGTTTGTCTTTGATTTACTCATTTCATATCATTACACTGGGGTTTAATGAGTCTCAATTAAAATTGTTGATCTTGCTATGGGTCGAACTAAAATAAAGTTGAAAAAAAAAAAAAAAACTGCTCCAGGTTGTTCTCTCACAACATGCTTCAAAACAAGCCTCAGAAGAAACTATTAAAAAAAGCTGAGAACAGTATATCAATAGTAGATGGGGCTATTTAGAAGGATATACATCTTATTATGCTGTAGGTAAAGCAATACATTGTTGTTTCTTTAATAATAATAGATTGGCGAAATCTATTAATTACAGGTAGTGTAATATAATTTAAAACTGATGCGAAAGACTATTCAGTAGTAATGACAGTTTTAGGGCGTTTAAGAATGTGGCTTTTTTATTGGATTAGAAAGTCACGTGATCAAACGCCACTAAGACATTTTCTACACACTTCAGTCAGTTAAGAATCGGTCGAGATTCCACCATGAACTGATCATCAATTCCCCGAGGGTCGCCAAAAGATGTAATCGTAAAACAAATTCTACACATAAATTTTGTCTCGTTATTCTTTCCGCCTAATAAGGAAATAAAACAACGAATGGCGAAGAGAACAGGCATGACAATAAACGAGCATTTTAAAATGTCGACGATAGAGAAGTGACACATGGACGACAAGAGGAAGAAAACATAGGTGAGGAGATGGGCACTGGGCGATCGTCCGACTAAGGGTTTTCCAGCATTTTTGACAGACTTCGTATATTGAATACGATTCATTTTAAAATATATAACTAGTTCTTTCGCTTATCTTCGTAGTTTTCTTGCCATTTTAAATTTAAATTTCAAAATTTCAAAATATTTTAAGACAAAGTATTCTAAGAAATAAATTAAGGAAAATTTGCACTTTTGCGCCGGTTTCTCAAAAGAGTAAATGACATAATTTTCTTTCTCATTTGAAGTTCACAATTTTTTGCCCGCGCTGATAGTAATTTTTTTCTAATTCAATAATTAAATACATTTTTTTAAATACACAAACTTTAAGTATGTTATGTATCCAGTCTTTTGTTTTGTATGTCTGTCTGCGCTTGTCTTGATCTTGTAAAGTAAATGATAGAAATGTTAAGTGACTTTTGCTCCATCCTATACATGTATATAAAGGGATATTGCCTTTATACTAAAGTCATTCAATAAATAAGCTGAATTTAGCCTAAGGAATTAATAATGCGAGGGTAATTCCAGAATTAAAGTCTCCAATGCACTGGGGATACAGGGAAAATGTTCGTGCAAGCTATTAGCAACACTCTTTTGTTTGTCGTGAGTACGCCTGCCCCTGCCTCACTGTCATGCTTAGACATGGTTGGACAGTCGTCTCTGGTGGAGCTACCAATTGACGCTACCCAAATGCGTGAAGTTCACGCAGTTATTTGGTTTTAGAATGCAAAATTCATTAAACCGATTGAATTTCATCACTAATTAAAGGAAGATTATGGCGTGTCATGCATGGAAGTCAAAGACGTTCGCAAGTGGTGTAGGGAGTTTTTCCTGAGACGAGTTTCAACGCTTCCCCAATCACAGGACGGTGAGCTGGTATGACATGGGTATACAAAAGCTTCCACAGCGCCTACAAAAATGCATCGACCGTAATGGCGATTATGTAGAAAAGTAGATATATGTTGAAAATTTAAAATGATTTTAACATCGTTGACAATAAAGAATAACCGTTTCTGTAATTTCTAAATATTTTGGAGAGCTTACCTTTAGGATTACCCTCGAATGAAGTCATATATGCAGTTGCACCCTTTTCAAGGAAATGAATAGTGATAGATTCTTTCATGTCCCAGAAAACTGCTAGTATGATCTTCCTTACAGACGACTGTGGCTAGAACGTTTTCCTTACCGGAGAATACATATGTAGTAAACATATGGATTCTCCGGTAAGGAAAAACTCCATAGTCTGTGTTTTTGACTCAATCTCGTAGTAGCAAACCATTGTTTAGCCTATTTGTAAAAGTAAAAATGGCTAAAACACTCTTCTCCGTACGCATAACAGATTCTTCTGTAAATTCCACCTGGTTTGTCTTTCTCAGCCACCAAATATTTGATGACAGCCTGAAGTACTTTGTTTGATTTTCCGCCATTTTCAATAGCCCCAAAACAAATATTTTCTGATATTAAAATATTTTTCTATAAACCAATTCCAAACAATGCACAGTTTAGATTTATTGAAAGAAATCTGAAAAAGAATTGCTTTTAAAAAATCACTTTATTACATGATCCTGGTATCTAATTATATAATACATAGTATAAGTATACATATATATATATATTGATGATATGGATGTAAATATTTCAATGAAATAATGATAGGTGTGACGTTTAAGTCAAACATATGTATTACTATGTCTTCATTCATTTGTGTTTGAGAATCATTAGCTCAAAATTATGTATCAAAAATAAATCTTTTGAAAAATAAGAAGACTAAGAAAATAAGAATTAATTGAATTTCTTCTAAAGTTTGCAAAAATGAATAAAAAAGCTTAGAGATTACGTCAATCCAACCGCTTATTCTAAGTAGATAGCTGTAATTTTAAAATCGTTTCTGCGTAAGCGTGATTTTTATACGTGATATTTTTTTCTTTTTCATATGAGTTCTACTGTGTGTATACATATAAGTATTACCAACAAGAACCTAGGCGTATTTTTACGCCAACTTTTACCTCACTTTATTGAATATCGCTCAAAATATAGCTTTTATTATCCCAGACATGATTTGAATGGAGTGATATATTTAAAGATGGTGGGCTTCGACATTTATAACCAACAATTTACTTTCTTTGAAAGGAGGTCAACGTTATTTCTGTTTGGGGAGCACAGGTTTATGAAGTTTTTGCAAGTTTTCTTCACTGCTTGACTTTTAATATCGGATGCTATGGTTTATTGAGAAAAATCTTGACAGTTTCCTGATGCTATATTTAACCTTTTAATAATGAATATGGCGATTTATATGCAAGCACACATGCGCGCCCCGCTCATTCAATTTTGGGATTCTAACATGTTGTCAGCGTTGGCTAAAACTTTGAACGGGTTATTTTTTTTCAAACCCCGAGTTATATTAAAATGGCAACCATTTTAGTAGCAGAAAAAATATTGAAACAAATAAAACATCACATTCAACTTAAACCCTCCCCCCCCAAAAAAAGCAACAAAAAACAAAAAAAACAACACCCCCCCCCAAAAAAAAAAATCAAACACACTGTAGGAACGAACACGAATCAGACGGGATAAATAAAATTTCGATATATATATCGACGTCATTGCCATCTAATTTCATCGTGTCATATTTTAATTTATCATCTACGTGGGTAAGGTCTCTAAAGTGCTGGGGACACTGGGAAAGTCTTCGTGCGGCTATTGGCAACACGCCTTACTGCCACGCTCAGTTGCAACCCATCGCTAATAAACGAATGTGTATTGCGACTGGTATATGGATGTCAAAAAACGCCCACGAGTGTTGTAGATAGTTTTCAATGTTGACGAGGTTCAACGCTTCCTCAATGACATAGCAGCGAACTGGTATAACATGGGTATACAAAGACTGCCAACAGCGCCCATAAAAATGTATCAACCAAAATGACGATTATGTAAACATCATTGACAATAATCAATAAACGTTTCTGAGATTTCTAAATATTTGGGAGTACCTCCTTTTGGGATTACCCTCGTATATCGAGTAATAGTAATAGAAGTTAAATTAATAAATCCGATAAGAGTTCAATTCTGATTGGTAACTACATTCTTACCGATATGTACTGCTTACGTAACGATCATAGAATGAAAGAATAACAGAACAACAAAAATAAGATAAAAGATAAATTATTTAAAAGTCATTTATTAAAAAAACAAAAAACAAACGCTTCAATTAAGTAATTTAGACAACAAAAATTGTGACAGTTTCCTATTTATATTTTGGTTGTTATTAGAAGCATGAAAGAAATGAGTAAAATAAATGAAAAAATAGGTTGGATTTTATGTTCTGAGTTTCATTTATTTTCCAAATATTTCGAGGGTCTCGTTCTTCTTTTTCAAAGGCTCATGTTATATTGGCTGGTACTTTTACTCTCTGGTGCTTTAGATATCCGGGAGAGCTCATGTCTGGACCTGTCCTTGATGTTGGGTTAAGATTTCTCTTACCCTACCCTCTGCTGATTCCACGGCTGGGCTGGAAGTGGCTGGAGAGGGAAGTACGGGTCTGTGTGTTATTGTTTGCTTAGTGTGTGGTGGGGATGTAGTGAAGTATTTATAAGCATTTAAATTTACCTTAATTTAAACCGCGTGCGTGCGTGCGTGCGTGCAGTAGCGTACAATCCATTTTGTTTCTTTGTGTTTGCGCTTTTGTGTGGATGTAAAGTTATGATCTATTAGGATGTATTTCAGGTTGTCTAGTGGGTGTTGTGGCTGGTTGAAGTGTTTCGCTATAGGAGCATTTAACCATTTAACGCTACCTTAACTCAAATTTAATACACTTTAACCGGCAGCATAACGCAATGATCATCTGTTTACAGATTTGATCTCTGTGGTGATCGTAAAGTATATACACAGATGTATGTATTTTATACAGTTAAAACACCGCTCCTTAAACGAGAGCTGGCAACCCCGGATCGGACAGGCATAAAGTCAGTCGGGGTTCGCTTCTGGTCAGAGTTAGTTGTTGTGTCTAGCCACACTGATGAGACGTGAAACCGGTGTCTGTTGATGACATATATATATATATATATATATATATATATATATATATATAATGGTGTAGAGGTTAACGTTGAATGAAATGGACATGACGAACGAGTAAAAATCCTGGACGCGGCTGTTGCATTTCACATAGCGCTAATACCCTTAGGAAAGGTATGAATCCAACTATTCTCCCCCCAGCCATGGATAATTAGATGGACAGACTGGCAACCAGTCTAGGGACAAGGAAACTCTGAATTCAATCCTGTTAAACTTCGCTTAAGAAATTGAGCTAGTGTCACATTCTGCTCGCGTGGAGGAGTTGGTATATATATATATTATATATATATATATATATATATATATATATATACACATTTTTTATTTATCATTTCTTTTTGGTAAACGAGATGTGGTAACTGAGGTTATAGGCAGTATAAAAACTGCCCAAAGTTTCTTTTTACATGTTTGAACTGCTATATATTCATATTTAATTCTTTAAGACTTATTCAGACACACACACACACACACACACACACACACACACACACACACACACACACACACAGATGTAATTGGCTCTGATTGGGTATTTATATATTATATATATATATATATATATATGGGTGTGTTTTGTGTGGATGGTTGTTAGAGGGTCGTTATATATATATATAAATGTGTAAGTCACATATACATGTGTAATTAGAGACAGGTAAACTTACAAAAGCACACAATTCTAGCATACATGATCACATATCATGTGATCATGTAAAGAATATACAAATATATACATATACATAAAATATAGCTGTTTTCTTATATATACACAGTTACATTCTTGAAAGAAGCTGGTATCATTTGCTGACGTAATTAATTTAGGATCATTAGGCCAATTTTTAGTTTTTGATTCTTCTACCAATCGAAGACAATGATAAAAAGTTTTTTCAGATTAGCAGAACGGATTGAACACTTTGAAATGTCAAAAAACTATGGTTGCTGGCAAATGCTGATTTGTCTCCCGCATTTTGTGGCTTCACTTCTGCTCAGCAGAAGATATGCAGAACGCCTAGAATAGTTTCATCTTTACTTAATCCTAACCTATCAACTCAGAATCTTCCCATCGTATTTTTAGTTTTCTGGCGCTATTCAAAACTGGTATCAAGCTGCAAAGTTGTACACACTGATATAACCTAAAGTCATTTGTTTAATGTATCTTTTTGAACAAATCATTAAGATTTAAACATATTTATAATCAGACAATGAATGCTGAGTTACGTATAGCTGCAAAAGTTATTCTTAATGAAAATGGACTCAGCGACACAAGTTCAAATCCTGGACGAAGCCATTTGGATTTCACATAACACTAATACCATTGGGAAAGGTATTAATACTCATATACACCCCGGCTATGACAAAATAGTTGGGTAGCCTTGGCTTTTTAATCTTGGTGTGACAACAGGTCTTGGAAAAGGAAAATTCTGAATCCAAACAATCTATACTACGCTTAGAAATTGACCTTGCTTCGCATTTTGCTAGTGGTGGACCAAATTTTAGCAGTAAGATTTAAATATATTTATAATCAAACATCGTATGCCGAGTAAGGTATGTCGTACTATTTATCAGTAGCTGGAGGGAGAATAGTTAGATACATACCTTTCCCAAGAGTATTAGTGCTATATGAAATGCAAACAGCCTGATCTAGAATTTGAATACGGATCAGCGAGTCTGTATCCTACAATGTTGACCATTACACATCAGCGTCTCCAACTATGTATGAAGTGTTTGCCTATTTAAAATAATTGCGAGGAGGCATGTTTGTCCTCTATGTCATCGGATAATTGCATTTTATTAAAAATGTTTGGTGCTAAGCAATAAAAGACGAGGTTTCTCTTAAAAGACATTTTACTGGAATATCTCGAGACATGTTTTAAAAATTGCTTTGTTGGCATGTGTTGACCACACCCGCAATCATTTGCCTTAATTACTCAACTTAAATTGTTCATTATTTATTGTTTTTAAAAGATAATTCAATTTAGAAATATATTTTGTTTACGGTTTTTATGACAAAATGACGTTCGTATTGATGTTTTATATTTTGTTACAATGATGATATCATACACGTTTCTTTTATCATTTTCTTAATTTTTAAAAAGAAATTCCAGTGTAACATATTTATTTTAATCTCATTCATAAAATTGCCAACCGTAGATTAAATTCTTTTTACTAGCACTGAGGGCTATTTTGGTTATTTAATGCAAAAATCGGACACAACTGCTAGACAAGGAAGATTATTTTTGCGTCTGGTGTGGAACGCCACACCTACCATCAGCATCTCATTTTACCGCACAGATCCAATATGTGCAACTCATGTTCTGAGGACCGGTATCACACCCGGAACCTTGTGCTTTCTAGGTGGATTCTCTGCGGACTGATCTAAACCGGTCCCTACATTTATTTATACATTATCTAATGTAATGACTCTGTATTAGTGTGAATATATATATATATATATATATATATATATATATATATATATATCAAATCTGAACGATACGACTGGTCGACACTTGCCAACAGCGATATTTGCAATCGCTACGCTGTTACAGTAAGAAATAAATTCGATATCCTCCAGGAGACATCCGAAAGCTCCACACCAAACGAGGAATACGAAAACTTTGTTAGTGCTCACTTAGAAGCGGCAGCCGAGTGCATACCAACCAAATTAAAAGCCGAACACTCTGTTCCCTGGGAGACAGAAGCAATTAGGGAAAAAAGAAACGATATAAAAAAAGCAGCCCAACTCAATAAAACAAACCCAACTAACACCAATTTACACAACCTTAGGAAAGCCCAAATAGAATTAACCAAAACATACAAAAAAGAACAAACAGAATATATACAAGCACAAATAAATAATATTAGATCATCGGTAGAAGACAGACAGTCGCGATTAGCATGGCAAACAGTAAATGAAATTAGTGGTAGGAAAAGTACCTCTAGATCAAAACTAAAGGCAAACAGCCAAAAAGAAAGACTCCAAAAATGGAAAGACCACTTCCAGAAACTTCTGGGGAACACACCTAAAATCATGGTAAATAACACTCAAAAGATCATAGATAGACAACTAGACATAAAACTGGGGGATTTTACAACAGAAGAACTCCACGTAGTCTTAAATAAACTAAAAAGTAGAAGGGCGGCGGGTCTTGACGAAATACCCCCGGAGGTATGGAAAATGGGCAAGTTCAGCGACATACTGCTTAGGCTATACAATGCAGTATATAGACAAAATAGAATAGATAAATGGACAAAAGGATGCATCCTCCCGTTCCCCAAAAAGGGAGACCTAGGAATAGTTAAAAACTACAGAGGCATAACTCTTACGGCTATCGCAGCCAAGATCTATAATGCCCTTCTTCTTAATCGCATCCGACCCGAAATAGAGAAAATTCTTAGGAAAAACCAAAACGGATTCCGTAGAAACCGTTCCACAACCTCTCAGATCCTGACTATACGACGAATCATAGAAGGGATTCGAGCAAAGAATCTAGAGGCAACGCTACTATTCGTAGATTTTTCCAAGGCATTTGATTCCATACACAGAGGAAAAATGGAACAAATACAACTAGCATACGGGCTACCAGAAGAAACTGTTGCTGCTATAATGATGCTCTACAAAGATACACAAGCAATGGTACGCTCACCCGATGGCGACACAGATTTCTTCGACATCGGAACTGGAGTCCTACAAGGAGATACACTAGCACCATATATATTATCATATGCTTAGACTATGTACTCGAACATCATTAGATACCATAAAAGAAGAAGGCTTCACACTAAAAAAGGCAAGAAGCAGGCGATATCCCTCACAGAAAATCACAGATGCGGACTACGCTGATGACCTTGCACTCCTTGCAGATACACCACCACAGGCCGAGTCACTACTGCATAGCCTAGAGAAGGCTGCAAATAATATTGGCCTTCATGTAAACTCCGATAAAACAGAGTACATATGTTTCAAAAGGAAAGGAGACATAACCACACTCAACGGTAAGCCCCTTAAGCCAGTAGAACAATTCACATACCTAGGTGGTAATATGTCCACAGAAAGCGATGTAAATACACGAATAGGAAAAGCGTGGTCGGCCACAAACAAATTATCAGTAATATGGAAATCCGATCTCACTGACAAGCTAAAGCAACAATTCTTCCAGGCGGTGGTTGTATCAGTGTTGCTGTACGGATGCACCACATGGACCCTAACGAGGCGCCTTGAGAATAAGCTGGATGGGAGCTGCACAAGAATGCTGCGTGCAGTCCTGAATAAATCGTGGAAGCAGCACCCCACGACGGAACAGCTATATGGCCACTTGCCCCCCATCTCACAAACCATTCGAGTGAGACGGACAAGACATGCCGGGCACTGCTGGAGAAGCAAGGATGTGCTCATAAGTGACGTTCTCCTGTGGAAGCCAACACACGGACATGCTAGTGTGGGCCGCCCAGCAAGGACCTACATTGACCAACTAAGCAAAGACGCAGGTTGCTGCACAGAGGACCTCCCTGGGAAAATGAATGATAGGAAAAGTTGGCGAGAGATTGTCATGGATATCCGTGCTAATAGCGTGACATGATGATGATGATGATGATATATATATATTATATATATTATATATATATATATATATATATATATATATGGACATCATTCAATAAACAAGGGGATTTGTAAAAAAATCAAAATTCAGAATTTTTTTTTACAAATATAAAATCTGTCTTGTTTGGAATGGGTTTATTGCAAAAAGTGGAAAAAAGTTCCGGGCACAGTTCTCAGTAAAGAAGATCATGCTAACAGTCTCCTGTGACGTTAAACGAGCCATCACTTTGACTACATTGAAAAAAGTGCAACTGTAACCAGTCCTTGCTATTCAGAGAGTCTCAGTTAGATTTTACCAAAAACTATGCGAAAGCGATCGAGTTAAATGGTCATCGTCGTTGGAAATGGAATCTGTCATGGCAAAATCTTAGACGAGGCTGTTTGCATTTCGCATAGCGCTTGGAAAAGGTATGAATTCAGTTATTCTCCCTGTCCGCCATCTATGGGTAAATATCAAGGCATTTTTTTTCTTGGGGGGTTAACCTTAGTACAGCAACTGGTATAGGATAAAGAAAACTCCGCTTTTAAACTAATTGTACATAACTTACAAATTTACATTGTGTCACATCCTACTCGTGGCCTGAAGTGTCGCATAAATACGTACAGAAGGTCAATTCAGTCACTGAAAATATATTACAAAAAGGTCTAATTTAAAAGCGCGTTTGTAAAAATGGGTAAAAAATCCTGTGTTTGCCAACAGTAATGTAAATAGAATTTACAATGGATTATTACTGAGAATATCTAACTAAACATTGCGCCCTCATAAAAATGAGCAAACTCACACACACAGACAGACCCCCCCTACACGTTTTTTTACTTCCTTTCTGTGTGGGTATTTATTAAACCTCTCCGCTATAGCAGAATGCACCACAAGGTCAATTCTCAAGTGAAGTACAACTACTTTGAATTCAGAGCTTTCTTTCTAAAAGACCAGTACTAAGGCCGGGTAGCCCATTCTACCTACTGTATACCCATAACCGGGGAGAGGGAGAATACACCGATACATACCTTTCCAACGCAAAGTCGAATTTCGGAATTAAATAACCCATGAGAGGTTGATGTGCCTTTAAACAAATAAACCAAACCAAAATATTACAAATGAATGTATTTCTCGTGATGATTTCGATCGTGTTTCAAAGAACCTATTTCCTACGACGATAACTGTTACGCCTAGAGCTCTTCCTTATTTGCGTTTGTATGCCGTCATGCTGCTTGATATTTTTTATTTATTTTGCAAAGAACACTGCACCAGTATCTCGTCATTATTTGTACTAATATGTCTTTATTGATAACATTGTCATGAAGCCGAGTCTAAAATAGCTACAGTTGTGATAACATAATCATTACTGCTGTCGAAACTGACAAAGTTAACAATACGACAATGAATACTGTGACGTTAAACATGCTGAGAGATTCAGAAAATGTCTGGTAATGATGAAAAAAAATGCTTATCTCGGTCTAATTCTCTTTTCAAGGATTTATTTCTGTCCGATCGATCGAGGCAACACAAAACCTTAAAAGCTTCTCTGCGTTGGCTGTGATACGTCGAGGAACTTGTAAAACAAAGGACCAGTTTCCATGGCTAACAAAGACTCGCTTCATATTTACCTGTTCACAAAGTGAAGTCACATTTGTGTTTATGAAATCATTATTATCAAGGCGGGCTGTCAGCGTGCTTTACTCTCTCTCTCTCTCTCTCTCTCTCTCTCTCTCTCTCTAGCTCTCACTCTCTCTCTCCATCTCTATCTCTCTTGTCATCCGTTCCTATCAGCCATCACACTTGTAAGGTTTTAAACAACACCCAATGTCTGCAGAGAGCTGATTATAGTATGTTTTTGCCGGTCGACCAACACTGCTAAACGCTTCATCATCAGTCCATGCCGCCTGCACAGATGTCCATGACTATCTCTCTCGCCAACCATCCGTATTGGCCATCGCCCCTGGGAGATCCTCAGCTCAGCTGGTCGGATCAAACGGGTGTGTCCATCTGTAGCAGTCCATAGAAGAACATCACTTATGAGTTCGTTCTTGCTTCTCCATTAGGTTTCAGTATGTCTTGTTCGTCTTAATTGGATGATTTGCGTTATGAAAGATGCCTTTCAGCTGCTGTTTTCTGGGGTGCTGCTTCCAAGATCTGTCTAAAACAGCACGCAACATCCTTGTAAAGTACCCATCTAACTATTTTCCAATCATTTCGTTGAAATTCAAGCGGCGAAATCATACAGTACTACTCCAGTGTGGAAGATTTTACTTTTTTTTATCAGCAAAATCTGATTTCCATATAATCAATAACCTCTCAATAGTATTCCTTGCTTTACCTATGCATATGTTGCCTTCACTTTCAGTAGATGAGATATTGCTACCGAAGCATATGGTCTACTAATTTCAATAGCTTACCATTTAATGAGAAGATGGCAAATTTTTGTTTATAACCCATGAACTATGTTCTATCTGATATCTCTTGCTGTCATTTTTAAACTATATAGCAGAGATTTGATAATGGAACATTTTCCTATCACAAGAGTTAAATTTCTCCGTCATGAATATCCGTATCACTATTAACAATCGAAAAGACCATTAAAATGAATTCTTTAAACAAATGATTAATTCAACATTTCAAATATAATTGCAAACTTGTATAAGTGTATACAATCTCAAAATAGGAAAAGTTATTTCAAACTAGATTGTGTATAAATAATTAATATTAAATAGGAATACCATATAACTGTGCAAACAAATGCTAATTATAGTTAGATCATGAGAATCAAGGATTAGGAAGAAAAATAAATCTGACAGAGCTAAATCCATTTTTTTAAAGGTTTCATCTATAGAAATGTTCCACTCAATTGCTTAAATGGAAATTTTAAACTTATAATCTAGTCTAGTCTGGAAGACACAATAAAAGAAACAGACTTGATGATTTGATCTCTTTAATGGTGTCTTGAATGGCTATTTTATTTAGAGGAATGACATACTTTCTATTAACAAGGAATGGCCATATGTTATGTATTCTTTTTTGTTTAGAGTAATGACATACTTTCTATTAACAAAGAATGATCATGTGTTATGTATTTTTTTGTTTAGAGGAATGACATACTTTCTATTAACAAAGAATGACCATATATTATGTATTCTTTTTTGTTTAGAGGAATGACATACTTTCTATTAACAAAGAATGACCATATGTTATGTATTCTTTTTTCAAAAACTGATTATTTTATTGCTTGAATAATCTGAAATTATAGACCTGGAGGGGAGTCCTTGTGGCGTAATATCTAACGTTCTGGACTGTGACACCGAAGTAAATAAGTTCGAACTCCAACGCACTAATACGTTCACTATTACCACCCCCCACCACCCATACTCACAGCTATGAGTAAATTATTACAACTGGTGTTCTACAGGGGTGGCTTTGGTATTAAATAACTCACGAAAATGGGTATGCCATTAAACAAAGAAACAAAATCAATCTGAACCTAACCCTTTGCTCTCCTGAGAATGGGCCTCCGTTGTCGTCGTGGAATAGTACAGAGCATGTTAGACGTTGTCATTTTTGTATCCTGGTCGTCTCAGTAAAGATCTGCTTTAATTGGCATATCTAATTTTAAAATTCAATTACTTTTGTTTCTTCCGTTTTATTTCTATGTTTCATATAGTAACAATCTTTGTGGGTTATTTTATGCCAAAGCCATCCTTGTAAAAAAAAAAACAATAGCGGTACAATTTAACTCTTCGCTTGGGAGTGTGGGGTCCACAGCATTCCCTAGCATATTAATCAGAAGGTGGACGTATTAGGACTACTAGAGGTCGAAATTGTTTACAACGATGTCATAATCCAACACGTAAGCCACTACGCTATGAAGATTAAACCTACCATCTTCCATCAATCCTAATGAGTATCTTGGAGAAGAGTTTTATGGAGAGTAAAAAAATACTTTAACAAATATATAAATTTTCATGTTGGGCTTTTGTTCCAGCAACGTGATTAAACGGACATTTTAAGGTGCTAAGCCGATTGAATTAAGAGGCAGCGATAAAACCCTTTGATGTTCTATGCTTATTTTACTGATATGGGATTCTCTTGTCATTATTGATTAATGCTAGCGATGTAAGCGTCATTTTTCAATCCAATCCCTGTAATTTCTTATGATTGTCTTATCCTAAGTAGATCTAATCATAAAGGAAACCTTAAATATTCCATTAAATTCTCATCAACTCTTGTGGCACGAGCGGACAGTTTTGCTAAAAATGTACACGGGACTTTTATGTCTCGAGTTCAAAATTCTTTTTACAACAAATATGAATTACTTTCATCTCGCGATTTTGTCAATATTAATAATTATAATAATTGTTTTCGAATTAGATAAATTCAACCTTTGTTATATTCAAATGAGGTTTTACTCTTGAATAAAAATGCAACGCTAATTCTCAAGCAGATGGAAATAGAAGCCATTAAAATTCGTTTGATTTATTTTGTTAACGGCATATCATATCCTTATGGCTTATTCAAAGTCGACATTTGATTCATTAGTAAATGTTTGATTATCATCATAGCTACTTATATTTTTGACGTTTCATTGCAATAAAATTCTCACTTTCATTGGTCTATAATAAGCAATCGTTTGCACAGTTATATGGTATTCCGTTTTAATAATAATAATTCATACACAATCTATTTTAAGTAACCCTTCCTATTTTGAAACTTGATTCATTTGTAAAGGTTTGACTGTAATCATAACTATATCTATAATATTACATTATTTGTTTGTTATGTCGCTTTGGTCATATCCACTTTTTACTATATTCTCACATTAACTTTTTTTAAAACTTTGCACAGAACATATAGAACATTAATACAATATCTATATACAGATAAAATTTTATTAAGTAATTTGTCTGACAGTTCCCCAAAATATCCTCCTAATTTTTTTGTTCGCCTCATTTCTTAAATCATTCAATTCAGTCTTTTGCTGTTTTTGATCGGATTAAGAAAATTGCTCCAAAATTTATTATCTTATTAGCAAGAAAATAATTGGTTGTTTAGAATTTGAAATCTACTTTGAAAGCAAATCTCCAGTTCAGGGAGGAAAAAAATCTAATATAATTGGTAATTCACTTAATTATTTAAAAAGTTTTAATTAGATTATGTTTTATTCTTCTTTCATGTGAAGTAGTTAATCCTAATTCATCCAATCCCTCCCTGTATCTGTAATCTTTAACGATTTTTATTAATTTTGCCACTCTCTTTGTATGCTTTTCAATCTTAATATTACATCCAAATTTCTAAGTATAGACACTGGAGACCATTCTTGGTACGATATTCTATATGAAGTCTTATTAGGATGTTATATATATTACTCCTTTACATTTGACTCCCTTGAAATTATATTTCTAACAATCGAACAAACAATTTCCTTTTCCCTCGATTCTATACTTAAAATATGATTTTCAGCTTTGATAATACATTTAAATGTGTTAACAATACCGATCTCTAAACCGCATTCTTCCTTTACTTTTTCGATGTCCCTGATGCCTAATTTATATTCGCATTTAATGAATTTGGATATAATATCTAGCATATTTTCTATCTTAAATTTTATTTTCGTTACTTCTGTTAGTTTTTGATAATGGTATAACAAGTAGTTGAATTTTATCAGAAAATATGTCTGTTTCCGATTTTATGTTATTAGGTAAATCATTATAAATGTTAGAAACATGTGTCTCAGGATGAATGTTACCAATTTTTATTTCCATAGTTATTAAGTTATAAAAAGTCTTACAATATTTACTATTTTTAAAGTAATACTTAAGTTTTTCATTTTTACTATTAAACAAAAATAAGAGACCGTATCAAATGTAGTGTTAAAATCTAAATCTATAATATCCATTGCACTTTTTTTAAGGACGCTTTTTTATTTGTCCATAGTCGTTTGTTTGTACACAGTCATATAACTTATTCCTATCTAATACAAATAATATGCATACAGTTAAAAGGTTTCAAGTATTTATATTTCACAATTATTATATGTATTAGATATAAAAAATAATAACCATTTGTTTGCATACAAAAATTCTACTCTAACACATATAATCAGTAATCAATAACATTATTGCAAATAACTATTTATAATAATAATCCTAAGTAAACAATTATAGCTTCAAGTAACTATTCCTAATATAAAAAATTGCACATTTATATAATATCACGCACTTCTATCTAATACGAATCATATATAAACAGATCTATTTAATACATAGATCCAAACAGGTACTACCAAACTTGGTCAATGTGGAGCTGGTTGTAAGGACAATCCTCGCTACTCAATGCAGTTTAGTGTCATACACAGTAGAAAAAAAGATCATTGCTTGCTTGACTTTAAGATATTAAAGAATTGAGTGCATTGTTGGCTGTGTAGCTTATTATCTATATCAGCCTGACAGCGAGGGAGTATATCCCCTTTTCACTAGCGCTAGAACAAAAATATTGTTTTTTTTTTAGTTTGAGCGTACCATTAGCTTACATTTGTTGTATGTTCTTATGTTTTTGCACTCGGTTATATTATATTAAAATGCCTATCTAATACCAATAATTTTCAAACAGATCTATTTGGCTCAAAGATAAGATTTTGACATGCAAAACAACTTCAAGTCATAGTGGTCCTGAGAGTGATGTCAATGAAAGAGTAACTTTATTTGTACATAATCGTTGTAAACAGTCATATAAAGTATAATATGATATATGCCCTCCAATATCAATATTACACGGTCACCCATCTAAGTACACTAACAGGCTGATCATTGTTTAAATTCGATGATCTAGTGGGAAAGAGTTTATTAATTGATTTATTTATTTTAAGATACTAGAGAATTGATTAAATTGTACAATTACATTTTTATTTAGTTTCTAAAGACGTTTTTGGTTTTACTTTTATTGAGTTAAGTTAGGAATAATTCTATATATTCAATGAATATATACTTACCACATCCCTTACCGAAACAATTATCCCAAGAGCTCCAGAATTGAAACCTCACAACCTGAGTTAACTTAGTGTCATACCAGGACATTAATTAATCGAAAATTTTATTTAATAAAAAATAGAAGTCTTCTCTTTTCACGCCGAATGTTTTTCAAATCAAAATAACCTTTGTACTATTTCGTGCGTTTGTTGGAATTGGTATGAAAATATTTTACTCCAGCCTTCTCGAATTCAACAATCACCGCATCCCTTACCGAAGCAATTACCCTCTTTATAACGTCTATTTTACAATAATCCTTATATA
>CM042139.1:100037010-100152010 GCA_023376005.1 Doryteuthis pealeii | reverse complement strand
TATATCGTTAATCAAATAAAACAAACCAAACCAAAACACTAATGGAAGAATAGGGTAAAAGCGTTTAGTTTGTGTGTAATTTTGTCAGAAAACAGTCAAATGCAGAAAGCGACCAAAGAAAGGTTGCCACAAAAAAGCCAAATCTATGAATAGTGATCAGTAAACTCTATGAGCAGACCGGTTGTCGATTCAGCAGAAAACATCAACACGTTGAACATAGAATCCATCGCCTCTAAATCTGAGATGGAATCAATAAGATCACTATTTTTACGGAAAAGCAAACCGAAGGTATTTTTGTCACTTTAAAAAAAAAGAAAGAAGCCATTGACCATTCGATCGATTGTGTGTGTGCCTCATCCACTCATTACATACAAAAAAGGGTTTTATCTATCACTAGTTTATCATTACATATAACAAATTGCGTTACGGCAATAACTTGTACAAGCACACTGACATATACATAGTGTGTGTGTGTGTAGCATATAGCATATGCATATATTGTATGGACTTAGAATACCACCCACTATATACAGGAAAAGAAATGTTCTAAATTATTAAAAAACTGATATGTAAACATCAACTCATTAACATATCTGCAAAATACTGACCGAGGATGCGATTATCATCATTATATGATATTAAGTATTCTTATCTTATGCCAATAACTGCCAAACAGATCGATTTGACACATTGATGGAACTAAAGGGTATTACCACTTGAGGTCAGAGCGGACTTAGAAGCAATGACAATGAAAGAGTACTCAACATTCCCTAAAGTTTTAGAACTGGAGCCCCACGTCCTCATAGAATATAGTGCCACACACATGACACCCTTTTTTGAGGGGGTAAACTTTCTGCTTTCGAAAAAGAAAGCGAAAATGAGAGAAAGAAAGATAGAGGGAAACAAAGAGAGGGAGAAAGAGAGAGAGAGAGAGAGAAAGTGGGAGAGACAGAATATTATGCAACAAATTGAGTGCTTTACGTAATGAAAGTATGTGAGATATTCATACATAGAGCTATAAGGTGTGTAATTTGTTTGATGTCGACCTCTCACAATGTTACAAATAAATGTACTAGACTGTGAATGCGACAAGATTGGATGAGAAATGACAGAAAGATTACGGTGATATATTGATCTGTGTATTCATTGATGTCATTAGCATAAAGTTACACTGGATCCCTCGGATCAAATTTTGAAAATAGCCTGCTGATATTTTATGATATGCTATCGATAAACGCAGTTTTCGCCAGATAATTTAGGAAATGTGCCTATATCCCTGCCTATACAAAATATGTCTAAAAGGTAAAACATTTATTAATCCGGCATGTTTATTCACTATCAATAAGTCATTGTACATATGTTACCAACACTACTTTGATACTTTCTTCTTAACCGGCAACTACGACTGATTCACCTGCCTTATATGTGCAAGAGCACATAAATAACCTCTTCGAAGAACGTGGCATTGAACAAATTGTTCTCCAGTCAACTGATTTAGGAAGCAACAAGATGATACTTTTCGATAACCAAAATTCTAGCAAGATATCGAAATTGCTCTCGTTGATACGACTGAAGAACACGCGCTTCTGATGTCTGTTTTTATCTCGTAGAGTATCAAAGTCTAATTTATATGACGCCATGTTTTCCAAGGAGGGTATTTTTGCATTGGCGCCCTGACTGAGAAAAGGTATTCCAATCTCAATGGCAACGACAAGGAATACAAACAAAAAAGTCTTAAGAAACTAGACAAAAAATGTAAATGTACAATGGACTCAATTCTCTAACCTCTATGTTTAAAATAACGAGGTGACATACCTATAAAATCAATCAATCAATCAATTAACTATTTGTGTACACCCGGTCAGCTAAGCCGAATATTTATCAATTTTAACTGCTTAAAGTTGAGAGTTTATTAAGTTTAGCTTACCTTATTGGAATTCAAAAATAAAGGGACTCAGATAACTAGATTTAGTTTTCTGGCTTGGATTGGTGGACCTGTTTGAATGTCAGATTCTCAGAAATGTGTTACATCTTATTTTGAAAGTCCGGTTTAGCTCAGTCGATAGAGCATCGACCTTTGAACCAGAAGGTTCCTGGATCGATAACGACCTTCACTAACTCAGCCTTTGAGTAGCCCAGCTAGGATATGCGCAGTAAAGTGGGAAGCTGATGGTTGGTGGGAAACTCCACCTCAGATGCAAAAACAATCTCCCTGGTCTAGCGCTGGTGTAAAGGGGGATAGACTCTCTTGCTGTCTGGCTGATACCGAAAATGGCCCACTCCGATGACTTACTACTTGTATGTAGAAATAGTTTTCATGGTGAAACATTTATGATTTGCATAATTCCAAATGGATCATCCTAACCCCATTCATGCTTATTTGTATAATTCTAGTTTTTTTTACACTAAATATTTTTATTGGTTAATTTTATCTACTCGCGAGATGTTAAAGGTTCTTTAGACCCCGATTCAGTGCTCTAGATATGTGTCTTTTTTCCGCAGAAATGTTCTACCCAAACATATATCTATTCATTATGCAACTGTAATGTGTGTTTTTTCATGTCTTCTGCTTTTACACGGGTTTTTAACGTCAAAATCATAGTTGCTAACTATATTCTAATTTTGACATGCAGGTGTAAACGAGCATATTTGATAGAATGCCAACAATGATAGTGAATGTTTTCAAGGGGTAGAGGTATTCTCAAATAACCTCACGGGAAAACTGAGTCTAACTTAAATATTTGATCATATTCATACGAACAAGGAGAAAGTCAGTAAAATAGGAAATAAAACATCCATAACAAAGGAAAGATATTGAAAAATATACAGCAATAAAAACAGCATCTCCAAGAGTGGAGAAGCGAATATAATCAAGAAGTGAACACAGGAAATAACATTGATATATATATATATATATGTGTGTGTGTGTGTGTGTGTGTGTGTGTGTGCGTGTGCGTGTGTGTGCGAGTCTGTGTAAAACTAGTTTGGCATTTGTAGATACAGACCTCAAAGTATTGGAAGACATTGTTAATTTTACTCTATAGAAAGCTAATAAAACACACTCACACATACCCAAAGCTACATACTCAAGCACACACACACACACGTACACATTCTCCCACTGAGACAAATAAAGCAGAAACTCTCAGATACACATACACATACACTCATACGTAGTGGCACAGGTATGTCGATGCTCACAAGCAGAAACACTAAAACCAAACTCTCAGGAACACACGACCACGCACATACACTCGCGTACATAAAATGTCTGTGTTCACAGATTACATGTGTTGAAAGCAAATTCAAAATATTTTGGAATTCAAAAAAAAATATTGCGCATCAATGACTGCGCAGAGAGTATCCGTAACTTTAAAAGAATATATATATATATACAAAATCTTAAAATATAAAAAAAATAAAAATCACCTGCAAAAAAATCGAAAACTATTGTGAAAGAAAAATGTATTTTTTTCCTTTTGAAAAAGCTTAACCCTAGCAAGAAGAATTGAAGTGTAGCGTGTAGATCTCTCTCACCACCCCCTGTCGGTCTGTCTGTCTGTCTGTCTGTCTCTCTCTCTCTATATATATGAATACAAACTTATATATAAATACATATCTATCTATAAATATATACATATATGTGTGTGTGCATGTTTATGCTTATATATACGTGTATACGTACACACATACGTACGCACACACATACTTTAGAAATATATATTTACCCTTACTTGGAAATGTATTTACTATCAATGATATTGATCACTCTTTAGATACAAACTAGAAGCGGATCTCCGGCGAGGCCTGGATAGGAGGAAAATAAATAAATAAATAAATAAATAAACGTGGTGTAATGGTTAGCAAGCTAGTCTTGCAGATCTATTACTACTGAATAGCGAGTTCGATCCTCACAGGATGCCCCAGAAAAATCCAAACGTAAAAAAGACCCGGTGTTAATCCGGCCAGGTGGGAGGCTAGAGATTTCCTTTTCGTTAGGGTAGAGGAAATGACATCATATATAACGATATAGTAAGAAATTTTAATTCAGTAATTAACAATATTTTAAAAAATAAGATAAAGGAGGCGATATATTTCAAATAAAAAAGTATACAAAAAATTTAAATATATAAAGTATTCAAATTTAAGATAATTCTTTAATTTCAATTTTTTTGTAATATGTAAAATCCCTCGTAAAAATATTAAATTATTATAGTATATTATCTTTTAAATCAAAAAGTGTACTGGCATGAAACCACTCCGGAAAAAAAAATTAATGTCTCCTAAATCCTGAGACAGTTACCCCCGCCCCCTAAAAAATTAAAACATACTTAAAAAAAAATGTTGAACATGCTTAAAAGCTGAATATCAAATTACAGTACTGATTTTGGTACAAATGTAGAATAGCGCGCCAGACATAATATTAGAATTGCATTTAACGTATAAATCCGTAATCGAATGCTATTTATATCCTTACCCAAGCGTATCAAATGTTTCGGGTATTTCCGTGAAATGTAATGAAATTTAATACATTTTATACGTAATCTAATGATATCATCTCTTGTGCATTATTCTGCATTAGTACCGACAGTCTTCTGGGAGATGAAAGGGTCCATCACTATTGATTTCTTTGAAAAAGGAGCAACTGCAAAGAGTCGTTCCTATTGACAACTTCTTCGGAAATTTTCGCCTAATTTATTTGAATGCCCTTGTGTTCATTTTTTTTTTATTTCTATAGAATTTATGTGTTTATGGTGTAATAAACAGCTAGATTATTTGTAAACTATTTGCAATACTTTTTTATCGGGTAGTTCTCAGATAGAATAAATCATTAATCTGTTGATTCAATTGTATACACTGGAAGTTCCTGTTAAGTCAGCCTACATTCGGGAGTGGACAGAAACATTCTTGGTCAAAGTAAGTCAGGAATGATCTAGAGCAGACGAAACATGCATTGCAGATGTTCACCCCACAGTTCAACAAGACTCGATGTACATTGACAAACATTTTTACTTTGTTTTGTTTATTTTTGCCGGCACACCAACTCCACATGGGTGATCTAGTGCCCAAATTGATTTATCTGTAAATACTATTTGTCTGAATTGTCTGATGTGGCTTGATATTTTGGATGTTTCGGACTATTGTCCTCATCTTTATTTTTATATACTCAACGTTTAAATGTGCCCTGCAGCCTTCTTTTGGTGTTTCTTGTCGAACTCTGGAACGTTCTCCTCGAACTCGGAAACCTACTTGTCGAACTCGGGAGCCTCCATGTCGTAATCTGTAGCATTAATGAAACTTCGAACCGAACCCTTTATTCAATGCGCCGTGGTAGACTGTTCTCATTCCGTTAAACATGACAAGGAACAAGTGTTAAGATATGTTAATTATTCTATGTTATTATCACAATTGGCCTCAACTGTATTGACTTCAACCTTTATATCCGTTGCACTATGAGTACAACTGGACAATTCAGAGTGAATTATTGGAACTTAAAAACCTGATGTTCTCTTTACCTTGAATATTTACCTTTTATACTAATGTATGTTTTTTCCCTTATATTGCCCGGCCCTTATCACAAACCTCATCCATTTTTTTCATACATGTGCTAGAAGGTGGTGTCTGAGGATCTTAGTGTCCTGGATATGACGTTAAAATGCATCTAGTAGTGTGGTTTGATTTCTGAAACTCTGGAGAGTGTGGAGTACCCCTTCATCACTATCACTCACTGGTCTACCTTGACTCGGAGTAAAATCCGACCAACAATCAAACCATCCCTGTCGGCTGGGGATGTGAGTTTTAATAATATGTTTAAGATATTGAATACCCAACAAGTCTATAACAAATGTCTTTGGTATTAAATAATCCAATTCAACCAACCAACGAACTAATCTACCACCCCAAGTCAGAGTTGGCCAGGAATAATGCCAAAAACAACCTCACATCTTTTTAAGAGACCGCTCTAAAGCTGGAGCATTAAAATAAACCGGAGTAGTTTTTGTAACAATGTCTGAGATCAAGTGAAAACCTCGTACGTTACATTTTCGTGGCCTCAACCTTTTCTAGAGAACCACCATGTAATACATTACTTGAACTACACCTGTAAGCACATTTGAGAAGTCGTAGTTTTCTGCAGATCAGGTTTGGTTTGGTTTGGTTTCTTTGTTTAATGGCATATCAACATTCATGGGTTATTTAATACAAAGCCATCCTTGTAGAAGAACATTAGTGGGGGATGAGGGGTATTAGTCGAAAAGTGAACGTAATAGATTGACTGGAGTGCGAACTTACTTACTACGATGACTATGACACAGCTGAAGTGACGAGTTTAGTATTATACTTACATTCTAAATAAAACTCTTAATACACTGTTAAAAATGGTATCAATTTCCCCTTTAAAGAACACATTTATAGACGTATTTCTTTAATGTTATATTTGTAAGGAACTGCCTGGAGGATAAACTATGGCGCCCTCAACTAATTTATATTCATTACTTAAAAAGTAAAAGGTCGAATAGGAAGAAAATGCGGGAGAGGTTTCTGTTATGTAAATTTTATTGGAAGGTTGTCTGCCCTGAAGCTAAGGAATTAAAATCCTGCTTTCAAACCACTGAGAATATACAATTTCCAAATTGAGTTGTCCCATCGTGGTACGCAGGATAGTCTCGCAGATCTATCACTACTGAACGAGTTCGATCTTCGATGGAAGCCCCATACTTGCAAGCTTGTGTTACATGCAACCCGTGGCAAGCAAGCTGTGTAAAAATGAGTCATTCCTTCAAGGTGTAATGTTTAGCACGATAGTCTCGTAGATCGGTTACTACTGAATAACGAGTTCTATCTATGCTGGATACCCCATACTTGCGACTTTGCATTACATCCTACCCGTGGCAAACGGGTTGGGTAATGACGGTGCCTGATTGTGGTGTAATGTTTAGCACGATAGTCTCGTAGATCGGTTACTACTGAATAACGAGTTCTATCTATGCTGGATACCCCATACTTGCGACTTTGCATTACATCCTACCCGTGGCAAACGGGTTGGGTAATGACGGTGCCTGATTGTGGTGTAATGTTTAGCACGATAGTCTCGTAGATCGGTTACTACTGAATAACGAGTTCTATCTATGCTGGATACCCCATACTTGCGACTTTGCATTACATCCTACCCGTGGCAAACGGGTTGGGTAATGACGGTGCCTGATTGTGGTGTAATGTTTAGCACGATAGTCTCGCACATCCATTATTATTGAATAGCGAGTTTGATTCTCGCTGGGTGCCCCCACCATACTTGCGACCTAGTGTCTATTATCAGATTGACCATGCAAGGTAAAAGCCACCTCGTTTTTGCAGCAATGAACACACAAACTAGCGTAATACACTCGTCTCGCAGATCCCTTATTACTGAATAGGGTGTTCGATCCTCGTTGGATAAATAAAAGATCCCTTCGTAAAAAAAGACCTTGTATTAATCCGGCTTGGTGTGAGTTCATGATTTTTTTCTCATGAATTATGTCAGTTAAATAATGTACTCAGTGCCAGTGCGGGATATCGCCTGCTTCGACTATCACAGATGCAGACTACGCTGATAACCTTGCACTTCTTGCAGATACACCGGCACAGGCCGAGGCACAACTGCATAGCCTGGAGAAGGCAGCAAAGAATATCGGCCTCTATGTGAACTCAGATAAAACTGAGTTCATATGTTTTAAAAAGAAAGGAGGCATCTCTACACTCAACGGCAGGCGTCTAAAGCCAGTAGAACAATTCAAATACCTAGGTAGTAATATCTCATCAACAGAAAGCAATGTTAATACACGAATAGGAAAGGCATGGTCGACCACAAACAAATTATCAGTTATATGGAAATCCGATCTCATTGACGAGTTAAAGCGACAATTCTTCCAAGCTGTGGTTGTATCAGTGTTGCTGTACGGCTGCACCAGTTGGACCCTAACAAGGCGCCTTGAGAATAAGCTAGATGGGAGCTGCACGAGAAGCTGTGTGCTGTCTTGAACAAATCATGGAAACAACACCCCACAAGGAAACAGCTGTATGGCCACCTGCCTCCCATCTCACAAACCATCCGAGTGAGACCGACAAGGCATGCTGGACATGCTGGAGAAGCAAGACGAGATCATAAGCGACGTTCTCCTGTGGAAATCAACACATGGGCATGCTAGTGTGGGCCGCCCACCAAGGACCTACATTGACCAACTCTGTGAGGATGCTGGAAGCTGCGTGGAAGACCTTTCTGGGTCAATGAATGATAGGAAGGGTTGGCGAGAGATTGTTATGGATATCCGTGCTGATTGCGCGATATGATGATGATGAAATAATGTACTAAATAATGAAATTCAATATTCTGTACCGTATTGGACTTTCTATTTAAGGAAATTCTTTTGTGGAAAATCTATAATTTATTTTTCGTTTCTCGGGGGGATTTATAAAACTTGTCATTAATAATTAACGTTCATTTCTCCTAAGGTGCTTCTTAATATTGAAATAAAAATACTTTACAGTCGTTTCAAGGAAGAGCCAATGGGGATTAGAATAAGGATTTTGACATACGATCTTGCGTAGAGCACCATAGGATCGCCATTTTAAGATTTTATTTTTTCCCCAAAGATTATTCCAGACATTAAAAAAAGTAGAAACTGAAATTTACCAAAAGTTAGATACTTTAGGGGTTTTGAAATTCAGGCAGAAAAAAAGAAAGAAATCCACACGAAACGATAAAAACCAGGTGTTGGCGATTAGCTTTCCACACTGTCTATCTCAACAATCTATCTCAATCTGTTCATATCTATCTATCTCAATCTGTTCATATCTATCTATCTATCTATCTATCTATCTATCTGTTCATTATTCATCTATCTATCACAATATGTTCATATCTATCTATGTAGAAATAAGAAAAAAAGTATTCCAAAGGACAAATGTGGATGTATATGGTGTAGTCGACGTTAAAACGTTTCAGTTTATTTTAAAACCTTCATCAGGATATTACGATGGGTATAGCGTTGTTAGAATTTTTTAAATGCCCGGAGGAAGGTTTTTATAATACACTGAAACTTTTTAACGTCGACTTCAGCATCTACAAATACATTCATCTTTTGGAATACATTGTTTATTTCATATTTCTATATACCGTCGAATTTATTTCCATATCTATCAATCTATCTATCTATCAATTCAAATTCATTTGTTTTGATATCTACAAGCAGTACCTATCTAAGAAAGTTACTATCACTTCATATCTATTGTAAACGTTTTATGTATGTATGTATGTATGTAGCTCTCCGTTGTGCACGGAGGTTCGGATATAAACAGCTACACTGCTTACACGGATGATGTTTTCATCGTAGTGAATACATACTCTGAATCTCTTTAATTCTTACCTAAATATATAATTGAATCATTTCCTTTTTATATATAAATTTTGAAGTCTATGTGACTCAATTAAAAAAAAGGTTAATGTGTCACAAACTTAAAAAAAAAAGTTTCCAGTGCAAAAACTTTGGAAAAGAGTGCACTAAACAATCTAGAAATATTTATCAATTGGTAAGCATAACTGTTGCAGAGATTGACACTGATGCTAATTGATTTATTAATTGATTTTCTAACGGCATATCAACCCATCTACGAGTTATAATATCTCTAAAGGTTAAGGAATTGCGTTCATTCTACGTTTATATTTAAATTTGTGTCGTTTTTGTGAGTTTTCTTTTCATCCAGTTATATATGAATTATTCGTATATAATACAAATAATGTGCACGCAATTGTATGGCTTCACGTATTCCTACCTAATTCTTATAATTTATAAACAATTATATCGTTTGAGGAGCTGGTTTAGTTGGTAGAGCATCCGCCTATGAACCAAACATTTTCTAGAGCAATACTGAGAACCGTCAATTAAGCACATGAGTAGCACTGGTTAGATATTTGCAATAAAGTGGGGAGCTGATCGTTGGTTTTGGGCTCCACTTCAGACACAAAAACTGTTTGAAGTTTGAAATTATTATTAAAAATAATCATTTGGTGGCTCAGAGACATATAGTTTCAAGTAACTTTCTTGATTTTTCTTAAGTATATTTACATGGACCTGATGGTTTGCTTATTATTTAGTCAACACAAGTTACCGAAAGGAATTTTACCCTTTCCATAATTTTGTGCAAGTCATGTAGACATTCTGAAGCACACCTTTCGCGACAGTCATTATTAAAGGTCACATAGTTGTGGGATCAACGAGGGGAGTTCCTACCTTTCTCAATGGTATTAGCCCGAAAGTGAATGTAATAGAGCGACTGGAGTTCAAAGACGAGCTCATATTGTCGTTCTCCTATGGGCTCATACATATGGACATACCAGTGTGGGTCGGCCAGCACGAACCTACATCGATCAGCTCTGATACTAGAGGTCATGTAGAGGACCTGTCAGGAGCGCTGTCCAATGCAGAAGGTTAGCAATAATCATGGATATCCGTACTTTAGGCATGACTTGAAATAATAAAATCCTGGTATACTTATCTTTAGAAGAAAATTACTTAAAAAATAATTTACTTGTTTCTGACTGATACCGCAAGTGCCGAAATATTGTCATACGAAGCTTATCCCAAAATAAGGTCTCCAAAGCGCTAGGGAAGCAGGGAAACTGTTTGTGTGACTTTGGCAACACTTTTGTGTTTGTTGTGCATAGCACTTGGGCCGACGCCTGCCCGCGCTTTGCTGTCACGTTTAGTCTTGACTTAGCAGTGGTTTCTAATGGAGCTTCCGATTGATGATACCGCCGAGTGTGAAGTTTGCATGGTTATTTGGTTTTTAAACACAAAGGCATTAAACCAATTGAAACTCATCGCCAATTGACGGAAATGTATGGCGAATCGTGCATAGATATCAAAAACGTTCGCAAGTGGTGAAGGGAGGTTTTCAAAACTATGAGGTTCAGTTCTACAATGAAATGTCGGTGATCTGGTATGACGTGGACATAGAAAAACTACCACAGTGCATACAAAAATGCATCAATTGAAATGGCGATTATGTTGAAAATTTTAAAATGATATACACACTAGGAACAATAAAAATAGATATGTATGTGATTTATAAATATTTTGGAGAGCCTACCTTTGGGATTAACCTTGTATTAAGATTTAAAAAAATTTTTGTTACGATACCTTGATTCTGTAGACATGTGACGGCCATTTTAGCTGTTCGAGTAGGAGCATTGTAAATCACCAGTGAACTGTAAAATGTTTACACTAGTTATAGCGACCAAACGCTTGCTTAAATTATATCGTACACAATGAACGGCGTCAGTTACGCGAAATGAATATTAAAAGCGATATCCTTACCAATAGTCACGTGTTTTGGAAGGTGTTACGTTTCCACATTTTTTATGTCTTATATTTTTGTTGTAAACATCATACTGGTATGTTGTCTACTGAATTTACCGTAATATTCAAATGATAGTTGTAAAATTAGACGCAAGAACACAACGAAATTTAATGAATGCTACTACTGTTATTGTACTGTTGAATGTTATTCCCAAAATGTGTAGTGCACTTGGAGTCATTGAATCAGCAACAATCTACCAAATAATTCAAGTATCAAAACAAACTATGCTTAGGTTATGAGATCTGACGAGATATATGCATTTGGAGTTATATATTTTGTAGATGTCTATTGATAATCGTTCTTAGAATGAGGCGCTCTACTCTATTTGTCTAGAAAGTCTGTTGGCAGGACTTAGAATACACTGACGGTGTCCCCTACATAGGAATAGTAAAAGTAAAGTCGGCGAAGTGGCCTATTGTCGGTATCAACCAGACAGCGAGCGAGTCTATCTTCTATTCGCTAGCGCAAGACCAGAGATTGGTTTTGCATTTGAGATGGAACGCCAAAGCTACCATCAGCTCCCCACTTTACCGTACAGATCGAAGCTCTGCTACCCATGCGCTGAGTTGGCGAGGTTCGGTATCGAACTCGGAACCTTATAGGTCCTAGGTAGATGCTCTACCGAGTCATAATACCCATTAAAAAGGAGTGTCCTGGTTATGAAATTAGATTGCAACGAATGTTGAAGATTCAGTGCTGGATACACTTCACTTCATTGCCATTACTTCCAATTACTGATTCGAAGTGATAGTATATGCTAGTGTCCCATTTAAGGGTCAAATAGATCGGTTTGACAGTTTGTCTTTGATAAGACAGTCCTTTAAAAAACTAAGAAACAACTATTCATAAAATCTAAATATAAAATTATAATGAACGTGATTCTCTAAAATCTAGGAATAAAATAACCCTAGATGGGTTGAAGTGTCGTTAAAATCAATCAATTTATTCGCTAACATCATTCTGTGTCGGAATTGTGGCGTGTCATTGTTGCATACGGGGAGGCGTGCGCGAACGAGGTAACTGTTTGAAATCCGCACAGGATTTTGCCGTTGTCGCCTCGTTTCGCCCCCCCCCCCGTCACAAGTAACTACAAGGGACAAGGAGAGAGATCCACTCACCACAACCACAAGTACTGAAAATCTGATCTTGCGTCACATTCTGTCCGTGCTGGAGGGGTTGAGTAAATAATGTATTATAATTAATACGAAATTATATTAATGAATAAATTATCATCAAGTAAAATATTAAACCGTATGATCATGCAGACTAATCTATATAGATAGTTGTTGACTGACTGACGAATTGATTGATTTTAACTTGTCAATCCGTGTAGGGTCTTTTAAATCCCAGACTTTAGGAAAACGCATTCATTGTACGTTCATATTTATATATTTGTGTCGTTATTTTTTCAGATTTTTTTGTACACGGTCCACTAGTTTTTTAATAGATCTTTTTTTATCCTTAGATGTGACTAACAGATACTACCCCTCCAGGTGAAAATGGACCTGAGAGCAATGGCAATGAAGGGGTATTCCGCACACCCAATAACTCCAGAACTGGAGCCTCACCATCAGATGTAGTTTAGTGGTATACCCAGGATAATCCCTTTTGGAAGGATCTTGTCTATCTGCTGAACATACAGCGAATTCAAAGTCCCACCGACTGTATAGCATCGTGTATATATATTTATCAATCCCGTCCACACGAGCAGAATGTTGCACAAGGTCAAATTCTTTCGCAGATTTTACTAAGTTTTAATCCTAGACTGGTTGCCTAACCAAGCCTGTCTTATTATTTATCCATAGTTTGAGTGAGAATAGTTGAATACATATCTCTCCTAAGGGTAACTACGCTATGAGAAATTGCAAACAGCTGTGTCCAGGATTTGAACTCTGGTCGGCGAGTACATTTCCTCCGACGATAACCATTACTTTCGATTCCTTATAGTCGTGTATTGATCGGAATTTGAAAACCTAATTTTTACTAAATAATTACTGTCGGCTTATACGGTAGAGATAATTTTGCAAATTTGGAATTCAAGCACAATGATCCAAGGCCAAAAACTGCTACAAAGATAACACCAACTTATTGATCACTTGATTATGAATTAAGGGATAAATTATAAACGAGCATATTCGGCAGACATCTCTTTTTCGAAGGCTGCTGTCATCGAGGCTGTTATCAGACCACACAAAATAACATCTCTTGCTACTTGGTTGGTATCCAACGTGCAACTATTTTCCATTAACGTATAGAAGATCTCGTCATAAATGCGCAGGACAGGTGGCGCCCATTTGTCATACGGGCTGATGGTAGCTTCTGATGAAGTCACGTCTAGTCTCCCAACTTCCCCCCCCCTCATTTGTTGTCAATTGCATTTCATTTGAAGACTTGCGAGACCGGAAATGACTAGCGTTACACAAACGATCAACCATTCTAGTTTTCAGTAGAGTAGACATTAGCACATTTTCCATATTACAGTTGATGGCCTTTTTAGCATTCTTCACATCGTTTCTCTGCTCTTCTTTTTTTCTTCTTTTCAGCTCCGAATTCACAGAATGTGTCAGAGGTGTATCGGGGTAAAATAAATTCTATACGATTCTCCTTTACACCTCAGAATCTACAGAAGCATAACACACAAGTAATAAAAATGTGTGGGCACGAGAGTATGCATGACTGGGAAATATGAATCACAAGGAATAGTGCAACAAACTAAAATTTAGCCATGCTGATAAAAATATTAATATTTACTACCACCTTCAGTACGAGTAGGATGTAATATAAGGTACATTTCTAAAGCTGGGATTATTAGGTTTGAATTCAGAGTTATGGAAGGGGGGATATATGGGGGGAATATATGGGGGGGGGAATAGATGTTCGTATCAACAAGCTCCCGCCGAGAGGGGGGGGGGCAAAAACAAGCGAGTCCACAGTCTTCCAGCAAGCCAAACCTTCTCCTGGTCAACACGCTCTTCGTTTTCGTTTAGCAGCTGCAAAATCCGTCACCGTAGTCGAAATAATTTTAGCAGTTCAAAATCACATTTCTTTACTCGGTTGTTCGCGTCAGTCAACCTGCTAATGCAACTCCTGACTGCCCAGCGTTTGACTCACATGTTATTTATGTACGTATTTACCGAAACATCCTGGCACTTCGCGTCCGTCCAGTGCCTAAATCGCGTCTGCCTTCGCATGCGGGAGGACGCAGGCTCGATTCCGACAGGCAAGACAATGTCTTGCTCTTTTTTGTTCTCCGTCATATCTTCTAAACTGGTTGCTCTGTTATTTAATCGTAGCTGGAGGGAGAATAGCCGAATATATACTTTTCCCAAGGGAAATGCAAATAGACTCGTCCAGGATTTGAACTTATCTCACCGTGTCCATTTCCTACGATGGTATATGTACAAACAAGAATCTATTTCCCTGTTCTTTTTTTTTAGATATGGTTTGATTATTTGGATTATTTGGACTATTGTCTCATCTTTATTGTTCTTTACACAACGTTTCGGCCGAGGTGCCCTCTGACCTTCTTCAGGTATTTCTTGACAGACTCGGGAACCTTCTAGAAACTCGGGAACCTTCTCTTCGAACACAGTAACCTTCTTCCCGAACTCGGGAACCTTCTTGTCGAACTCGGGTGCCTTCATGTTGTAATCGGAGTCTTTATAGAATAATAAATATAGCTTAACGCTTGTTCCTGGTCATGGTTATCGGAATGATAACAGTCTACCCCCGTGGATTGAATAAAGGGTTACGTTCGAAGTTCCATTAAGGCTCCAGATTACAACATGAAGGCTCCCGAGTTCAAGAAGAAGGTTCCCGAGTTCGAGGAGAAGGGTTTCTAGTTCCACAAGTAACCCCTGAAAAGTTCGCAGGACACATCAGCCAAAACGTTGCGTATATAACAATAAAGATGAGGACAGTAGTCCGAAAAGTCCAAATAATACAAATTATTAAGCCACATTTTAAAAATCCAGACAAATAATATGTACTGATAAATCTGAAGGCGCCTAATTTCGACATTGGGTTCCCGAGTTTGACAAGTAGGTCCCTGAGTTCGAAAAGAAGGTTCCCGAGTCTGACAAGAAATGCCCGAAGAAGGCTGAAACGTTGTGTTGAAAACAATAAAAATGAGGACCATAGTCCGAATAATCCAAATAAAACAAATCCAGAATCTACCCTGAAAAAAGAGATGCATGACATTTTCTAGCATTTTGCGCTATAAACGGACCCACAATTATCGTCCAGAACCCCATCCCTAGTGTTAATTACCAAGAAGAAAATAAATTGCAATCTAGTGGATTTTACCATTCCAACGGGCGATAGAGTGAAGGTAAAAAAAGCAAAACGATGGAAAATATCTTGATATTGCAATAGAGCAGAAAAACAACAAGCTGACGGTGACAGAAATAGCAGTTGGAGCACTTGCAAATACCTCTAAATTCATCATTGGACATTAGAGGAAGAATCGAAACCATCGATATTTCTATATTAAAACGACCCCGTTCAGAACCATTTCCACCACCAACTTATCTGGTTACTTATATATATTATATATATATATATATATATATATATATATATATATATACATGTGTGGGGGTGGCCTAAAGTCGGTATCAGGCAGACATCGAGGGAGTCTACCCCCTTTTCACAAACGCTAGACCAAGGGGAGTGTTCTTGCGTCTGAGGTGGGGCGCCACACCTATCATCAGCTCCTTACTTTACCGCACAGATCCTTGTGCTACTCATACGCTGTAGTATTTGGAGGAAAGAGGAGGAGGAGTAATTGTTGTAACGGTAGTAGTAGAATTAGCTGAGCTGTTCAGGACTTGCAACACCCCACAGTGGCCCTTAATTGGGTTTAGACGAGAAGTCGTAGAAGCCTTCTCCAATCAATCGGCTGGTCACGTCAACCACTAGCACCTATATGATTATACCCGATCTATTGTTCTTATGACAACCCCACCAACATTTTTATCATATATATGCCAGAGGCGGTGGCTGAGGGTCTTAAACATTCTGTGTATAACGTTAAACTGCATCTCGTGATAAAGTTCCGAATCTGGAGCCCAGGAGAGTGTGGAGTACCCCTTCTTTGCCATAACTCCCGGGTCAACTCTGACTAGGAATGATAGCATTTGTTTGGGTCCCATCTATGGGTTAAACAGATCAAAAATGAGTTTAAAAATTTGTTTTAAAAATTGACTTAGAAAACCCAATAAAATACCCAATAAAAATGAATAAAACAAACATCTGCAAAAAATATACCAACCAACCAACCAATCATGCAACCAACCAACCAATCAGCCAACCAACCAACCAGCCATCAATTATCGTCATTGATCACAATTTGACATTTAAATTTTAAAGTTGAATAATTAAGAACTCCTATATTGGCCAATATATAAAAGGGTTGTCGCTCGGTTAGTAGTCGCAATAAGGACAACCCAATTTAATGTAACATTTTTACGAAATACCTATACACACGTTCATACATACACCACATACAAACAACTTTTTCGCTTTAATATGAGACTAAACTATTCGCAAACACCATTTTGATATAAAATGGACTGGTGGGTTGTAACATAAACATCTAAATGAATAATTGACTAAGTAAAATATTTGACTAAAACAGTCACGACTGAAACACCCCTAAAAATATTTCCCACGTGAAAATCTCATCTGACCATTTCATGATCTCTACCATTATGAAATAGTAAATATCATAAAATGGTCAGTTTAAAACACTTGGATACTAAAACATAAATTCATCCATCGAATGGTTATGCTACGTTACTAGTTCATTGTTCGCCGCTTTTTCTGTGGAAGATCAACCCCCATAAAAAACTTTTTAAAAACAGCATTTCTTCACCAAACCTTTTCTCCTAACGATGACCTAACGTTGAAATTATATGTGATTAAGAAATATTCCCATTTGTATATATATATATATATATATATATATATATATATATATATATATATATATATATATAATATATTCACTTACTGTATATATATATATATATATATATATATATATATATATATATATATATATGTGTGTGTGTGTGTGTGTGTGTGTGTGTATGTATATATTTTGGAGGATATGTGCTTAAATAAAGTCATATCTAATTTTGAAAAATTAATTAATAATTCATGAATTTGCATATATGTTCAAATTTAAGACTAAACAAGTCGAGAAAATGTCAATCCCTGAATGTACATTTCGACCTATTAGGTTTCATCAGCAAGGTTATTGCTGATATTGATATATATATATATATATATATATATATATATATATATATATTGGAGGATATGTGCTTAATTGAATTCATACCGTATAGTGTCGAAGAAAGATAAAAAGTTCAATTCGTTTCCCCAAAGTAGTTGGTAATAGTGTCTGAGGGAGGAAAGTTTGGTGGTTGAGAATTCTCTTAAACGGTTAGATATATGACGTGTTTTTTCAAAGCTCCGTAAAAAACGGATTTTTTAAAAACTTTATTTTAATTTCACTTATTTCCTTTTTTTTCAATATGTATACACTTTTTAAAGCTATTCTAAAATCGTGTTCATACCACAAACTTTTCATATATTTCAAAAGTTGATATTGCGAAATCAACACCTTAAATAACGTCTTCAAAATCAACGGAAAAATCCGAACTCCCCAACATGAAATCAATTTTCCAAACTTTCCTCCCTCAGACACTATTACCAACTACTTTGGCGAAACGAATTGAACTTTTTATCTTTCTTCGACACTATACGGCTATGTCGATACATGGCTTCCTTAGATGAGAAAACTGACAGAATTATTCAAGGTAAACATAATACTTTGTTAACTTTTCTTATTAACAAACGTTATGGTTTCTCTTCTAATATTTTCAATTTGAAAATTAATAACTTTTCCAATTATTTCCTCAACGATACTGAAGAGTTTGTACTCAAACATGTTCTTGAGTTTTGTATTCCTCCTTCCAAAATAAACAGAGAATCCATTTTTTCTGAATTTGAAATATTATACGCCCAATTGCTGAAACATCAAGCCACATCTACCGACGCACTCACAGCCCACAAAGCCCGATTAGTTGATCTCGCCCACTCTTACTGCGGCTCCAGCATCGACAAATCCAACTTTTTCCTACACCGTGAACATTTTAATGCAGTTAAATCCTTGCAGATAAATAACAATATAATCATCTCCGAACATGACAAAGATGCTGGAGTTGTAATACACAATAAACATGACTACATCAACAAAATGGCAGTTATCCACAATGACACTACTACATTATTATACAAGAATCAACGTGCCGTTAAAATAAGAAGAATTAACCATTATTTCGTTATCAGCTCATCCAAAAATATGACTGGTATACACAAGCCTTCATTATGATAATGAAAACACCTGTGAACGTCATCTAATCAGATTGAAATTGTGAAAAGATCGATAGTGATGCGAATGGACAAGCATTACATATTAACAGGGTTTGTAGGTCGGCTAAACTGCATTTTTACCCGAATACAAAAGGAATAAATACAGTAATTAATATTTGATATCTTTTTTTCTTTTCTTTCGTTTCTTTTGTTTTTTTTGTTTTGTTTTTAATGAAAATTGTTTCATTAAAGTTTAATATCTTGACAATTTAGAGCATATTCTCATTTTTATAAATCTTTAATGTCAGATAAAATTTCATTTAAAACACGCTTCAAAATTGTATTTAAATTTCTTGTATTTGTTTTCTCTGTAAAAATATGATTGATAAAGAAGAAAAAAGAATACATTGCGTGTTTACAAACCCTCTTATTAAAACGAAAGGAAACAGGAGCAAATAGTCTCCGCTCTTTATTCCTTCCTATTCGTCTTTTTTTGAAAATAAATGCAAATATCCATTTTCTCATCTACGTCTACCAATCTGTTGGCATTTCACAACGTACTAATTAATATACTTATACGTCGATAAGATTCAATACAAGAAATTAATCAATAATGATCAATAAATGCTTCTTATTTATCGTGTATTCATCAATGTAAAATATTGAAAGTTCTCTTCTATTTACAGCGACTCTGTGGTGGCTTCACATGGGAGAAGCTAGTCGCTATGGTAACGAGTTGATGTAATACGTTTTCAATGGCAGTAATCAGAAGCAAGGCACCCAGGTCATCTTAGAAAAGAACGAACGTGTCTATCTGTATATCAGTAATATTTACTGTTTAGAATAGTGTAATGGTCACCGATTAAAAAGAGATAAGATTCTGCAAAATATGGGTTGATCGGGGTGGATGGAGAGCGTGCTTGTCGAAATCTGGCCGAAATGGCATTGATTATGTTTGAGTCTATGAAATGAATGGCACCTGATATATTTCTTTCTTTATCTTTATGAAAAAAAATCAACAAAAGGAAAACCGGTTTGCTATGAACAAACATTGTTTTTAGAGTTGTCAGATAACTTTTCCTTCTTTTGTATTTGTTCAATGTTCTTTGATTAAAAAAGATTGTAGAGTGAATTTAAGATTTAGGAAAGAATCAGTTTGTACATGTAGGCATATTAACAAAAACTACACTGAAAAATTAACTATCAGATTTAAAACAGTATATATAAATGTGCCCTAAAAATAATAACTACATAAATAACAATAGATTGAGAAATAGAAATATTATATGGTTCAACCCACTTACAACAAAATTGTCAAAACAAACGCGGTGAAAATATTTTTCCTATTTATAAAAACAGCTGGGAAAAATTCTCTACACTGAACAAACTCTTCAATAAGATATTTTTAAAATTAGTTATTGTTGCAGGATCAATATACAAAAAATGATTAAAAAACATAATTTTGAAATATTAAACGAAAAGTGCAATAACCAGAACGAATTTCAAGATACCATATACTGATTTGAAACCTAAAATTAATAGATTCTTTCATACAAATTGGCAACAACACTGGAATAACAACATCCACAATAAACTCTTCCTAATCAAACCCACTTTGGGAGGCTGGAGACCAACTTTAAGGAGGTCTAGAAAGGAACAAGTCATTGTGTCCCGATTACACATTGGTCATACAAGACTAACGCCCTCCTATATACTCAAGTTAGTTGATGGTATTTCACTGGATTTTGAATTACGAGTCTCCTCAAGTCTCCACTATTTCAGTTGATTTCAACAATGCTGTTGCCTGGATGGTCACAATTCTTGCTCCAATTTCTAGTTCCTCTAGTCTATTTTCTAAGCTTTTTTCCTAGTGACTGTGGGTATCTTTTTCACCCTCATATTCCAAAGTTTTTAAAATTCTTTATCGAGGTCTAGGTATTTGTCTATCTTTACGTTTTCTTTCATCTTCACCCTGTGATCTGCTGGAACTGCAAAGTCTACCTGTAGACAAGTTCTCTTTTTTGGTAATCAATACTAAGCCTAGTCTTCTGGCTGGGATAAGGCGATTCATCTTTATCGTAAAATCCCATTAATAATAATAATAATAATAATAATAATAATAATAATAATAATTATTATTATTATTATTACTAGCAGAACCTGTGGATTTCTCATAGTATGATAATTTACTTATTACAACGTTTAATATGTTAACTTAAGAGCTATTGCGAAATATTTTAATATGTAAAAAGTATAATAATCTTGATTTAACTCTCTTTCACTCACTTTTTTTCTTTCTTTCCTTCTTTTAATCTTTTCATTATGTTCGATTGAAACAGATAAGCGCTTTCGCGTCCACACACTCACCCCCTTTCTCTATCTTTCTCCTGCTATCTTTCTTTCTTTCTTATATTTTTTCTGTGTAGCATGTACATTAAAAATATATTTTCTTAAATGAAAAAGCTTAAATATTGAAGTTCCGAATATTTGGTAAAAAAGCTTAAATACTGAAAAGTACTGAATATTTGGTGAGTTTGGATACAGCTCGAATATAAAAATACAGCACACCAGGCTATGAGACGCCTAACTTTGACACAAATCTCTATCCCAAATCTTATTGCTGAAAGTTTCTTTTATATGCATATTTTTATTACTTATTTTCAATTTTTTAAAAAAATATTATTATTTTTCTTTTAATCTGATTATAATTTTTTTTACTCATTCATTTATTTATCTATTATTATTTTTGTGTTTTTAAATGAGGACAAGGCCTAAATACATTCAACCACCGTTAATTCTCTCTCTCTCTCTCCCTCTTATATATATATATATATATATATATATATATATATATATATATATATGAAAAATAGATGGAAATTAATCCGACAGTATGAATTTAAACATTTTGAAAAAATAACAAACATCATATGTTTTTTCAAACTGTTTAAATTCATATATATATATATATAATATATATATATATATATATATATATATATATATATATATATATATATATATATATATATATATATATATATATATATATATATATATATATATACACGAAGGTGTGCTAAATCTTTTATAGGCTAACCAAGATATTCTCATAGAATTAGGACGAATGCCCTTTATTTTTCAACAGTCCTCCTTTCGGTCCATTCACTGTGTCCATCGATGTAGTACCGCTTGGATCCTATTGGCAAAAAAGTTATCGAGGGGCAGATTTGACGTCATTATATGAATCATTCAGCCTTTGAATTTTTCAGCGCATCCGAATGGGAACGCACACAATCTCTCTCAATCACAAAAAACACCCATCAATACAGAGAATGATGACAGCCAGGAAACATCAATAAGCATGTCGACACAGAAAACATAGACAAGCAGCCGCATAGGCACTTACACGATACAGAAAAAACAACAAACGAGTAGCCGCATAAAAAAAAACAAGCAAGGAGGTCAGTAGGAGCGGCTGTCCCCATACCACCCCAAGAGGTCACAGAGATGATAACATCAACATCAATAAGGGAGTATATTTAGATGCAAAAAAGGACAGATCAGCCATTCAAATCGTTCTGAAGAAGGGGAATAACATCAACGAAATATTACGAAATAAAACGAAATAAAACGAAACTTAACATTCAAAAACTGAGTTTCTTATATTTTGCACCTGATGCTTCATATTAACTCCCAAATAATGTATATTATAGACATTACATATATATATATATATATATATATATATATATAAGAGAGAGAGAGAGAGAGAGAGAGAGAGAGAGAGAGAGAGAGAGAGAGAGAGAGAGAGAGATTTACCAATCTCTCCACAAGAGTAAGATGCGACACAAGGTCAATTCTTTACCATACCAAGGTGAAAGAGCACAGACCGCCCAGCTATTTACCCATAACCGGAGGAGGAATAGTTGGATGCATAACTTTCTCAAGGATATTAGCGCTATGTGAAATGGAAAGGGCCTCATCCAAGATTTGAGTTCGTTTCACCGAGTCTATTTCATACGACAATAACCATCACACGTAACGCACGAATATAATTACAACAAATATTCCAATGTGCTTGTGCAATCGAAAATATCCATATACAAAATTAGATTAATAAATCGAGACAACTATTATATTTATTCAGTTGTTAAAACAAATTAGTTACTTAATATATATATAACGAACAAAATGTCCATACTGAATCATTACATCAGCTAGAATTTGGTATTAGTTGTTTCCATATCATATTAAGCCTTGGCTGAGGCAAATTTCAACATCACTACTCAGCTGCTTAAGTCTCTTAATCGGATCGCCTCAGTAAGACGACACTTCTCATCTGGTAGCCAAAATCAACAGACGGAACTTTCTAATTAATTAACCGGTAATGTATATTTTTCGGTAAGTAGAATAGTTGCTTAATAACGTACTTCTCTTAATGCATTTCGCTTTGATTATGTTTTTACTTTTAACGTTTATTTAATTCTGCATAACTACCATGATTTATGTTTAGTATATTTACTTGGGCCGATACAAGGACTGAGTGAAAAGAATCCTTTGGTTCCCGTCCCATCAACTCTCTCCGTTGATCCACCCAAGCTGACCCCTGGCTTCTCACCACTAACCATGCTGCATCCTCACTTGAAAACACCCGCAATGTCTGGTGCCACCCTCAAAGACAAAAGCATAAGAGGAAGATCCTCAATGACACCAAACCCTGGCCAGACATTTAGTTGCAGCCGCTGTGACTGTGCCTGTCAGTCCCGCATATGCCTTGTCAGCTACGAACATGTCTGCAGAAAACGTGACGCAACCCCTTGATATTCGTTCACGACGCCAAGTGTTTTTATTCTGTTTATTTAATTATGTTTAACCATCTTGATTTTCGTTAAGTATGTTTACATGGAGGTTAAGTTTTGCTAATAACTGAGTCGGCGCGGGTCAAAGGAAGACATATCCTTTCCTAGCTTTTGTGTAAGTGATATAAACATTCTAAAACATATTTCGCGAAAAACAGTCATTATTAACGGCCACATAAATGCTTATTTATTTATCTATTTATTTAGTTTGGTTTGGTTTCTTTTTTTTAATGGCATATCAACATTCATGGGTTATAATCTAAGCAATTAATCCTTATATGTATTTATCAACCCCTCCGAACGAGCAGCATGAGACAGAAGGTCATTTTAACAAATTTGAATGTACAGTTTTCCATCGCCTCGATCAGTTGCCATACTATTATTAAAGAGAACAATCTGTCCCAAAATTTACCTATTGCAGGAGGGATAATAGTTGAATGCATACCTTTCCCTAATAAGTGTATTAGCGCTATGTGAAACGCAACTCGCCTTGTCCAGGATTTAAACCGTGTCCATTTCCTACGTTGATATCATTAAACTACGGGGAACTCAAAGCCATCCTTGTAGAAGAATCGAAGTGGTCCTATTTAACTGGAGGATGAAGGGATTCATACCTTCCTTGTGGATTTTAATCCGAAAGTAAACACAATAGCGTAAATGGAGTTCGAACTCGCTAACTACAATGTCGCAGTCCAGCATGTTAGCCACTATACCACGGGAACTAGCCCCATGTATTTATTCACTATCCCTATTCCACAAGGCTTAGAATATGTTGATTATCCCCCTCCAAAACAGAAGTGTACTGATACTAAACAACATCTGTTGGTAAGGATCCAATCTAGGAAAATTAGTCTTTGCAAATACTTGAAAACGTTTGCAAGTTGGTCTTATTGGCTCCACTTATAGCGATCTGAGAAATGTGGAACCCCCCTTCATTACCATTACACCCTGTTCCACTGTGACCTAGAGTGTTAGCATCTGTTAGGGTCCAGTTTATGAGTCAAATACACCTCTTTAATTTAAAAATTATTCATTTGCAAAAGGAAATAGTCTCTTTAGAAACAACTACATAAGAAATGTAAATAGGAACATTTAATGAACGCGATTCCCAAACATGTAGGCATAACATATCCCGAGACAGGTTAAAGAAAAATCAACCAATTTATTTATTTATTACTTAATCTTTATAATGAATTGAAAAGACGATTAATTTCTTAAATCAGGTATAAATTATATTTAAACAGATAATATTACAATTCTATGAATAATGTGTCGGTATTTCTGTTAATGAAAATAACATTTTTATTTTCGGTTAAAAGAATCATTTTCATCTTCTGAAGTATAGTCATCTCAACGTTTTTTTTTGCACCAGACTAAATTCATATAATTAGGATAGACCAAACAAAATTAAACAATTATATATCATTAAACAATTTGTATTACAGTGCGTAACAACATAATGACATAACATTTTGAAACTAAGGCAGGAAAACACATTGAAGAATGTGTTTGTTTGTTTGTTTGTTTGTGTGTGTGTATGTGTGTGTGTGTGTGTGTGTGTGTGTGTGTGAGTGTGTGTGTGTGTGTGTGGTCTGTAATATGTTCGATTGAACACCGGAATAGATCAGTTCCCATCAAAGATTCTAGTAGCAACCGAGACGGACGTTTAACCTTTGCTTCTAAAAATAGAACCGATAAAGAAGAAGTACCATTTTGTTTTTTGTAAAATATTCTGTTATTATTTATGAGTTGTGCAAATCTGCCCAGGCACAGAGATTTGATTAATTCTCTTAATAAAAAAATGTAGTCGGATGCTAAAATTGTTCTTATGTTCTCAAATGTACACTATGTACATTTGAGAACATAAGAACAATTACGTTAAAATAACCGAGTAACATTAAATCGGCACACACACACACACACACACATACACACACACACACACACACACACACATATATATATATATATATATATGAAATATACGACACTGGGTTCAGCTCACGTAACTTTTTGACTAAAATATTGTTCGGGTAGCAACGAGGTACACAAAGACAACATAATTAAAAAGTTAAAATCATTATGCATCGTTCAAGCAACTATTTTTCACACACACTCACATACACACACATATATATGTATGTGTGTTTGTATGGGTGTATGTATTTTTATAAACAAGATGCCCGGGATTTACTTCAGTGTCTGTATGCAAAGGCTCACGCATGCGTGTGTGTGTTATGAACAAAACAGTAGACACATGGTAGAGAAATATTTTTATATATGCATATATAAGTTTTGTTTATTACATTTTCACGTGTTTATAGAGATTTTCCAATGTTTTGTTTTCAAAGATTCCATTCCTCCTTATTTGAGAGAAAATTCAAATGTTTATTTGATTATTAAAAAAAATTGCCATTCCTCCCCAGTCCACTCTGAACCCAAGTGGTAGTACCTGTTAGGGTCCCATCTATGTATGAATAGATAAAAAATGAGTCTAAAATGATGAGATTAAAAAATTTGTATACCCCACAAGAATTAATAAAACAAATATCTTTGCCATAAAATAACTCTAGTGTTAACATGCCGCAAAATCTAACCAGCCTGAACATTTTGCAACTAAATCTAATACAAGCTCATATACATAACACCCACGTGACAATTATAAACAAACTCACTAAAATAGCTTTCAAGTAACTACAAACACAAACAATGCAAGAGTGATTCCCAATGAAACTCCTTCTCCATCCCCCCATAAAACAAATTATATATAACGCATGAATAAATTTTCATAAAATTTGTATTCTTAAAAAGATGAAAAATTGGAAAATAATCTGTTATAAAATAATTTGATATTATATAGAAACGAAGTAAATGGGTTTTTAAGATTGTATTTACATTTGTAGCCGCCCCCTCAAAAAAAAAAAAAAAAAAAAGAAGCAAAAAACAATTTGGAAATATCATTTTCAAATGCACTTAGATCGGTCCTATCTAAAAAAGAAAAAATCAAACTAAAAAACAAAAGAAAAACAAAAACAGGAAGCTTTTCTTACGACTAATTTATGTTGCTTAGCATCAAAAATGAATTATTGTAGTCAGACGGTTTATTAGATTTTTACAAAAATTATTCTTTTCTGTGGTCTTAGATGATGTTATTTACAATATTAATCCAACTTTCAAAACCATCTCTTTTTAACATGCATGTACGCGAATTATCTTTCCCTAGTTTATTCTTTAAATTTCAAATGTTAACATTGAAATAGTGCTTACGTTTTAATTTTGCCATTGTGAATATATACGTGGGTTTTGTAAGATAATACACACTCTTGGTTTCATTATTAGTTTTGTGACTTTGCTATTGTGTTTTTCGGTTTATCAGTTGGTTTGTTGTTTTGTTTTATGGCATATTAACTTATTCCGGGACATTTAATGCCGAATCAAGTTATTTTGATATTTGTTTTTTTTACAGTACCTGTTGATGGTCACCTATCTAAGTACTGAACAAGCTCATTGCTCCTTAACTTTGGTGATGCAGCGGAAACCGGTGTTTTCAACGTGACTTGACCATAATATCCATTGTATTTCATACTCCCCCCCTCTCTCTCTCTATATATATATATATATATATGTGTGTGTGTGTGTGTGTGTGTGTGTGTGTGTGTGTTGTGTGTGTGTGTGTCTTTGTGCGTTCTTACGTTTGGCGCTTTGCATCTACAAGACTTCTGTACCGACGTAGTTTGTCAGATTCGAAAAATATTGATTTTTATATGAATTTAGAGTCCTTTTAACACCATAAATACAATGTTGAAACGAACCTTGGCTTTCTGACATGCATGTACACAATTTATCTATAATTAGTTTTTATTTTCAAATGTCAACAGTGAAAGAGTGCTTACGTCATTAAAACATGGATCCTAATAGTTTTCCGCCACTCCTATTATAAGAGATTTTCGTCTTTCTCTTTTTCTTCAATTTAGGAAATTATACAAATCAAAGTAAGCGAAAGATAAATGGTGTACATGTCTATCGGAAAGTCAGAGAGCGTTTCGACAGTGTATTTATATTGTAAATAGGTCATATCTATGTATATATAAAATAAAGTTTCTGTATGTATGTCTGTCTGTATATCTGTTTGTACAACCGAGCGCACATCATATTACAAATGGAAATTACTGGAGACCAGCAAAGACACACGTTTAATAAAATCTACTCCCTATTGTCGTCAGAGAGGGAATTAAAATATGTTTATCCCTCATTTCTCATAATAAAGGTTAAATTAAAATATAGTAAGAGTATAAATCAATGATATATTAAAAAAACAACTAATTAATAATCAATAAAGCATAAAAAAGCAAATAAAAGATAAATAAGAATACAAACAATAATAATAATAATAAAAATAAACAAATTAAAAACAAGAATATATAAAGAATAAATTATTATAAAACAAATAGATTGTAAAATAATCTTTCATATAGAATTTATATATATAATACTTTATATTAACTTTTTTGGACAAACCCGGGTAGTTTTGCTAGTTTACAATAAAAACTAAAATCGTAGAAAAACCAATATTTTAATAATCTGACAGATTGCCTGAATGATAACAAGAATTAGCCACGGAAAATGTTTTTATTTATGACGGGACCAATCTGGTTCAGATGTGTATAAATCTATTAAAATCATTTTAATAAAACCATATAAAACACATGAACTTTTCTTCAATTCTTTAAATGTTATAATCCCCATGGAAATTAAATGTTCTTTGTGAATGCGTAAGTTTTTGAAAATGAGTGTTATTTCTTCCAGCATGATGTGGTCACTGTTACTCTCAAGACGAACATATTGCACATCCTCCTACGACAGGTACAATGATTTACTGTGAGAAAGTGGCAGTAATTTGATAGTCTTTTAAAGGCAAAAATCGGAATATTTGTCAATGGCAGTAAATGCATACGTAATACGGGGGAATAGGAGATAAGCAAGCATAAGAAAATTGCAAATGACGTTCATGTGTCAACAGGCGAGTCAGTGAGAGAAAAGTCTATACAAAGAACAATCTCTAATAAGTAGAGGAAAGATTAACCGCAATACAATTTCTGGTTTACAAGAATTCATTGAGGAGGCGCCTGGTTATCGTCGTAGGAAATGGGCACGTCAACCCAAGTTCACATCATGAACGAGACGGTATACATTTTCAGATGGTGCTAATACTCTTAGGAAATCCAACTATTCTCCCTGCAGCTATGTGTAAATAAGAAAATGGTATATGCATACACCAGAATCTGTTCTTGTGAATGAACCACAAAAAAATCTCTGTGACTTTGATATAAAGTCACATATTCCTAGTATTGAATAAAAAGAAAAAAGAAAACTTGGCAACTTGTAGATTCTGCAGTTCCAGCAAATTACAGTGCGAAGATGAAAGAACACGAAACGATAGACAAATGCGTCTGTCTGCTTTGGTGTTTGTGGAAGAGACTGAGAGTTTGTCAAAAAGTGTGGGAAAAGGTCCAAGTGCCCACGTGATCCTTGTCAAGTATGTCGGGTGTGAGAAAGTGTGCGTGTATCTGGTCACGTACCTGACCCAGGTAATACAGGGTCGCACAGAGTTAAAAGAGAAAAAAATAAGTCGGCCACGGAAACGTGTCAATGATGTATATATGTAATTGCATGCGAATAAGTATGTGTAATGGAGATGTGTGCGTAAGGGAGTGAGAATAAAAAGAAGAAGAACAACAGCACCAATAATAATAATAATAATAATAATAATAATAATAATAATGAGACTGTAAACCATATACTCTGCGAATGTAGCAAACTAGCACAACGAGAATACAAAACTAGACATGACTGGGTTGGGAAGGTGATCCACTTGAACTCATGCAAAAAATTTAAATTTGACCATGCAAAAAAATGGTATATGCATAAACCAGAATCTGTTCTTGAGAACGAAACGCATAAAATTCTCTGGGACTTTGAAATAAAAACGGATCACCTTATCCCAGCAAGAAGACCAGACCTAGTGTTGATAAACAAAAAAGAAAGAACTTGTCAACTGGTGGATTTTGCAGTGCCAGCAGATCACAGGGTGAAGCTAAAGGAAAATGAAAAAATAGACAAATATCTGGACCTTGCCAGAGAACTAAAAAGTTATGGAATATTAAAGTGAAGGTGATACCAATTGTAGTTGGTGCACTTGGAACAGTCCCAAAAGGATTAGAAAAGGGTTTGGAAAGTTTGGAAATCAGAGGAAGGATTGAAACCATTCAGAACACTGCACTGCTGCAATCTGCCAGAATACTCAGAAGAGTCCTGGAGACCTGAGGAGACTTGCTGTCACTCAGACTCCAGTGAAAGACCATCAGCTAACACTGATGTGAAAACTCAAAAGGAGCAAATAATAATAATGTTGGGTCTGCGTTATTTTTCAAACGCTTCATTATGATTTTAAAAAACTTTAAGGAACGTCGCTGAGTAAGTCATTTATTCATGTTTTAAATTTAATTTCAATTAATTATAACGAAGAGGCTATAAATAGGATTTAAATCGAAATGGCCTTTAAGCTAAAATGTTTTAATAAGATTGATTCGTGAAATAAAAATTCTAGGCATAGGAATATATAACGAGAAAAATGCAATGAAAAATTTGAGAGAGAGAGAGAGAGAGAGAGAGAGAGAGAGAGAGAGAGAGAGAGAGAGAGAGAGAGAGAGAGAGAGAGAGATATCTGTAAAATAGATTAAGGAATGAAAGATGAATAATGAGTGATGGGCGAGGGAGGGAAAGAAACAAACAAACAAAAAAGGATAGAAATTAATAATGAAAGAGAGAAGGAAAGAAAGAAAGAAAGAATGATAGATTGAAATAAGTTAGGAAAGAAAGAATAAGAACGGAAAAAAGAAAGAAAGAAAGATAGAAATTAAGATGGAAGGAAAAAATGAAACAAAGAAGGAAGGAAAGAAAGAAGAAAGAAAGGAAGAAAAAAGAAAGAAGGAAATATAGAGGGAAATAAAGAAGGAAATAAGGTGGTGGGAAAAAAAAGAGAGATAGCAGGAAAGAAAGAAAGAAACGATGGAATGAAATGAAGAAATGAATATTGATGGGGGGGGGGAATGAATAAAGAAAAAGAAAGACGGAAAGAAAGAAAAGAAGAACAAAAAAAAATGGAACAATGTAAGAAACATAGTTTTTTTTTATTAAAGCCAGTGGAGTGCCCTATTGTCAGGTCAGCTAAACAACGAGGGAATCTATTCCTTTTCGTTTGTAGCAGGGAGATTGTTTTAGCTGAGGTGGAGCGTCACACCTACCATCAGCTTCTAGTTGCTTTACTACACGGATCAAATTACCCCAGCTGTGCTATTCATGTGCTGAGTTAGTGAAGGCTATCAAACCCGAAATCTTGCGATAACTAAGCGATGCCTTACCGACTGAGCTAAAAACAAACAATCAAAAATCTCCAAAGATGAGACTGTTCGCAAGTGGAAGATGATACCGAGAGAGAAGAATTGTATGAAGTAATTCCTGGCAATAATTCTTCGTTGCTTGAGGGGCACTAGCCAATTCTAATTACCATGAGGAGCACAACCAGTTTACATTGCCTGTCATCACCTTCTCTCTGTCTCTCTCTCTCTCTCCCTCTCTTCTTCTTCTCCTTTTGTTGCATCTCTCTGCTTTTCTTACGTTAAGTTTTTCCTCTTCTTCTCCCACTCTGACCTCCTGTAAGTCCTTCCTTATAAATGCCAAAATTAATTAACGTTTAATCTTAATTACTGCATTCAACAGAAGCATTTTTGCTTTTATTCAATATTGTTTTCTTCTTTTAAATTAACAAAAAATACTAATAAAAACAATTCAATTGGAGACCTGCAACCAACGCTAAAAATAAGATAAATAAAATCAAAATGAAATCAAATATTTCAAATTCTATGATAAAAATAATAATAAATATGTTTTTATTTTCAACATGTTTCACACCCAACTATTAGGCTAATTGTAGCTAATCAAGCAGAATCGCATCAAGGACAGTTAATTCTTCTATTATTATGTAAATGTGTTACGTAGGCGAGCAAAAGAAATTAATCTCCTCGGTTAAACATCAATTTAAGTAATTTCATACTAAAAATCTTTATCTCATCAGAATACATTTTTACTAAAAACCTGTACTGTAGTTAAAAACTATATTTCAACGCAGTACATTTTTATTAAAAATCTGTATTTCAAACAAGTAATGTTTTACTAAAATATATATATATCTTAAGTGAGTAATTTTGTTTACGAAAAAACAGTACTTTAACAGAGTAATGTTTTAGTAAAAACTATATTTCAACATAATACATTTTTACTAAAAACTTATACATTAACAGAGTGAATTTATACTTAAGAACTGTACTTTAACTAAGTAATGTTTTACTTTAAGAAAACAAACAAATAATATATTAACATCTTTACGAAAACCCCGTATTTTAACTGAGTAATGTTTTTCTAAAAACTATATTTCAACATAATACATTTTTACACAAGTAGGATGTGACACAAGGTAAATTTCTTAAGCGGAGATCATCATGTTTGAATGTTTTTACTTCTCTTAGACTGGTTGCCTATCAAATGTTAGAGAGTCCAGTCTGTCCTACTATTTACCTCTAGCATCAGAGAGAATAGTTGGATACATACTTTTTCAATGGGTATTAGTGCTATGCGAAATGCAAAAAGCCATGTCTAAGATTTGAAGTCGTCTCACCGTGTCCATTTTCTACCAAGGTAACCATTACACCACACGCCTCCAATAATTATTATAATAGAGTAAGCAATGCGTATTTTTGCTTCTTAGGAATAAACACCAAAGATAGCTAGAATTTGTACAACTTCAACTGGAAGAATACAAATTCAAAATAGATTCATTAAGAATATTTTGCAATTCATCTCGAAATCCAAAATGCCTGTAACTTATTTGTCTTTCTTTTATATACACGGCTTCCATTTCACTTAACATAGGTTTGATCATCTTAATCCGCAAAACAGCAACTGTACCACCACTTGCCCTCAATCTCACAAACCATCCAAGTAAGATGAACAAGATATGCCTGGCATTAATGGCGAAGCAGGAAGAAACTCATGAGTGACTATCTCTTATGGTCTCCCGCACAGACATATCAGTCTTGGTTGACCAGCAAAGACTTACATTCATGAGCTCTACGCTGACACTGGATGCTGTCTAGAGGATCAGACGTATGTAAAAGCGCTTTAGGGGAAGTCACTGGGGCATAGTGGCTAACGTGCTTGACTGCGATATTGTAGTAGGCGAGTTCGAATCTCAGTCGAACAATTACGTTCATTTTTGGACTTGGAAAAGGTATGAAATCTCTTATCCCCCAGCTATTGGTTAAAACCGTTAGCATCAAAACTGTTCTTATACAAGGATATATTTGGCATTGAATAACCTAGAATATGCCAACTGTATCCCTTGTAGAACAAGTGTTCTGTAAAAGAATGTCCTGGGTATTACCCGTAGTAACGCTGCAGATCTGAAACACTGACGAGTAATTTTGATTCCATAATTATTCCTCCATCTGAGTGTGTCTATAATTCTTTTCTTCTATTTGATCTAGAAAAAGTGAATCCAGGTAAAGAGAAAGTCACAGGTAAAAAGTTACTAAAAAAACAAACTAATCTTAAACCAAAACTGTTTTCTCGAAAAATATCTTACGTCTCATTTTGGATGCCCAATATACTTGCGATCTTGAGAAATCCTACCCGTGGCGAATGCGTGGGGCAAATATTAACTTGAGTCTAACTCGAATAAAAAAACAAAAACATAATCATAACCATGAGCATAAATTAATTGTGGATTTTCTTCTATAAATCTTTTCCAATCCCAAAATGTGACTTTTTTCCTGTGACTTTATTACGGACCAAAGGAAAGATTAGCCTATAATTCAAAATAACTTCATGACACTTGCAATAAAGTAGCAATTACGTAGCCAGAATGTTTAATATCGAATAAACATTTTTTGTTGCATATCTGTGATTTTTTTGTATTTGCTATAAAGTAAGGGCGTTGCTAGATATTCTCTAAGTATGATGTTTCTATGATTTTTCCCGAGGTTTTACAATCATAACTTTGCTGCAATGCTACTTATAACAGGGAAATATATATTTACTCTGGTTTAAATTAAGCATAACAAAGTTGAATCGTATTACTAAAGATATGACAAGTTAACCTGCTAAGTATTTCCTCTATTTTAGCTTTCGTCATATCAGCGACATCTTGAGAAAAGAAACAGACGATAATATTTTTGTTTATAATACATTTGCAAAGGAAAACATATACTTAAAAAAAATTAATAAAGTTGACAAAATCTGTTATTTTTCCGATGCGTTAAAAACAGGTTTCCATTAGTAAACTTTGAATGTTTACTTCTTTTTATAAAAACAAACAATTCTTTATATTTAAGTGTCAGCTTTTAGGGACAGAAAAGTGAAAAGCGGTCACCATTGATTTTGACCGAACATTTTCGCACTTCTCTTATTTCGTGATTTTATACTCCGCTTCAATTTCGGACGATCAATCTTGACAGGCAAAATTCGAAGCTCTCATCGTTTTAGAACTAAAGTCAAAACACTCGCAGTTCAAATTTGCAACAAAAGAAAATATTACCAACCATTGTTTACTGTCTATCAGCTTTGTAATCGGATTAAAAGAAAAATCTATATGACTGTTTGGAATATCAAAGATTGTCACAATAATTATATTGATATCTAAATATCATAGAATTTTAGCAGCAAGCATACGGGAAAAAGTGTTGTTGTTTCTTTTTAAGAAAAGGAAGAGGATTCAATTATAGAAAATATGGCGAAGAGTAAGTGACATCAATGGATGTATGAGGGATGTCTGAATAGTAAAATACAGACATTTACTTATCGAACATGTTTATTATTATTATTGATAATAATAATAATAATAATAATAATAATAATAATAATAATAATAATAATAATAATTCTCATCTGGGCGTGCAGGGTTTCGTTTGGTTGGATTGTACATTATGACAACTATTGGGTTATTTTATGTCGAAGGCATTTTTATTCTATTCGTTCTTTTGGGGTATTCAATTTAAAAAAAACATTTTTAAACCCATTTTTTGATATATTTAACACTTAAATAGTAACCTGACAGCTTCTACCACTTCGGGTCTGAGAGAACCTAGGAGTAATGGCAACGAAGGAGTACACAACAGTCTCCAGAGCTCCAGCATTGGAAACTCCCCCTAGATTCAGTTCAACGCCATGAATAGGACAATAAGACCAGCAGCCACCGCTTTCTAGTACACACATGATAAAAAGTGTTGGGGATTCGCAATACGATCGAGACAATCATATAAGGGCTAGAGCTTTCCGATCGCCCGTCTAGGTAATGTAAGTGCCAATGTAGAATATTGCATGTTATGGAATGCTTCGCCAACATAATTCTATTCTTCAGAATCACGGATCGCCAATCACGTTCAAAAATAGAAGTGGTCTTACACTTCTGCAGCGATGCAATCGGTGTATTCTACTCCTCCGGCCAACAGGACGGGAAGACTAAGGAGAATCATTGGGTATATGAGGAATTTCTGAAAAGTAAAGTACGGACATTTACTTATCCAACATGTTTAATCATCATCATCATCATCATCATCATCTGGGCGTGCCGAGAACACGGTTTCCCTTGACTAATTGCTATCACTTCGTCGGATTATTCCCGTGTTTCCTCCCACCTATCGCTAAATTGTAGGGCATATCGGACGCTTAGGCCTTGCTACGGCAACCAATATACGAGAAGATAAACTGCGAATTGAAACCATCTGCATTTTGCTTTAAAACTGACCTTGTGTCACAGCCTGCACGTGATGGAAGGGTTGAGTAAATCCTATCCCAGCTTTCATTGCAAACAATACATTGTCTTAATTCAATATTCGATTGACTGCCAGAAGACACAAGGCGAAAGAAATTCCTGACTTCTGAGGGCTTAAATTGTATGGTTCTTTTGAGATTTATTTTCTCATAAAAGTATTTGTTGACCATTGCTGCTTTCCCAAATATTGTATTGATTTATCAATTCAGTATTTATATAAGCAGCTTTGGGTAAGTTTATATTATAGACACATACATTATAGTACTTACGTAAAACCCTCATACTGTATAGCTCTAACGGCACTCTCAGATACAACGACTACATCCTCTGCACACGAGTAGGTATTTATCTCACTCATTCACTAAGAGTTGGATCTGACACATGTATAGGGCATTCAGTGAGGACTAAACTCACTTTTCAGTAGTAATGGATCTGCGAGACTATTTGCTAAGCATTATATCACGATGGGACGCTCATAGGTATTTGCCTAACCCGTTCGCTATGGAAATGTTGCAAGTATATCCAGAGAGGATAGAACTTACAATTCAGTAATAGTGGATCTGCGGGACTAGCTTGCTAATCATTAAATCCCGATTGGACAGCATATAGGTAATCTCTAAAAAGGAAGTTTTCAGGGTATGTTCCGGGTTCCAGAGCTCTAAAAAGAGAAGAGTACCCCTTCGTTGCCTTTACTTTTAGGTTCACCTCAACCTGGAGTTATAGTAACTTTTAGGTTCCCAGATATGGATCACATAGACCAGTATAAAAAGTATTAATATTAGATCGGAATATTTGAAACGATATAAATGAGTGCAAATTATTTGTATTACATTTGGGATGCGACATTTTAGCAAGTTCGAACTCCAGTCTTGCTATTACGGTCACTTTCAGACTAATACCCCTGGGAAAGGTATGATCCTTTCAATACCCATTTATTGTTTAAACAGTACCACTGCTGTTCTTCTATAAGCTGTGGCTTTAGCATTAAATAACCTACGAAGGTTGATATGCCATTTAACAAAGAAACCAAATTTGCATCGAAATGGATATCTTGCCAAAGTGAGATTTGCTATTTGGATTTGCATACGTGGAACGTTTCCCTTTCTGGATTTAACGCTGAACTGGATTGTTTAATCTTTATTGGCTCGGGACTTGGTAAGAATCATTTGTAAATTAAGTGGTTTCGGTTTCTTTGTTTAATGGCTTATAATCTTCGTAGATTATTTAATGCTGAAGCCATTATTGTAGATGAACAGTAGTGGAACTATTTTACTCATAGCTAGGGTGTTGAAAGGGTCATAACTCCCAAGAGTATAACTCAGAAATTGCACGCAATAGCAAGATTGGAGTTCGAACTCGCTTACTAGGATGTCGTAGGCCAGCAAATTATCCACAACACCACAGGGACTCCCGCTTGAGTTAACTGGAACTAAAACCTTTTCACAAATTTACTCTTTGTATTACCGTTTGATAAGTCACTTGAGAGAAAGTTTCCTTAGTACTGGTTCTTTTCACTTCTACCAAATATAGGAAATAAGCCAAACTATTATCGGATTTTGATGACAATACACCTCTTTTACAGTGAGGAGTTAAGTGAGTTTTCAAATGTTCCCGAAAAGATACTTAATCATATTGAGATCCATACAGTTTGTCTTGTTCTTGAAAACTATCAGAATACGTACCGAAGTGAAGATGCGCACACTTGAAAAGACAGCTAGACAATACATGCCGAAGTCTCGATTTTATCAAGAAACTTACAGAAAGAAAGACGTAAATAAAGCAACGTAAATAAAAATTGACATTTCTCGCTCTTTTTGGCGATCCTAACAATTCAGAACTACATAACTGTTTGCCTGAAGAGTCATCATTGATCGATAAACTTAGTCTGTTGGTTCGAAGAAATTGAATATTCATTGAAGGAACTATTATTTCCAAAAGAATAAACAATCGATTGAAAAGTCTAAGTGTTATGCTTAAAATCAGTTTTCGTTCTTGTGGAAGGATTCGTAATTACTCTACTCGCATTCAGTGTATCCTTTTTCTTCTTTCCAACTGTTTATAATCTTTCTTAAAACGTCGTTATATGATAAAGAGACATCGTTATGTGTCTTATTATATCCTAAGAATTTTTACGTCTGTCTTAGGGAATTCCGCACATTTATCTTGTGGTTCAGTACATTTGCTATACTGCTTCACAATTTTCTTTAACCCTTCCAAAAAATGTCACCCTTTCGGCTGGTGCTGTAGAATACACCGACTGCACCTCTGCGGGGGAGTTATACCTCCAAACCAGTGGTGCTACTTGTTGGCCATGGGTCGAACTGTAATGCCTGATGACGATAGAGTTGTGGTGGCTGAGTAATCCGTGACCTGGTACAACAATCCAGTTATATATATATATATTTTTATATATATATATATAAGGAAAAGGGTATTGGAATGAATCCGACAGAATGAGGTAAAATAAGGAATGAAAGAACAAAACTCAGACAAAAATATGTAGTATATTTCGCTGGAATGTTAAATTCCGCTTCCAATCCTAATGATTCATAAAAGGCTGAAGAATCGAAATTTAATATTCCAGCGAAATATATACATTTTTGTCTGAGTTTTGTTCTTTCATTCCTTATTTTACTTCATATATATATATATATATATATATATATATATATATATATATATATAATATATATATAAGGGGATCTAATCTGAACTTGAGAGTTAGACTGCAGCATCAAACCTTTGCTGACTTGTACCCTTTCATGGGAAAAGTCCAAGAGAATTTAGACTGAAATAAAAGCTGTAGTTTGCATATCTTGCAGTTATCTTGCACTGAGTGTCACTTGGATGTAACAGAGAGTGGCATAAACGTAACACAAGTGTATTTCACGGCGCATATTCTATATTTTTCAAAAAGTAAATTAATTATTAATCAGTTTATTTGAGTTGTAATTTTGATGGTCAAGACGGCTATCATCTGTCAAAAAAGTGTAGTTATTATAGAATATTATTGAAAGTCTGTTTCAGTCATAATCATTCAAGGTTCGAGTCCACACGCCCACTCAAAATTAATACACACCCACACGCACGAACACACACACGCGCACAAGCACACACACACACACAGAAATATATATATGAGGGCAATTCCATGTCAAATCATCCAGAAAAAAGTAAAATTGTCACCACCCCTTCAATTTTGTACAGCTGTGGGCTGTGTTAAAGTTAGACATTCCCTCAAAATTTGAGCTTCCAACTCCAAAAATTGGCGGAGTTATGTCCATTTTTAGCTCTCAAAATTTGGTGGGGTTCACGAAAAATGGCGACTTTTTATAATCTATTTTTGTCTGTAAAATGTGTCCTAGAGTTTCCCTACTTCTAAAAATTTGTTTATAAATGTACTTTCCCCCAAGGAATCCAGAAATGCTATCAAAAAGTCTTTTTAAAAAGTTATTGACGATTTCTGATTTTTTTATAGCAAGACCAATATCCCGATGTGGCACTGAATATAAGACAAAAAATCTATCTATTATTATTTCACATATATTACACATTATTTGTATCAAGAAGATACTTTGTTGTTTGTCCAGAACCGAAGCTACAACATCAGTTAAAATTTTGCAAATCGGAAATCATTAATAACTTAAAATTGGTTGACTTTAGGACTTTTAGGACAAAAATAGATTAGAAAAAGGCATCATTTTTCGCGACCCCACTCAAATTTTGAGAGCTTTTTTTTGAGAAATTTTGAGGAATGTCTAGCTTTAACATCTGTACAAAATTTCAGAAAAATTGAAAGGGGTGGGTGACATGGCCTGGCTTATTTGACATGGTGTTACCCATTAATTTAATGTTGAATTCAACTCTGCATATATATATATATATATATATATATATATATATATATATATATATATATATATATATAAAGAAAATTAGATATAAAGAAAAATTTGTTGGTGCTAACTCTTGACAGAGTAGACGATGGGGAACGATTATATTCCATCCGAACGATTATATTTCCCGCGTTTCTTGTGCTGCAGTGGTTGAAAATCATTGTGATTACATTTTTCAGGATAACATTAAATGAATTAACATTTGTTTTTATAATTTTTCTGATAGAACGTAATTACATTACGAACACACACACAGGCGCACTCACACAGATAAACTCACACACACATACACCCACACACGCACATTTATATATATATAGTTATTTTAATGTTAAATTATATATGGGTATCTAATTTTTTATTTATTCCATTAGGGTATATTTGTTTTAGATTTTACTTCATTTATTCGTGTTTGTATTTGTACTTATATAAATAGTAAACGCAACATAGGATAAGAATGATGAATTTATAATAAAAGATCAACAAAGACTTATTTTTAATGAATATCAATTTTTAATAATGTTCGTTGATATTATATTTCATGAAATATCCAGACAGAAACGATGATCACATGTGTAAATACGTGCGGATTTTCGTCCTGTTAGATGATATTTTTACATTCTTACAAAACATGCTTCCAGTGTCGGGGGTCCTATTGCCAACAAACATGTTTATCCTACGCCTCTTTGCTTAGTCAAATATATTTCTTATATATATATATAATATATATATATATATATATATATATATATATATATATATATCTTCTTATATCTATATATTAATACTGGTGTTCCTAACCTTCCGTCTGTTATCATCCTGTAACACCCTCTGTTTAGTGAGTTCGATCCTTGCAGGATACCTCATAAAAATCACCGCGTGAAAAATGATCTTATCTTAATCCGGCCGTTGCTCACAACGGTTAAAAAATGCTGGTGATGATCGTCTTGTGAAGGGCAGCGGAACAAAAGACACAGAAGCCCTGCTTAAAGTTTTTCTAACGTTTATTTTTCTTACAAAGTCCGAGAGAGACAGACGACCCAGTTACCTCGTACGTTATGTTTATTGGCTCCGTTCCTTCAAATCCCAACTTTAGATTGGATATCTTGGTATTTGATCTTTGTTCTAACTTTAAAGAGTGAATATGATACGAGGTTGCTTCTTCACTGTCTTTTCTCACAAAAAAACCTACGTAATCCTCGTCGCATTGTAATCCCTTCCTCGTCCTATGCTACCGGCAACCCAACCCGTTTTAGTATTCTTACGCGCAAAGTTATTGACATGCAATATATTTCACATTCTAAAAGTAAGTAAAAGATTGGTATTTACATTTTTCTTAATATATGGAACATGTATTCTTTATTTCATCGGCAAAGTGGTCACATGATATTGATATTAAGACCTGTAATTGGAAACAAATTCAACTTTATTTCTATTGAGATTTTAATGTAAAATTACCTTTGTAAATTGTCAAATATTTTAGAAAACTGTCCAAAAACGTAGAAATGTAAATTGTTTTGTAATTACCTGATTATTTTGTCTTGCTGAATGTTTTACGGTGCGGAGATCGAGCGAGAAGAAAGGGAAACATCGAACGAAACCTTTAAAAAGAAATTGGAAAAGAAAATTAGTTATGAAGAAAATAAAAATACATCCGTGTTTTCAACACAAAACATTTAACATCAATAATACAACAATTACTGGAAATATTCAGCTGTATGTAGAAGCGTTGTTGTCTTGTTCAGAATCTATATTGTTTAAAAAGGGTTTTAAATTTAAAGTCACCCTAGGTGTAATGGTTAACAAGCTAGTCTCACAGATAAATTACAACTGAATAGTGACTTCAATCCTCGCTGGATACCCCACAATTACCACCCCGTATCCTTGGCGAACGAGTTGGGTAAATACCTACTTACAGTCACCCTAAGTTGCCTATTAGAGTCATAGGGTTTTAAAAAAAGACAAATGAAGAACAAGCATGTAACATAAAAGTATTACAAAGGCACAAAATAGGAATCTAAACCAAGATATATTTATTAATTTTCATGGTCATCAACCCATACGCTGTTATTTTATACCTTGAGGTTAGGAATTTGCGTATATTGTACGTTTATGCATATATTTTTGTGTTGTTTAACAGTTGTTCTTTTTTTGCACACGGTTATATGATATCAACTATTTCTAATACGAATTACGAACGTCTTGTCTAAATACCTATTTTGTTAGGATAATATCTTTTTTCTTTGTATAATGTTCCACTAGAAATAAAAGTATATATCTTTTAGAAGAAAATTAACATTTCGCGAAAATCGGTAAAAGGTAAAGTTTGTCTTTATAGTCGATACTGTACAATAAGATTTCTGATGAAAAACCAATTCAGGCTATAGAATAATTAATATGCATTTACCCAACATATTCAGCACGAATAGGATGGGACCCAAGATTATTTTTGAGCGCATTTCAACAGGTTTGAATTCAGAGTTTTCCCTCTAATAGACCAGATGCCCTACCAAGGTTAAAGAGCTCAGTCTGACCTACTATTTACCTATAGCGGAAAGCATACCTTTCCCCAAAATAATTAAGTTAATCTCGATATGGTTCAAACACTGCACCTGACGAGAGACAGGAGATTAACCTATATTTTTCTCTCAGAGCGATACTGCTTTGATATAATGTAATGTAGCGGGTCTTAATTTGCGACATGTGGGCCTCGACGTGTGGCAACGTCCCTTAATTCAGATCCGGGTAAACCTGTTCTGATTTTTGAAATAATCGGACGCAAGTCAATTTGTTTCTCTGATTTTATTTGTCCGTTTGATCGTGATAGCAGTAACCTACAGAGGGAGAGAAAAGGAAGATTGTTTTTAGACACCAGAATTGTCACATTTGAGCGACGGTGATGCGAGAGTGAAGCAGAATTGTCAAATAAGAATGAAAGTAAGAAAGACTGAGGATTCCGGCTAAGTTCGTCTGGCATCATTTCTGTCTCTCCCTCCGGAATTTTCACTGCTATTCGAACACCGGACCTCCTATTTTATAATTATTGTTAATTCTTCACATGTCTGCTGATTCTTTTATGACACAAATATTCGAATTATCTATGATTATTGTTTATTTTCAAATATCTCTCAAACATAATTATTTTGTTGCCTAGAATCTAAAACAATAGAAATACATTCCAATCAGATTTTTCTTCTCAAAATATTTTTGTCTTTCTCTCCTCTTCTCTCATAAGTTTCATTTACTAAAATTAATTGTTTCAAGACCCCTAATTATACTGTGAGACCCCTAATTATATTACAATAAAAAGAAATTTACTTTGAAATTCTAAATTATTAGAATAATTATATCTGCAATTATTTAGATTAAGTGTTTTTATTCCAAATTATATTGATTGATAAACTCTGAAAAATACAGTGGTACATGGACTTACAAGTTTCGCTTGTACTCGATTTCATCGTATATCAAATCAATTTTTCTAATTGAAATAACCTAAAATACTATTACTCCGACCTAGCAATTCCGCAAATTACACTATTTTTCTTAGGTTTTTTTAATAAGAAAATTATCACTGTATTCTATATAAATCTAACAAAATAGAATGTAATGGATTATGTGTTGTAATATGTTTTAATACTTTATACATGAAATTTTTCTTTGCAGTTATAAATTTGGAAACTTAAATGATTTTTAGTGAATTTAATAACATAAGCATATCTGAAGCTCGCTTTTACTTCAAATTCGACCGAGTGATAGCTCATAAATCGGAAAACTCGTAACTGTGGCCCTCGTAAGTCAAGATATCACAGTAACTAAAACTAGATTTAGGATCTTTGAATTTCTTTATTTTATTAGGTCTCTCCGCGCACATTTGAAAAGATGTCATGTATCCATAAAAACACCCGAAATTTGTAACATGTTAATTACATACTAATAATCTTCCTGTCATTCGTAAGAGGAATCAATGGAGAAACATCTAGTATGAAGAAAAATTATTCGTGTCTAATGGAGAAAAGCGGATATTTTTCTCTTTTGTGTGTTCGTTAACAAGACACCCGTCGTTTTCAAGTTTCAAGTTTGAAATTGATATCTCAAAAATAATGAAACTATTTATTAATTCAAAACAGTAGGCGCTGTAATAGATTTCCTATTTCAAAACGACGTTAGTCTTGCTAAAATGTAATAAAAATTCAAAGAAAATATGGAATTTAGTTTTTCGTTGTTTTCTGAGTTTAATGAATATTAGAAGAAAAGAAAAAAGAAATCTAAGAAATCTAATGGATTAATGCAAACAATTATATACTAGTTTGAAAATTGGGAATTTTCCATGATTTCTTGCAGCAGAAACTATATTTAACACACACAGATATACAGAGTATGGCTCATAAATACACCGTAACATTTAAAAGAAATAATGAAAGGTTCAATTTCATATAAACCAAAGATACCAAAATATTATTATTTCTACTAGAGCATTATATAATCAAAACATACAATTCTCTTTTATTTATTGCCAAACGGTAAGCATTGAAAATTAAAACATTGAAAAGTTTGGTTTGAAAATATAGATATGATATAGGATTTCGTACAGGGGGTACTTATTTTCATATATATACATTTACCAACCCTTTCGCACGAGCAGGATGTGACACAAGGTCAATTTCTTAAGCGGGGTACAACAGGTTTGAATTCAGAGTTTTCCTTCCCCTAGACCGGTTGCCTAACGAAGGTTAAAGAGCCCAGTCTACCCTACTATTTAACCATAGCTGGAGGGAGAGTAGGATTCATACCTTTCCCAAGAGTATTAGCGATAAGTGAAATGCAATTACCACGTCTGTGATTTGAACTCGGGGCGACGAGTCCATTTCCCATGACTTTAACCATTACACCACGCGCTTCCTATTTTTCTATATATGCATGTTCCTTTGTTCTATAAAACACGGTAATAATATACTCATTTATGGGTATTACAATCAAGTCATGCTGAGAGCACAGGTTTCCGCTAGATCACAGAAGTTAAGCAGCAATGAGTCTGTTCAATACTTAATTGGGCGACCACTTAAGCATTAGCTAGTACTGTAAGCAACCTGAGTCGTTTTTTTAATCAAAATTAGCAAGCTTGTCTCGATGATCCATTAATACTGAATAGTGAATTCGATCTTTGCTGGATTCTCCACACATATGACGTTGTGTTATCAGCTGTTCTTTCCCTTGAGGAACGAGTAGGATGTGCATCCCATCATAGTGTAATGATTAGCCAGCTAGCGTTGCAGATCAATTACTATTGAAAAGCGAGTTTAAATCTTGCTGGATGGCATATACTTGCAACCTTATGTCACATCGTAACCGTGTCGAATGGGTTGGATAAACAGTGCGTCCTATCGTGGTGTAAGGGTTAGCAAGCTAGTCTTACATATTTATTACAACTGAATAGCGAGTTCGATTCTCGCTGAATGTCACATTCTTGTGGCATTGTGTCACATCGTAACCGTAGGGAAGGGGTTGGATAAAAAGAGCGTCCCATCGGGATCTAAGGATTAGCAAATTACTCTCACAGATCTATTACTACTGAATAGCGAGTGCTATCATCACTTGATGTCCCACACTTGCGACCTAGTGTCACTCCTTGCTACTAATCGCAAACTGAATATCCTTATTGATGGCATAAATGTATCTACTAAAGCAGTAATCGTGACGTTTTCAGTAGTTATTTCGGAAGACAATTCATAAGCCTATTGCATAATGGTAGGCGATCAAATACGAATGTTTAACAAACGATATCTGATCCTTCCTGAACTATAGTAATTCACTTTTGTACTGTGGAAAAGTGTAGCAAAACTTCAGTGAGTAATATTTAGACTTCTTCGCAGAACTGAATAGGGTATGTTCGTACTATACAGACATTTTCCCACGACGGAGACTAAATCTTTAATCGGAAAACTGACAACGTAAACAGACATAACAATTATTACCATTTGCATCAAGTCCTTGACTGGCCTATTGAGAACAGATGCATGTTTTGGAAGGATTTTGAAATTATCCAGCAAATAAACATACAGTCTCCATTCTGTTGATATTCATGTTCCCTGTTCTACATGTTGGGTGGCAGAGAGAGTCCAGGCGTGTGCTATCAAGGATAGTCCCCTGAAAACGTAATGCTCACAGATCAATCATGGCCTGGATCTCGCCCACACATTTGAGGAATATCTTTTTGCATCAGAGCGATCAGTGAGACTTGCAAGATGCCCTACCTTCATAATCACTATTAGACTCATGGATGTCTTTTTGAATCCTCTGCACAGTCTTCAGATTAACACCAACACTCTGAAATCTTCGTATTGGAGCATCTCCCGTGAATGCCAAATAGTACAGCATGCCGTTTGCAAAATTCTGGTGGAGTGATATATATATATATATATATATATATATATATATATATATATATATATATATATATATATATATAGTTTTAAATCAATTGAACCGAATACCTATATTTTCTGTTGAACCGGATACAAAAGAATATATAGGTCAAATATTTTCAAAGACAAAAAACAAATTCATAGCAATTTCTTTGCCTCTTTCACCCGGAAAATAACCGGACAACGGAATACCAAAGTCGTGTTCTAAATCTTTATATTTCTAGTACGATTAACGTCCACCAGAGTGATATAATTGTCAACATGTCGACATCGTTTAGCAACTTCTAACGTATCAAAAAATGTCCATCAGTTTTGATAAATAAGTAACATCTATTATTATGCGTTTGGTATTTTGAATATAGCCTGATCCGATATAACATTAAGTATTCCCTAACACCAATAATCTTCATGTAATTATTTTGTTTTAAGTAAATAATAGTAATAATCGTTAGTAAACAATTATAGTTTCAATAGATAATTCTTAATAAAAAACAGTTGGGTAGTTATATGGTATCAAGTATTCCTATCTAATACAAATAATTTTAAATTATTTTAAATAGAGCACATCTGATAAATGCCAGAAAACTTACAAATCCTTTGAAAATTTGTCTATGAAATTCTAATTTGAAAAAGACTGTTTGATTTGTTAAATGAAACAAATTAGATGGTTTATCTTCAAGTAGTGGTGTTGATTTGCTCTTGTCATGGCTCTGTAAATATTCTGAACGCACGTAAAGAGTAAAAAAAAAGCAACCCTATTTCCTTTCAAATTGGTTCTTTCTTTATTCGTAGGTTTAGAAGTTACTAATGTCAGGGCTTCTATCGGCTTTTCCCGAAATGTATCTTGATTTTTTGATTTTCATTTATTGCCTTTTTCTCCTGTGTGTTTATGTTAAAGCAGATGTATGTTCATGTGTGCGTGCATTGCATTAAATTCATCCTCTCCCATCCAGTTTCAAAATGTCTGCTTCGGCTTTGAAACGCCGGTCTCAACATTGAGTGCGTGACAGAATTTTGGCGCGAAGAGACATTTTCACGAAAAACAACAGCGGGAATCTGCCCAATTTTATTCGTTCACAAGTAAAGTTGTCTAAAACGAGTAAAGAAGAACGTCGAACAGGACAGCGATAACTTTGATTCAAAAAGTGACATTACGACGCCGTAAGAGAAATAGAAAAGACAAAGAAATCTCCATGAAGCAGGTGAAATCTGTAAAAAGAAGATACCAAAAAATTTCTTATATATTTTCTGACGTACTCTATATATGTTTTTGGGAAATTTTGTGATCATAGGAAAAATTGAATAATGAAAATATGCATTGTTGAAGATAAACAATGTTGTTGATATCATTTGTCTTGTCGAGTGCCATGAATAAATTTACTCTCCCTCTCTCATATATATATATATATATATATATATATATATATATATATATATATAGTATGAACAAAAAGTAATAAGACAAACAGGAATATTTCTTATATGTTATTTATTCTCAATTAGTTTCGACCTTAGGTCATCGTCAGGAGAAAATTTCTTATTTGAAGAAATTGTTTTTAGATTTTTTGAAAGGGAGCATTATAGAAGAACTATAAAACTTGGAGTATTTTTGAGGGTTTGACATCCTATTAGAATCCGGGTAGACCAGTGTGTTAGTAGTAGCAAGTCCATCTGTTCCATGAAAAACCTTTCAGGTGAGTTATTTTTATATATATGAATAAATACGAATTTTTTTGCGTGTCGCTACACTCATGCTAATATCAAAACAACCTATATCATGTTCAATTGCCAATACGCACGATCAATGTGCTATGTGTAAAAATGAATTTTTCACAATCGTGGGATTTATAATTTGCATTATAATTTTCAAAAGCAGTTTTTAATAAATAGTCTCGCACTATTCATTTGTAATTTTATTTTATTTTTACATGTATGTATAAACAATAGATTTTACAATATCTTTTATAAGAAAGGTAGACATTTATATAAAGATATATAAGTATTATTAGCGTTGTTCGGACTATTTTCCCCATCTTCATTGTTATTTAGTTAAGTTATTTATGTTAAGTAGACCTAGCATAGAAATGAATACAATATGGGAGCCCATAATTAAGAAGGCCAGATCAGATTGAGGAGGGAAAAAAACACACACAATATGAGTCTAGGTAAAAAATCATACATAAGTAAAATAGGTAGATATTCTAGCCAAATCAAGACATTAGGTTTATAAGTTCCCAAAATTCACACTCAATTGTCCAATGGCCGAGTGGATTAGGCAGTTTGGTTAAAAGACAGTTCTAAGTGACAGCTATCACTGGTTCCCGAGTTCAATCCTGAGTGAAAGCAGTTAGAAAAATTATTAATTAGCACAACTCCTACCCCCTAGTGGAATGAGAACAGGATACCCCCGTAGAATAAATAAAGGGTTAGGTTCAAAGTTCCGTGATGGCTCCCGAATACGACAAGAAAATTCCCGAGTTCGAAAAGAAGGTTCCCGAGTCCGAGAAGGTTCCCGAGTCCGACAAGAAATACCTGAAAGGATATATCAGCCGAAACGTTGTACAAATAACAATGAAGATGGGGACAATAGTCCGAACAACGCTAATAATACTAATCTTCAAGCCTCATCTCAAACATTCAGAGAAATAAAGATATATAATTTTCCATGTATGTTAATGGTCAGGCAATATCCTTGATTTTCAAAAATCATGCCGCCTAAAAAGATGTGCACGCAAGTAAAGAAACACGAAATAGTAAATATAGAATAAAGTGTTTTGTAGGCGCGACGTGTATTCGTTATCGTTGTAGGAAATTGACTCGGCAACCCGAGTTCAAATCCTAGACAAGTAATTTCAGATAGCGTTAAGACTCTTGGGAATGGTATGCATTCAATTAATCCCCCTTCAGCTATGGGTAAATAGTAGGATAGACCCGGCTCTTTTAACTTTGATTAGGCAACCGGTCTAGGAGAAGGAAAACTCTGAATTCAAACCCGTTAAACGCTGCTTAAGAAATTGATACGTGTCGCACCCTTCTCCTGTGGAGGGTTTGGTAAATATATAAAGTGTTTTGTAACGACTAGGGAAAAAGAAATATATCCCTATACATACACAACTATATGGTAACGTTCTTCATCTTCATCACTTAGATTCCATTTGTGAAAATTGTGACAAATTTGATGAAAAATATTACGTTAAATTAGTAAAATTGATGCCCAAAATAATTAAGTCGGTCATAAAAGTTTGAAGAGGGGCAACTAAATATTGATTATAAAATTGTTTGTCTCTGAATTCCATAATATTTACCTCACATAAGTCCACTTATCTTTCATAATGTCAAATTCTTTTCTCAAAACCGATTGTTCTTGATGAATATAACATTTCTCGTTCTAAATCACAATATAAAAGTGAGATCGCATGAGAGCGCATACCAAAACAGTTTCATCAGACGTATATCACACCTAGCACCCCTTATTTTTTCCAGTACTTACCTAATTCTCATTCTATTGTATGCATCCAGACAACCAGACTATTTCTTATTCGATATAGATGTAAGCCTGTATAGCGGCCAATTTACAATAATTCATTCATGCTTATTTGGATTCTTATGACACTCACTGCTATGGAGTTTGATGTCAAGCCTTGTCCTATTTACAAATAATGATATTAACATTGAAAATTAATCAATAAATATACATATACTATAATTAGCATTCAGTACTTATTTCCCTAGAGGATAAGGGTGAGCGCATAGCTAATCTCCACGATATTATTATTAAATTTCAAATAGCTTACAAATTGCTTTATGAGTTAAAACATTCCATCGTTATTTTGAAAACAAACCTTTCCCTACGATGTACTCGTTTTGGCCGTCTTACAATGATATATTAATACGAGGTTTGGCTGAAAATCTTTTATTAATAACAATTCTTGAATCGAAAAATCGTTTGCCAAATTAAACTTTAAATAGATTGCAAAGCTTTATCGAGTTTAATTTCAAAATATTTCTAACCGTTAGAAGATACGGTGATTCGGGCATTCAAGTAGAATTTAAAGAAATCTGTTAATGCAATATAGGGCGGAAATTACATATAACATTCGCCGATATAAAAATGGAAGCAGGAAAAGATATCTTTATTAATGGAAAATATTGAAATAGAAATTAAATGAAGAAAATAAGAAAAGTGGAAGCTTATTTTCTACATGTGATGGTGCATTCTTATATGGAAAGCGAATCGTTGTGGTAAGTTATTTGCAGAAACGGGTAGAAAATGATTTTCATATCGGGCATCCAAGAATTTCACATATGAAATCCCTTATGCGTAGTTACGTGTACTGGCCAAATATGGATAAGAACATTGATGAAATCATGTAAAAAAGTGTTCTCTAGCTGCTAATGCACCGAGGATAAAGTTTAGTACCTGCCCTGTTACTAACAAACAATGGACAAGATTACATACTGATTTTGTAGGACCTATGAATGGTTTGTACTACTTTATTGTAGTTTTATTAAATGGCCAGAAGTATTAAGGTGTGAGAAATCGGTATCAACTGTCGTAATTAATTTTTTGCATGAAATCTGTTCATGTTTAGGATGTCCTGAAACCCCCGTGTCTGAAAATGGGACACAATTTACGCCAAAAGATTAAAAAATGTTCTCTATCCAAGATCGAATCTGGAAGAGAGTATAATTGATAAGACGTATCGGCGGTGTATTATATATGAGTAAAGGTCACTTAGACCAATTGAATAAGTGGTACCGAAGATACAAGATTGGAGGAATCGATGACGATGAATAGTAAGACTAAAAGAAATCCAACTGAACCATTGGATATTGATCCCAAAACGAAGTGGTATGGCTTCCAGAGAAAGTGAAATCAAATGGGGAGGTATTGTAAGGGAGGATTTCCCCTAAAAGATAGTTGGACTCGTCCAACGGAACACATACAAATATACGAATACGCGAGGTCACAACAACATATATATATATATATATGTGTGTGTGTGTGTGTGTGTGAGGAAAGAGGATTGGAATAGATCCGACAGAATGTAGTAGAGATATGAGGAACAACAAGGACAAAACTCAGACAAACGTATGTAGGATAAAAAAAGAAAGCATGGAAGTGTGAGGAAATGAGGAGACAATTTAGGTTGGGATGAGGAGCCATGCTTTCTCTTTTCCCCTTCATCTAACCAATTCCGCAACCCCCTACACTAACCAAACCTCATCTCCTCACCTCATTTCCCTCACACTTAGTGACCAACTCAACCTATACCCACCCCTACCTATCCAACCTATGTTGTTCCTCATATCTCTACTACAATATTATATATATATATATATAAGAGAGAGAGAGAGAGAGAGAGAGAGAGAGAGAGAGAGAGAGAGAGAGAGAGAGAGAGAGAGAGCTCGATACGATGAAATAAAGCCAAATACCTTTTGTAACTGTTATTTCTCGCCTATGCAATTTTCAAACAGGTTTGTAAAAGGCATATGCGAGAAACTGACTGTTATCAAGTGGCGTTGAAGTTATTTTTTAACTAACCTAACTTAGATATTTAGATATATATATGCTCCATCAATGATATTGAGGACTCTGTTATTTCCTATAACTCCAAAATAAACAAAGGAGAACCACTCTTGACTGATAAATTATCTATTTGTTTTCCCATTAAACTAAACCCTAAACCCTAACCCTAACCCCGTCTTCTTATTTCCTAGTAGATCAATAAATAAATAATATTTCAGTTTATGTTGGAGTTATAGGAAATATCCGAGGACTCTTTACTTAAAAATATTCAATATTTCCCTAATGTCTCTCCTGTATCACAAACACTTTATTACAGGCGTGGATCAAGAACCTGGATACATTCATATACGAGCTATTCGAGCTGTAATTCGTATCAAAATGTGGGACAGCGTCACAGACGTGAAAGTCCTGAACCACACCACCACACAATCTGTGCCCATTAACGCCCGACTCCAAGGAGTGAGGACACTTCTTTCGCATGAAGGTGCTTTTCCCATGCGTCGATGCCTGCTGAATGGAAGGGTTGCATGCAATAAAAGATACAAAGGAAAGAAAGAAAAAAGCAGAGGAAGCGTTACAATGACACAATCCAAACCAAATCAAAACCATTCGTGTTGGCGTTTGTCCACTTTCAGGAAACCCGCTGTTAAGAACATATGATTGCCACAGAATGACGTGATAGGTCAATCGGATTTATTGAAAAATAGAGATTCTCTCTCTCTCTCTCTCTCTCTATATATATATATATATATATATATATATATATATATATATATATATATATATATATATTGAACAGATTATCGACCATATGGAAATCTGATCACCCTGATAATATAAAGTGATAATTCTTCCAAGCTCTAGCCGTTTCAGTACTTCTGTATAGCTGAACCTCTTGGACTCAAACGAAACGCATGAATAAAGAACTAATAGGAAAAATATACAAAGATGCGGTGTGTTGTCTAAAACAGCCACTTGCCTACTATTACAAAAACCAATTGGGCCAGACAAACAAGACTAGCATGTCACTGCTGAAGAAAACAAGGATACAAAAAAGCACACCAGTGTACGTCGACCAACAAAAACCTATATGAATCAGCTCTGCACGGATTCTGGATGCCAGGGCGGTAACCGATGGAGACAATTGGTGTGAGATAGTCATGGGTATCCGTGAAGTCAGTGCGATCTGATGTTTATATAGAAAGAGCATCTATTTGAAGAAGCATATCATGAGTGTTATAAGCAAGAAATAAATTATATATATATATACATATATATATATATATATATATATATATCTGTGAATGTTTTCAAAGTTATGTATAAAGACTATGTAGCCTCTATGCATGACTTGTTATGTTAGGTTTAGAAGGGATAAAACAAATAGGGATATATTTCTTTTGTGTTTTTTTTTAATTCTCAAATAATTTTGACCTTAGGTCATCGTCAGGAAAGAGTTTTTGGTGAAGAAAATCTTTTAGAAAGTTTTCCAAATAATTTTCAAAAGAGTTGATATGCTATAGAATATTAACAAAAATGAAATTGTAACTTAGTATATCCATTCGTTGAATGAAAATTATTACACACACACACACACATATATATATATATATTGTATATATATATATGTTAATAAATATGTGATATCGATTAAATTCATCTTATCCATCTACATTTCTTTTCTTTACTCAATTTTCCTCATATTGTCGGATTCAATTCCTTTTCCATTTTCACACACACACACACACACACACACACACACACACACACACACACACATATATATATATATATATATATATATATATATATATATTCGCAGTTTGGTCATATATTTTTTTATCATTATCTACTGCGTTCTGCGCATGCATGCTTATAGTTAGCATGGTTAAAGTCAAGTGATTGACGTATGAGACTGATCGTGACATTTTGCTTACTGTCTTTACACTGTAAACATGACCGCTCTTTACACTGTAAACATGACAGCAGTATGCACATACGAAGAGACACAATTTCTCTGGTCAAATGGAGATAGTGACTTTTTTAAAGGCTATCTCGATTTAAAAAATATTAATGACGCGTCAGTTTGGGTAAAATTTTTAAACTGTCTTTTCTTTTTCTTATTATTGTTTTTTCATTTTTACTTATTGGGATTGGATCAGGTACTGGTATTTTTGATCGGTTGTTCGGCTGACATTTTTAGCTGTTCTTCGAGTCTGGAAATTACTTTGGTCATTTGTGCTGTTCATAGTTTTAATAACGAACACAAGACGTTCTTGTTTTTCTGAGCTTATTTATTTTATCTACAAATCAAAAGGCCTTGGAGAACAGACACTTATTTTGCGTCTGTTCCCTTCAACAGTTTAGTCCAGACTGACCTCTCATCACTCTCTTCTAACAACCGCTCTTACATTCTTCATCACATGGCATCCATTGACCAATAAGGTAGTCTTATGCTGACCAATCAAAAATCGCCTTTCATTTCAGGGAGCCCTTCCTACTCCCCGAAGAACCAAACATTTCAGCGGCACTTCGTACTTTCATTCTCAGGTATCTAAGGCTCTTCTAAGTAATCTCGGTTATTTTAACAGTGATTCTCCTGTTAACTCAGTATGTTTTCAGGTTCTTTTGGACAGTTCCCAGGGCACCAACTAAAATTGGTATCATCGTCACCTTCATGTCCCTCAGCTTTTTCTGCACTCTGGTAAGATCCAGGTATTTTACTCATTTTTTCTTACTTGTTTATGGTTTCGATTCTTCTACAATTCCTCCAAATCTTTTTTTTTCAGGACTTTTGCCATTAGGGTAACAACATCAATTGTATTACCATCACATTCATATTTTGCAGCTATTATTATTATTATTTTCTACTTGCAAGTTTCTTAACACCAGGTTACGCTGGTGGTCTTTCACTGGAGTCTGAGTGACACCAAGTCTCAGGACGTCTCCAGAACACTTCTGATTATTCTAGCCGGTCTTAACAGTAATATTGTTTGGATGGACTCAGTTTTAACTCTAATTCCCAATTCCTCCAGTCTTTCTTTTTCAGACATTTGTGGGCCATTGTAAAGGCATCAATTATAATTGATATCACCGTTACCATCATCTTCCAAACCATTTTAGTTCTCTAGTCACGTACATATATCGCTTTATCTCTTCATTTTATTTTATTTCCATTTTGTGGTTCACCGAAACGGCAGAATTCATTACATGGCAAGTTATTTTTTCTTGTTAGTTAACACAAGAATTCCAGACGAAATCAGGGGATCCGTTTGTTTCTCAAAATCCTATAAAATTTTATGCGTTTTATTCGCTAGGACGGATTCAGTTTTATCATATAACATTTAGTAATATGACCAAATTTTAATTGTACAATCCCAAGTTGATCACATTTCTCTTCATGTTGTGCTAGATTGCTGCATTTTCTTATTATGGGATTAATTGTTTCGTCGCCATCTCCTCACAACATACAGTTGTTATTCTGATGCGTATTATATATTTTTGCTTTAATATAATTCGTGCACATAGCTTTATTTTGTGATTCTAATATAAGAGATTTATCTCAAGTTTTCTTCTTAACCATGAGCAGACAGTTCCGCGCCCCAGTTTGTTGCTTGAAGTATCTATAGAATTTTTTTTCTTTCCGTTTCTATATTCTAGTATTTGTTGTTTTTTCTGTTTTACTTGATATATCTATTTATTTACTATATATATATATATATATATATATATATATATATATATATATACTTTGTTATTGTTCAGCATCTACTTTTATTCATTACAAATCTATTTTCCTGATCTTTAATTATTAATTCCCAGGATCAATATATTAATTGATTCTGTCTTCTACTAATGAAATAGAAAAGAACATTGATCTTTAGAATCTTAATGATTTTCCTTGGTACAAATTGCATTAATGAATAATCCATATTTTAAACATGTACTTATCTAAATAATATGAGAGGGATGTGTCTGTTTTTATGTAATGTATCCGTATTATCTGAAAACATCAGGGAAACTAAGATGGTCGTTCAAAGTCGAAAAATAAAAAGCACAGGTTAATATTTTCTGATGAAATTTAGCATCAAACTTTTTGTAATTCAATATGATACAGACACACACATACACACACACACACACATATATATATATATATATATATATATGTATATTTGGGAATAAAAGGCCTTAAATACCATGGGTATCGTGGTTATGGACCATTTCCACTCGCGAGTATGCTCACGAGCTTCTTCAGAAATATATATATATATATATATATATATATATATATATATATATATATATATATATAAGAGTAATCCCCAAAACAAGATTTCCAAAGCATTGGGGACTCAGGGAAACTGTTCGTATGGCTATTAGCAAAGCCGTTGTGATTGTTTTGCAAGCAGCTGTTCCTGCTCCTGTGCGTGCCTAGCTGCCACTCCTAGTCTTGGCTTGGCAGTATTTTCTGATTGAGCTCTCGAATGAGACTTTCGCCAAGAGTAAAGTTTGCGCAATTATTTGGTTTTTAGAACTTAAAAAGCATTACACACACACACACACACACACACACACACACATATATATATATTCATTATTATATTTTTATTATATTATTATTTTTATTATATTATTATATTATTTATTATTTCATTTCATTTGGTTATTTAAAAATAATAATAGTTTGAATAATGTACACATGGATAAACTCCTGACCGAAACTCGTGTAAGTAAAATTGATTAAAATATCCTATTTTATCCATTTTATACTTTCTTTCCTTTATTTATTTTTTTCAACATACTGTCGGATTCGCTTCCAGTTTCATTTCACATATATATTTATGTATGAGACTAAGAGTTTCTCGAAAATGTGATCTGGTAATTGCAGAGCAAACAAATGTTAGTCGAATGTGTGAGTTAATGTATAAGAATATATGGCCTATCCTAAATGACAACCGTGACGTAAGGTGTCTTAACCTAGCATATCCTTTGTTAAAAAAGAAAATACCCTACAAAGCTACCAAAAGGACAAAAGATGAAAGAGAAAGAAGCAAAACACACCGCTATCAAGCTCTGATCATGCCGTAAACTGCAGCAGGTGCAACCGTGACAGCCTGTTCCACATTGGCCTTCTCAGTCACCAATGTGGCACTGCAGTGGGCATGGACCATTTTCTTCTCGAACCTCGTTCATCAAGCCAAGCCAAGCCATTATATATATATATATATATATATATATATATATATATATATATAAGTAGATAGATAGATAGAGAGGTATAGCAAACTGTAATATATATATATTATTGAAGTCAGTTAGTCTACTGTTGGTTTGAATAACAGCAGCTAGCTAAGTACAACTGAAGCAGTGTCCAAGACAGTTGGTATTTATATAAATCAAGAATGATCCATTCATGAATTTGGGTGATTACATTCCTTGAGTTCTGATTGGCTGCTTGATTTGAATGATATTGTAGTGTTTTATAAATACCCTGTCATTCTGCAGTAGATTTTGCAACTATTCGGGTTTGTATTGGGTTACAACCGTTTGTTGCCATGTCTTCCCAATTCGACGGTAATTGGAACTTTGATTATTCTTCATATATAAGTAGAGATTAATTCATATCATTGATAGGGCATATATATTTAGCTTAGCTTAGCGCAGACATAAAGTCAAAGTCGCCTGTAAACTGTCCGCTTCGTTTATTGTTTTTGCTACCATAACTTTAAATATATATAAGGATAGGATGATTTGAATAAATCCGACAAAATGTGGTTAAGAAAATTTGATTGGCCGGAAAATTATCTAGAAGTTGACTGAGAAAATTTTCCGGGCAATCAAATTTTCACTAACACATATCCACTCTTCCAATTTTATCACTTAACCCACCCCTTACCCATTCACCTTCTCCACTATTTATGCTGTATAAATGTTTCAAATAAAGGACTAAAGATGTCTCACTTAATGTGAAACGTAATATTTCCTCTACATCTGTTTGTTTGAGTTGTTTTGTCCACACTTTTTCCTCTATCTTTAACCATACACACATATATATGTATATACACTTACACACAAACGTATGTATATGTTTGTGTTTGTATGCGTGTGCACACTTGCGTGTATATATATATATATATATATATATATATATATATGTGTGTGTGTGTGTGTGTGTGCGTGCGCGCGCGCGTGTGTGGCACAATTTAGTCGGAGCTGCAAAGAAATATGTTATTGTAAGAGGATGTTTGCACATGAATTAATCTTAAGTTTATATTTTGTAAATTTGAAGCCGCCTTTGAGGTCGGTGGAGAGTATAATTCGATCATTTGTTTTTTATTTGAGAATTCAGATTGTAAATTAGTTGATCAATGTTGACATTTAACGCGTGCAAAAACATTCAGTTCATGATTGCTTGTCATATTTCACATTCAGTCAAGTAATCATGGATTATTAACAGTGCGATTGGTTAAGTGTCAGGAAAATGGAACACGAAATGGGACACAAAGATCAAATGACGAGGAAAACATCAGGAAAATGAGTCGAGGATATTTTTAAGTGAAAACAGAATTATAGAGATCAGGAGCAAATCGCAGACTGTGGTTTTAGTTAGCACAAGACATTTTGCGATATTCAAATGACCGTGCAAGATGAACGACTTTGACACAATTTCCTATATATATATATACACGCACACGTATATATATGTATGTTTACACGCATATATATATATATATATATATATATATATATATATATATATATATATATATATTTATCTATGGTGGAATAATTCAATGCAGAGTTCGTTCGTAGTAATACAGGTCATACGTCGAAGGAGCTTCATGTACATTGTTTAGTGTGTGAACATACAGAGCAATATAACTGAAGGAATTAAGGAAAATACTTTTGATTTACTTCATTTTCTGCTCAGTGTCTGAATATGCTCTAATGAGCTTGTTACAGTTAAAATGAATTATTAGATGAAACAAATCTAATGTCTCTTCATTTATTTATATATTCAGAAAAAACATACAAAGTTCTTAAAGATATTTTACAAATACATGGACTTTATAGCCATGAAACTGACATGAGGATGTAGAGAGTATCCCATGGCAAAGTAGCTAATGTGTTCGACTGCGACAATCGAATAAGCGAATTCGAATTCCAGATGTGCTATTACGATCACTTTCGAAATAATAGCATTAGGAAAGATATAAACACTAGATATGGGTGAAATAGTACCACTACTTTTCTTGTAAGAGAATGGCTTTGGTATTATATAATCTATAAATGTTGATATGCCATTAAGCAAATAAATCAAACCAAACGAGTATGTCAATGAATAATTAATTTGCGGTTTTATGCTTCTCTATTAGCCAGTATTTCAGTACTTTTCTGAATTTAGAAAAAAAAGTTTTCATTACGATTTGATGTCTCTCCTCCTCTTCCCCTTTCTCTCTCTCTGTGTCTTTCTCTCTCTCTCTATATATATATATGTATATATATATATATGTATATATATATATATATATATATATGTGTGTGTGTGTGTGTGTGTATGTATATGTGAAGAGAAAAATGGAAGTGAATCCGACAGTATGTAATATAGTGTAAAATTGAAAAAAAAACACAGGTTCATAAAATGAGTGATGTTTATTAAGCCAACGCGGCAGTTTTTCAATCTGTTTAGTAGAACTTCTTCAGGGTTTTTGTTTTAAGGAAAATCACATATAATAAGGAGATTGTGAGAATCCTCCTGAAAATGCTGAATGAAAAACTAGCGTTTTTAGATTGTTTGAAATATATACAAACAAACGAAAAAAAATGAGTAAATTAAATAGGTAAATAATATATATATCAACACCAATATTACAAATTAACAAACAAATTTTCTCATATATATATGGGTGGTAAAATATAGAAATAAATCCGCCGGTATGTATTTAAGAAAAAACAAACAGTTTCAAAAGGTAAATTTATAAGTAGATTGTGAAGTCGAGATTAAAATGTCTTTATGAAGGTTTTATTAAAAACCGAAACGTTAACGTGGACTTCACAATACACAAATGAATTTATCTTTTGGAATACTTTTTCTTATACACACACATACAAACACACACACACACAAAAGAAAAGAAAGAAACAAATATACACCCACAGATATATATATATATATATATATATATATATATATATATATATAATATATGCTCAATTTGTAAAAGAGCAAACCCACTAACCCCTCTACCGTATCACGTGGGATGATTCCAGGTAGATACGGACGTACATGCACTAGTTATAAAAAGTGCTCATTCAATGGCACCAAAAAGCCGGTCTCTACGAGGGGAGTTTTCTTATCGCCACACAATACATAGTCGTATAACTGAGACACATGAATAAATGTCTACCTAGAATCATCGCACCTGATAATGGAAAAAAATTGTTCAATGTATACTTCTTAGCTCTCTTTCCCTACATCTAGCATCAGTACATTTCCCTAACCACGAACCTAACAGCACCAGCTTGATGATTGTGATTATTGAAGTAGAAGATTCAGATTATTATCAGAGAATTGATAAGACTATTGGCGTTGGTGTTTTTTGATGGCAATGATTAAGAAAGTGTGAAAAGTAGAGTTAATTTTCATGGTGGACGCAGTCCTTTCAGAGAGCGGAATATTGATCAGCAGAAAAGATACCAATAATTATATTTCCTTGATGTTGGTAGTAATTATTATTGGGAGATATTACTATTAGTATTCCGATAAGGCTTTTTGTGGTATTAGTATTAATATTATTATTATTAGTAGTAGTTGTAATAGTAGTAGCTGTAGTGACCAAAATGAGGGTGATTGAAGCTCTTCTAATGAAGGCAAGTTTTTTTTAAGGAGGATAGCGGATATGAAGATGAACATTATTGGAAGTGGAAGAAAAAAGAACATTTGAAAAAAATGAAGAAATTTTCAAAGAAAAATAGAATTATAATTTTCTAGGAGGTTTGAGACATGAGCGGTGAAATAAATTAGGTGAGAATAAAAGAAAGAAAGAAAGAAAGAAAGAGTAAAAGGGAAAAGTTCAAGTTATGCGTTGTAGAAAGATAGAAAGGAAAAGAAAATGGAAGAAATCAAGTTATCTCCTGCGTAGATAAACAGAAAACGAAAGAGGAAAGAAATAAGACATGCATGACAGAAAGAAAAAAATAGACTAAGCAAAAACGCGATCCACTGACGAAGGAAACAAAGAAGGAAGCAAAAAAAAAAAAGCAAAAAGCAAAACCCATCAAAACAAAAACATCTCCCAAAAGAATTAGTGATTCAGTATAGAAAAGAAAGAATTAATGGAATAAAGAAAGAAAAGGAATTAGAAAAATATGTATCATTCTAGAACGGAAGAAAGAAAGGAAAAGTAAAGAAAGAAAAGGAAACAATTGATTTACAGTATAGATAAATGAATAAATGAATAACGAAATAAAAAAGCGAATAAATAAATGAATAAAACAAACACTGAAAAAAGTAAGAAAAATTTAAATTTACAAAAAGAAACTAAGAAATATATATCAAATAAAGAAAGAAAGCTAGAAAGAAAGAAAGAAAGAGAAGCAACTGCCAAGCAATCATAAAGTAAAAAACAAAGCGAAATGAAACAGCTTTGTACATGATTAGATCTCCTGTTGACCATTTCATTTCTACGGCGACAACCGTACGGTAACGCATTTCCTGTCATGCAAGAGTAACACAACTCTCGCTTGACCAGTGAAGCTAACTTTTTTCTAGCGAAGACTTTCCTATTTCTTCTTCCATGTGTAGTGCTTCCATGCATACTACTTACAGGTGTTATGCCTCCAGGATCTTTCCAAAATGATTGGTTCATACCAGTCGACAATAGAATGTTACACATTATCAGGCGTAATTATCGTAACAAAAAAAAGGCAAAGTCATCGTGGCGTAGTGGTTAACGTGTTGGACTGCGACATCGTGGAAAGTGAGGTGGAACTCGAGTCAAGCTATTGCGTTAACTTTCGGACTAATACCCTTGGGAAAGGTATGAAACCCCTAATAGATCCACTAATAGGTTAAATAATACGACTGCTGTTCTTCTACAAGGATAATCTTGACATTAACTAATCCACGAAGGTTGATGTTCCATTAAACAAAGAAACCCAACCATCATAACAAACGAAGCGACACGCCTTGCTTTCTTGTTTAATGAAACAAATGCAAAGAAATGGAGGAAGCATGAAAAGCTTTATTACCGTATTGATTGATTGGCATCCTTCCGTCTACTAAAGACGATGGCGTAGTGTCCACTTTTTGTTCTTCCTTTAATCTGCAGCTGCGTGAGTGATTGAACAGTCTACCTCTTGATTGGCAATCACTGCGAGCAAACAGTGATGCCTGCGGGAGTTGCTCTTTTTCACTCCTTTACTGTCCTTGTTTGACAAGGAGTCACCAGGTCGCACGGTCGTCTGCACAAGCCTCCCATGTGTTGGTGTCAATGTGGCATGTCTTTATTTTCCTTTGCAGACATCTTTACTCTTATATAAGTCAAGTTTTTTTAAGAAGACATATTTGGACAAAAAGAATAAGGGTTTGGCCTGATTTCGCCTCTTAGGTAGAGATTGGGCTCTTTAACTTTGGTATGGCAACCTGTCTAGGAGAAGGAACACTCTGAATTCAAACCAGTTAAACTCCACTTAAACACTTGGCCATGCTTTCTATCCTGCTCATACGGAGGGGTTGGTAAATGCATATGCAAACAGTAGGATCTTTGGCTATATCCCCACCCCCCATCTGAAGGTCAAGCTTAAATGTTCGAATTACGGTAGGACTCATTTAATTTAATATATGTGTTTGCGGAGGAAAATCAACAGACAAAATGGAACACGTACTTTTATTTAAAATCAATCGTCCCTAGAGTGTCTTTCGTAACTGATATCGCCCTCTGGCCTGTGTAGTAAAATCATATGTGTGTCGGTCTGGAGGCATATTTCATTTATCTTAGTTTACCTCTCACTTCATATCTTAGCGTCAGATTCAGGACAATGAATGCATGTAAGTAGTTACAGTGATATGAAAATGTAGGTAACTGAAAGTGTGACATATACATAAACTGGTAGGTACCCAGTTATACACATGTGTATTAATACTGTAATGATGGTTGAATACCTATATGCAAGTATTAAGACTTCCATACATATTCGTGTACATATCGAAATTTCAATACCTAATTCTAACTGGTGTCAACGTATATATGAACAATTATTTTGTTAAGTCGAAATTGGAAGGTTTGACCCATGGAAAATATCGACAAATACACGAGTATCTTACGTAACTGATGAATGTGAAATTGTAAGATAATTTTCTAAGATAACAATTCAAGCATAATAGGAAGTACTAAGAGCAAGCCTTCACTCTATAATGAATTCCATTAATTAATGACATCTCAAACGAGTCAACCAATAAATCAGATCGATTAATATACGAGTCTATAAAGTAAGCAGTAAAGGGCGGTGTGGACTAATGTCGGTATCAGCCCGACAGCGAGGAAGTCTATCATCTTTTCACTTGCGCTAGATCAGAGAGATTATTTTTGTGTCTGAGGTTAAGCGCCATATCTACCATCGGTTCCCCACTTTGCCACTCAGATTCAAGCTATGCTACCCATGCGATGAGTTGGTGAAGGCCGGTATTGAACCAGGAACCTTGTGGTTCCTAGGTGGATTTTCTACCTACTTATAATAATATAAAAAAATGTCTATTTAACACATGGTAATAAAGGGATATTCCATCCTTCCAGATCTCTAGAACTGGAGCCTCACCATCAGGTGCAATTAGTGTCATACTTAGAACATTCCTTTATTTTCGGGGTTATCATTTCTGTTTGACGCATAGATGTGACCATAACAGATATTAACACGCCTAGGGTAATGGCAATGAAGGGGTTCTCAACACGCCCCAGAGCTCCAGAATTGAATTCTCACCAAAAGATGCAGTTTACAGTCATGTCCAGGTCCACGATCGTAAATAAACGCGACCTATTTAAGAGATCAATGAATATACGAGTATCTAAACTAGTTGATAAAATTTTCAATGTTTTGTCAGTCTGACAGCGTCTCAGTCTATAAGAATGGGGGATTTTTTTAGAAAGTTTCCTGAGATGCGTATTATATGCCATAAAATACGGCATTTTCTTACTCTAATTTCTAGTTCTTATTTCTTGGCCATGAACCAAGAGCCGACCTATATGCAAACTCTACTTAAATATTAACATATATGGTTATGCGCGCCGCTGAGACGCATTGGAATCTCGGAAACAAGAGATTAGGAAATGAATAAAAACTGGACGCATAAAAGAAGAAAAATCGACGGGAAATAAAAACAAACAAAAGCAAAAACGAACTAACCCGCCGTAAATTCTCCTGAGTTATCTCCCGTTGTGAGAAGAGGGAAAAAGACAAGACAAATGGCGGACAAGAAGAAAATAGAGGAAGAAGAAAATTAGAAAGAGAATTGAAAGTAGAAAATCTCATAGACTACACAATTTTTCATTCTCCTCCTAAATCGATTATTTTCTGTTGCTTTCTTTTCCGCTTTACCTTTGTTTCCCATCCGTATTTTTTGTATCTTTTTGGGGCGATTTATCTTCTTTACTTTCTTTTGTTATTTTTGCACAATTCGTTTCTTCACTTTCTCGGAAAAAATTGACTCAGATGCATTGAAAGGATTCCCTTTAATTAGTTTTCTTAATTATTATTCAGCAACGCATCCTATTTGATCAAATTTACATCTCCCATTAGTCTAGTTTCTCCTCGGATATTAGAAATGGGAATACTGGCGAGAGTCTTTCAGTCATAATCGTCCAGGGTTCGGGTCCAATACCATCCACAAAAATATGTTCCTCAAAATGGAAGAAATGGAAGAAAATATAAATTTCGCATGTTTTATCTGGAGATTATATTATATATATATATATATATTATATATATATATATATAAAAGTAAGTAAAGTTGTCGGGGCGGCCTAAAGTCGGTATCAGCCATACAGCGAGGGAGTCTATCTCCTTTTCAATAGCGCTAGACCAAGGAGATTGTTTTAGCATCTGAGGTGGAGCACCACACCTACCACCAGCTCCTTACTTTACCGCACAGATCCCTGTGCTACTCATACGCTGAGTTGGCGAGGACCGGTATCGAACTAGGAACCTTGTGGTTTCTAGCCGAACGCTCTACCGACTGAGCTAACACACATATATATATATATATATATATATATATATATATATATATATATATATATATATATATATATATATATATATATATATATATATATATATATATATATATATATATATATATATATATATATATATATATATATATATATATATATATATATATATATATATATATATATATATATATATATATATATATATATATATATATATATATATATATATATATATATATATATATATATATATATATATATATATATATATATATATATATATATATATATATATATATATATATATATATATATATATATATATATATATATATATATATATATATATATATATATATGTGTGTGTGTGTGTGTGGGTGTGTGTGTGTGTGTGTGTGTGTGTGTGAAGTAAATGGAAGTTAATCCGACAGTATGAATTTATCATTTTTAGAAAAAACAAATGATGTTGATAGTTTGCCGACATAATCTGTTTCGACCCTTTTAATAGAGAGGTCTTCATCAAGAGCAAAATATGAAGGAAAGGACGGAAAATAACCGTTAGAAGGAGGGGTACAAACGTATATATATATATATATATATACATACACGAATATATATACGTATATGTATATATATATATATACGTATATATGTATGTGTATATATATACGTGTATATATATATATACACGTATATATATACGTATATGTATATATATATATATATATATACGTACATACATACGTATATATACGTATATGTATATATATATATAATACGTATATGTATATATAATATATATATATATATATATATATATATATATATATATATATATACGTATATGTATATATATATATATATATATATATATATATATATATATATATACGTATATATATATATATATATATATATATATATATATATATATATATATATATATATATATATATGTATATATATATATATACGTATATGTATATATATATATATATATATACGTATATGTATATATATATATATATATACGTATATGTATATATATATATATACGTATATGTATATATATATATATATATATACGTATATGTATATATATATATATATATATATATATATATACACGTATATGTATATATATATATATATATATATATATATATATATATACGTATATATATATATATATATATTACACGTATATGTATATATATATATATATATATATATATATACACGTATATGTATATATATATATATATATATATATATATATACACGTATATGTATATATATATATATATATATATATATATACACGTATATGTATATATATATATATATATATATATATACACGTATATGTATATATATATATATATATATATATATATATATATATATATATATATATATATATATATATATATACGTATATGTATATATATCTGTATATATACGTATATGTATATATATATATATATGTAAACACGGTTTGTTTGGAATGGCTTTTTGCCGATAATTTTTTGCAGAATAAGTGCTTAATTGGAGTCGTACCTAATTTTGAAAATTAATTAATTAATAATGAATTAGGCGGGATTATTAATTAATTAATTTTCAAAATTAGGTACGACTCCAATTAAGCACTTATATATATATATGTGTATATACGTATATGTATATATATATGTATATATACGTATATGTATATATATATGTATATATACGCATATATGTATATATACGTATATATGTATATATGTATATATGTATATATGTATATATGTATATATATATACGTATATATATACGTATATATATACGTATATATATAACGTATATATATATATATATATATATATATATATACGTATATATATATATATATATATATATATATATATATATATATATATATATATATATATATATATATATATATATATATATATATATATATATACGTATATGTATATATGTATATATACGTATGAGGAAAAATGAGTAAAGAAAAGAAAAGTAAATGGATAAAATGAATTTATTCGATATCACATTAATCGATATCACTTATACATGTGTTTCGGTCAGTTTATGTGTGTGAAAATATTTTGCACACATACAAGAATCGACCTTCATCAGAGTGAACATTTATTTTTATGAAAATGTTCACTCTGATGAAGGTCGATTCTTGTATGTGTGCGAAATATTTTCACATACATAAACTGACCGAAACACATGTGTAAGTGATATCGATTAATGTGATATCGATTAAATTCATTTGATCCATTTACTTTTCTTTTCTTTACTCATAGTGTCGGATTCAATTCCTTTTCCATTTTTACATATATACGTATATATATGTATATATATGAGGTTAAGTAAACAAACAAATGTGTTTATTTTTATATGGCTTTAAGCCGACAATCTTTGGAGGATGTGTGCTTAATTGAAGTCATACCTAATTTTGAAAATTAATTAGTTAATAATTAAAGAATTTTGGCGGGCATATATGTTCAAATGTAAGGCTAAACTAATCGAGAAAATGTCAATCCCTGAATGTATATTTCGACCTATTAGGTCTCATCAGCAAGGTTATAGACATGGGAGACAGCTCCGTGTGTGACTCGAAACCTCGATTGTCAAGCTGACAGGCGAAGTCTCTAACCGTTACACTTGGTTGCCATTCCCACATTCTTCGTTCGTTTTGAAACTTATTTATATTCCACTTTTTATTGACTTGCTACACGACAGTATGAGGTTAAGTAAACAAACAAATGTATTTATTTTTATATGGCTTTAAGCCATTGGAGGATGTGAGCAATTTACAATGCAATATGTATTGAAAATTATATTTATTTAACTTTTTTTTTAATTCTAAATATTTTCGGAAATAAAATTCCATCATCAGAGTTATTGAAAGTACTAGGTGTTTTTATTTAAAAAAAACCCACCTTTATTTCACTATGCGAGGCTAAATTTATAGTAAAAATTAAAAGAATTTCGAACAATCTCCACGAGCGTTTAAGAAGTTAAATAGATATAATTTTCAACACATATTGCATTGTAAATTGCCTTCAAAAATCTTTATATTACATATACGCACAATGCTTCAAAGATACTATAAAAAAAACTTTATTTCACTATAACCACGATAGTCACCGGAGATGTAGATATCCAGATATTTTTGTTTTTTCAAAAGACAGAATGAAAAAAGTGAATGGAAGTGAATCTGACAGTATGAAATTAATATTTTAGAAAAAACAAACACATGATGTTAAAATTCGCTGACAGAAATCTGTTTCGACCCTTTATTGAAGTGGTCTTCATCAAGAGCGAAGTGTGTGTGATAGAGAGACGGTATGAGTGGGCCATTATAAGACAAAAGTGTTACAGATGAAACGTTCAATTACATAGCCAGAATTAAAAAAAAATTACTATCGTGGTTTGCAATGCTGGGATTTCTGAACTTTTTGATACTTTCTTATACACTTTTATACATATTTACATCAAACTCTTTTGAGTTTTCTTTGTGTACTATAATGCTTCTGATTTAATAAAATAAAATAAAATTTATTGTATTTAATTTTCAAAACAGAATATGCATTTTCAAAATTAAAAAAAAAAAAATTACAATTACAATTAACAGTAGTCTACAATATCTATTGGCGTCTGAAATTGTGTAAGGGTTAATGATCTTGACTCTCGCTGTGTGTCCCAAAACCCAAGGCCATGGGAGTAAAAGCTTAGTTTAGCCAGACGATATAATTGATTAACATTAACATTATGTAGTTATTTCACATATATAACATTAATGTAAATTCTAACATTTTAACCTGATAATTCAAATATCCACACAATACCCAGAAATTATATTTATCATATATTATATGCCATCAAATACAGCAACCATTTCCTAAAATTCAGTTGATAGGACTACACAGCGACCATGCTTCCATATTTAATAACAGTAGGTTGGGAAAATCATGTTCTAAGTTTCAACTTTGATGAGGAAATGCTAAACCCAGTCAACTACACCAGGTTCAATTATTTTCATATCAAGTTCAGAATCGTTTGTTGTTGTTGTTGTTGTTGTTGTTACTAGCAGCTAATTTGATGAATTCTATAAAAATCAATAATGATATTCTAATAAAAACTAATTCTACTCTTATTAAAATATAAAATTAGAGTTAATTTCGCTGTCAGGAAATGGTACAATTTACTCATTAACTGCAACTAACATTTACTGTTATTTTATAACAATGACCTTCAGTGAATAATGCTCAGCATTCAAATATATATATATAAATATATATTTAATATAAATATATATAAATCTATATATAAAATATATATTTTATGATTAACTCAAGTGATTTCCGTCTACATAAAGCTTATGAAGATATTTCTATTCGTTTACGTAATGCGCAAAACCAAAATACTCGTGTGAGTCAAAAAAGTTTTTCAATATTTTGGTACGTGCTAGTTTGACTGATGCAGATCACAACGTAGAAAGTACCCTCTGTGGTTGATATTATTGTGGTAGTTGGTACATTGACATTTTGTACATTGCTTCAATCCGTGTGTTATTTGAAAGGGACACAGATTAACGTGCAACGTAGTCCAATTCGGAAACCAATGCTTTACGAGTTATACTGAGCCCTAGCGCCGTGGAAGCAACTAAAAACGTGTTGTACGAAAGGAGAAAACGTAGTACAGTAACAGTACCTGGTTCAATAAATCTCGCTCGGGTTATAGGAATCTTAAGGATTGGGCTTGATGATTACGCCTAAAATTGTGGATTCCGAGGCTCCGAACAATAGACACAATTCTGGCGAGTAGCACTTGGAAAGTATGAGGCATCTACTGATTCTTATTGTCCACTTTTACGACCTCGGTGAAAGTAGTCAGAGCTGCCGTTACGTTACGAAAATATTGCAAACCGTTTGACTCGCCCTTGTAATATTTTTTTATCATGCTTTTGATTGAAGATGTTGATAACGATAGCCATCAGACATCATCAAATGTTTCCTAATAATGACATTAAAGTACACCCAGTGGCGAGAGTCCGTCCTTTGTTGATATTACTTACATGTGCACTATGTCCCACGTTGGTTATTTATCTGTTAATGTAGGATCCATAGTTCAGATTGCACGAGGCTCATTCACTACTTAATGTGAATTTTGACTAAGTATTTGGCAGTAGGGATCACTTTTTCAATGAAATCTATACTCGCGGACCCTTTTATATTCTCAAAGACTGTCAGCATGACCATAGTTACTGATCGCTGAGCCCGGAACTTTTTCCTTATCAGAGAAACACTGTGTTTCCACTTCATGGATTGTCTTTTCGAGTCGGGATCGTCATTGCAAACCCATGTATATCGTATTTCTAAATATCTTTTTTTACTAACACATGCTTCTTCGCACACATCACACATTCTTCCGTAATTTTCACTTTTTTGCACTTCTCCGCAACCAGAAATTTGATTACACACCTCTGTTCAAAACGGTGGCGCTTTGTTTAATTTGCTGCCATTTCAAATAGCGCCAAAATAGATAATTTTGTGCGATTGAATTAATTTTTGCTAAAAAGCAATTCCAAACAAATTATGGAAAACATTAACAAAAAAATGTATTTTGCTTTTTTAAAAATATTCCACTTATTATTAAGTGATCCTCGCACCTTACACTGCTGGAGAGGCAATGTCAAACAGATAAGTTACGTTCTCCTATGAACACCTTAATATGGACACACCAGTGTAGGCCGACCAGCAAAAACGTACATGAACTTTAACGAAATGATTCGAAAAAAGCTAAATGGGAACTACACTAGGATGCTGCGAGCTGTTTTGAACAAATCCAGGAAGCATCATACTTTAAAAAGAGCAGTTATATGGCCATTTACATCATATCAAACCATCCAAGTAAGACGAACAAGACACGATGGTCACAACTGGAGAAGTAAGGACGAACTCATAAGTGACGTTCTCTTGTGGACACTTACATATGGACACACTAGTGTGTACTGTCAAGAAAGGAGCTACATTGATCAGCTATGTGTGGATAGTGGATGTCGTGAGCAGGGCTTGTCGAACGATTACCGATATGGATGGGTGTCGAGAAAGAGACATGGGAATCGGTGCTGTTAGCACGACATGATGATGATTATGATGATAAATCTGCCATTTAATTGGATCGGCAGCATTCCTCTCGACCTATGATTTGAAAAAAAAAATGACAAAATCACTAAACAAGATAATACGTCGAATGTATCCTCTGTAGATAGCTAAGAAATGGGTGTACTGGATATGACATTAAACTGCATAGGATGCTGATTCTTTGGATCTGGAGATCTGGGGATTGTGTATCATTGCTATTATTCCTAGGTCTACTATGACCCAGAGCGTTCGCTGGTTGGTTGGATTTTACAGCTTGTCAATCCTTGGGCTATTTTATGCCGAAAACTATTTTATTTTATTTGTTCTTGATGGGTATTCAGTTTTTTAAAACTCATTTTAAACACTTTAAAAATTTTTTTTTCATTTAATCCATAGATGGGACCATGACAGGTACTGCTGCTCTGGGTCAGAGTAGACCCAAGAGTAATTACGATGAAGAGATACTCCACACACCCCAGAGTTTTAGAATTGGAACCTCACCACTAAACTAAGGTTTAACGTCAACCACCGCCTTCTAGCGCATATGATATAAATGGTTGGGGAGTTGTCATAAGAGCAACAGTGTCGGGAAAATCGTATAGATGCTAGGGCTTGACGTGCCGAATCGATTGATAGGAGGTATCCTCTCCCAAGTAATATCCAAAGTAGAGTGTTACATATCATGAGCTACTCAACCACGAGGATTCTGTCCTTAAGCATCATGGATCATTACCCATGGCCAACAGGTGATTTGGAGGGGTCTTATCCGTCTACAGGGGTGCAGCCGGCGTATTCTACAGTCCCAAACCGACAGTGTGTTGGAGTGTTACCGATTGTCAGAGTTCCATCTATGGGTCAAATACATCTGTTTTCAACTTATTAGTATTAGACAAGAGTACTTGAAATCATGCCACTGTATGAAAACTATTTATGTTAGGTAGGAATATTTGATATCATATGTGTACAAGAAATCAAAACAAACTGTTTGCAAAGAAACAACTACACAAAAAAGTAAATATGAAACACGATATTCTAACATTTAGGCATGAAATAACTCAATCAATCAATCATAAGATGTATATTTTAGTCCACAAAATAATTTGCCAAATATCTAAAGCACCTGACTCAAGTTAAATGTGAATTAACTTATATATATATATATATATATATATATATATATATATATATATATATATATATATATATACTGTGTTATGTTCTGGTTTCAAAGTTGCCTCCTTTGCTTCAGAGAAGAGTTTTGGTAAATAGCTTTTCTTGGAAAAATATTTGCCTATTAAGCTAAATTGGAATCGCCAGTTATTGTGTGTGTGTGTAAGGTGTAAGAGAGAGAGAGAGAGAGAGAGAGAGAGAGAGAGAGAGAGAGAGAGAGAGAGAGAGAGAGGGAGAGAGAGAGAGAGAGAGAGAGAGAGAGAGAGAAAATTCATCCGCACATGTATTCATGTCTGGAGTTTCTCGGCGATTAGTGTGTTCAGATGTTCCCAAACGACATTCGTGTGACAGATCTGAATTCAGAGTTTTCCTTCTTCTAGTCATACAAAGGTTAAATAGCTCATTCTGCATTACTATTTACTCATAGATCAAGAGAGGATGCATACCTTTCACAAGGGTATTAGCGCTATGTGAAAGGCAAACAGACTCATCCGGGATTTGAACATGGATCGTCGGGTTCATTTCGATGACTATAAACATTACACAGCGAGCGTGTCCCAAACCTATTAACCGTAATCCACTGCATATGTAACAGAGATCATTCTTTACAGTTAATTTAGTTGAAAATCCGAAATTTATATCTGAGAAGTATTTTAGAAAAACACTAAAAAATAATTCCACAGTTTTTAAATTTTATTTTGATATCAAAATCCATTCATTTAGATTAATTTTTTTCTTTCATTGATTTTATGTTAGTTTCAAAAGTCCAGGTGAGTTTTTGATATTCTATTTTAACAAGTGGGTAATATTCTTTTATTATTTCTCTGCACATGTAATATATGTCTGCTGGTAAATATTCAGATGCTAATTTAGCATATTTCTCCTTTCTATTTAAAAAAAAATTCTCAGTAGCTATTTTTATTGGTCATATTGGCCACCCGATATTGCCTTCTTTTAGTCCAATATGTAGTTAGGATTTTGGCCTATAAATAAATGATTAAAACACTTTTAATGTCATCGTTTACAGAAGCCTGGCCACCTAATACAACGCTCATCGTTTTTATGCAATATATTTTATTGCTCGCACTGGCGTCAAACGTCTAAGTAAATAATCGTAATATTTCATGATTAAAAAATGATATAAAATAAAATGAAAATAAAAATAAAATCAATAAAAAAAAGGTTATGCAAAGGATAATACACTATGGCATTAGAATAGAAACTTGGCACCAAAAATTCATTTCTTTTGTTACAATTCAGAATAAGACTAAAGGCATTTAATTTGTCAAACACGAGCATAATAAAGATTACTATAATTGGGAAAATATGTTCAACTAGGTTGCGTCAATTTAGCTAGCTCCAAGAGAGGGATCTTGATTGAGCCTTCGGACCAACAATGATATTTTGTGCTTTAAGTACATATTACATTTTTATTAATCTTGAAAAATACTTTTAAACATTTAACAATTTTCATTAAAACAATTTGTCTACTTAGAACATTGTGCAAAGCTGCAGGTTTGGCTCTTAATCTGGTCTTTTGTTGGCGGTGATTTCCTTTTGCGAGTCTTACTGCTGTCGGATGCGATAGGCAACAATAAACTACAGAAAAACTCAAAATTGGTCGATGCAATTAAGTATTTAAGCTAACCTAAGTTCAACGATAATTCTTCTGCTGCCATTTAATTTATAGACAATTTGATGTACGTAGTCCTTACTTTCCGTACAAATAATCAGTTGTATTTCATGGGTGACTTTCGTTGTACTTTGTAATTAATTGCCATTATTCCCAAATCTAATTCCAAGTTGAAAAAAATGTTATCGTACAAAATCTTTCGTCGCAAAACATCACGTAAAAATCTCTGAAAACTAAATTCACCATAGGGTTCAGAAATTATTCAGATATTCTGTGAATGGGTTAGTATTAACTTGCCCCTAATATGTGATGACAATGAGTTTATCAGGATCCTATCTATCTATCTACCATAGACTCTCTCTCTCTCTCTCTCATATATATATATATATATATATATATATATATATATATATATATTATGGAAAAGATGAATTACCGGTGAATATGGTCACGGTGGTTGATGTGAAGTTCATAAAGGTAAGGCAGTGATATAACAAATAAAAAGTGCTCAATACGTTAGGAGAGCAACTTCATTTTAATATAGGTCCAAGTGATAACCTACTCGAGTTTCACCATGTTGAGGATCTTCAGGGTTAACTCCACTGTGTAAATCAAGATGTTGGTTGATTGTAGACAATTATATGTATGTGTCTTTTGCTATGAACGGTACGATAATCTCACTTTCATAGCAAAAGACACATACATATAATAGTCTACAACCAACCAACATCTTGATTTACACAGTGGAGTTAACCCTGAAGATCCTCAACATGGTGAAAGTCGAGTAGGTTATCACTTGGACCTATATTAATATATATATATATATATATATGATATTGAAAAAAGTTGAAAATCTACCAAAACTAATATATTGGAGATCAAATTCGATATATATATATATATATATATATATATATATATATATGTACATCACTGACGACAACCACCAGCGCCCCAAATGTAGGAGCGTATATTTAAAGTATTTTTATCTGCAGAAAACAGTGACAACCGGGAAGAGACCAATTGACTACCTAGGAATAGACTGGTTGACAAATTGGAAAGACAATTGACAGTGAGGAGAGACCACATAAGGAAGCGCGACAGGGTCAGCAACCCAACGTGTGGATTTGAAAAATAACGCTATAGACAAATACCTGATTAAATACCCCCAGGGGATCCCGAGAGGGGGTGGAGAATGAGATCACCATTAGGACGGACAATACGGTAACAAACCAAGCTTTGCACTCACGGACAACGATTATGATATGCCCATGTGGAAAGAAATGCAAAAATGTACGCGGCCTAAAAATCCATCAGGCTCGCATGAAGTGTCAGGGGGAAACTAACCAGACGCAGCGCACAGGAATCTCTCCCGATGAGACGCAGGAGGTGCAGGGCCGGGAAGCCCACCACAGCGCGCATACCCTTCAAGGTGAGGCTCAAAATCCACCTGACACAACCAGTACATTGGGAAAAAAATCAAGTAAGGCTTTGCACGAGTTTGACAGGGAGATTTGTGAAATTCTCGAAACATCAGCAAATGGATCGGTGGATAAACGAATCTTAACAACATCTAAGATCATTGTCAGTTACGCAGCAGAACGATATGGATACGAGGAGAGGAAAAGTAGGGAGGCAGGCAAAGAAAACCGAAGAGAGGGAAAAATTAAACAATATAGAAAATCATTCCTCTCTAAACCTCATAATCCGTACGGAGAAAAGTGTTTCTGGTCACGTATCCCATTTAAATACAAGGTACCGCGCATTTAATTGGTTGTTTGCAACAACCAATCAGATGAGCGGTATTATAATTCTGCAACCGTCCCAAAAATAAAAGGCAAACGTCTTTTAGCGTCTATTGTTGGTGGTTGTACCAGAGCTTTGATCACCTCTGCTAGGGTCAGCAAGGCGAGGGAAGTCTGATTTTGGAAGACCCGAAACTTTCCAATGAACCTTGCAGAGTATATCACTGACGACAATCACCAGTGCCCCAAATGTAGTAGCGTATATTTAAAGTATATATATATATATATATATATATATATATATATATATATATATATATTGGGACGCATTACGACTACGTCCACTAGTTGTTTACAAACTTGTAAATGTAATATACGGCGAGCAAAACAACCATTCACTTTGTTTTAAAAAACAAACAAATTCTACTTTTCAGTCTGTTATAAAGAGGAGATAAAGACAATCTTTCCACTATCTTAATACTACCCCACTGATAAACGATGTTTTTAACCCTCCCAGTTCCTCCAACCGGAAACGGCAAACGCGGGTATGTATTTGTGGTGACCTGAGTACTGATGGCACATGATCGTATTGTAAAAGTACTTGCGACCTTTGGATTCGCGCCCATAAAAGGAATAGGAGTTCAACCTGTTGCCATGGCGACCGGCTTTAAGTTTTTCCGCCACAAAACAGAATACACACAGTTTGGGCGAATCTATTTCTGGGGGCGGACGTGTCAATTTCAATCTCCCGTATTCAACCGTCACCCAAGACGAAATGACGAGAAGCATTTCGATTCTCTGAGAACGCAGAACTGTCGAAAATCATATGTCCTCAACAATAACTAAACAAAAATATTTCATCGTTGAAAATTAGCCATCCGATCAGAACCAAAAAATTGGGAATAATGCGAATGCCATTGAAAATACAAGGAGCTTCATTACTGTTTGAATTGTCCCAAAGACATTGATAAATATCTTGCACGTATAGAGAAAAAAAAAAAGGAAAAAGAAAAGAAAAGAAAGACATTCTCTTTTCCTTCCACTACCAGTCGTATCACAGTGAGTTGTAGCTCCTCCTTTTTTATATATTTCTCTTTGAGACTGATTACCTGGTGAATGTCTTGAATTGCTCGTTCATATATATATGATAGAGATAGAAAATTGTTCGATGCCTCCCCTTTCCCAAGTCAATAAATTTTTTTGTTGTTTTCTTTTTTGTTCCCTTATTGTTTGTATGTTGATAAATAAAATTACCGTTACCACGGAAGCCCGGTCTTACTGTTTTCTGTTGTCTGGCAAAGGCGTTTCTTATTACACTCTCGTATTTATCGAAGTGTTGAGAAGGAAAATTCCCCTTCCCTTGTGTTTCTTTTGTTTATATTTTTTAACACTCGGGATCTCTTGCATATATTTTTTTATTATTGTCGTTGCGCAAACGATTGTGATACGTGCACACGATCGTTAGGGCCGACGAAGGCGTTTGCGCAACGATAATAATAATGAAAAATATGCAAGAGATTTCTTACGACTCTAACCATTACAGTACACACACACACATATATATATATATATATATGAAACCAAACTCATTGCAATGGCATCAGTATATCATTGACAAGCATAGCAGATTTAAGACCATGTCTACCCCAGGCACGCAAATTCCGCGGAAAATCTCACCCCTGCTGATAGATAGAATAACTCATAGTGTAATTGTTAGGAAAGTAAATTATCAGATCACCCAAGTGGGCTAATGGTTATTGCTGGAAGAAATGGACACACCGATCCGAGTTCAAATACTGGACAAGTCTTTTTACATTTTCCATAGCGCTAATACCCAATGGAGAGGTGTGCATCCAATTTCTCTCCTTCTAGCCATGGGTAAATAGTAAGACACAGTTGGCTTTTTTACGTTGGTAGGACAAGGCAAAGGAAAACCCTGAATTCAAACCTGTTAAACTCCGCTTAGAAATTGATCATGTGGTACATCCTGCCCGTGTCTGAAAAGTTTTTGTAGATACATAGATTAGCAGATCATTCTTAGATTGTTCGATTCTCACTGGTGGCAACCTATGTTTTGCCTAGTGCCACATCTAAATTATGCTTAGTAAATAACTATAATGAAAGATAGAAATGTTAGTTATACACATATAAAACTTTAGGCATACATTCATGAGTTGGTGAGTATATATATATATATATATATATATATATATATATATATATATATATATATATATATATAAAAGCAATTGGTAATTTGCTTGAAGCATTGTTAAGTATGTTATAATATATTAATATATATGAAGGCCAATACAATGCGTATGAAAAATAAAAACAAAAAACAAAAAGAAAAACAAAAACAAAAAGATGTTATTTTTGTCTTTTTGTTTTTATTTTTCATACGCATTGTATTGGCCTTCAAAATATTAATATATTATATATATATATATATATATATATATATATTATATTATATTGGGACCTAAACGCCCGGTTCGTATTCAAAGTGGGACGTCACACACGAGGCAGAACATGGGTGTCTGTGTAAATAACGCAAACATTTCTTCTTTGCGTATTACAAATTGATTCTAAGAAATACAATTTTTAGTGCATCGCGTCGACCCCATTTTGAAAGCAACAGTATTCCATTCATGTCTCTGTTATTGTGTTCGGTGAGCGAGCATAAATATATTGATCAAACTGTTTCCCATTATTGACGTCTTGCGCATTGCTCGTTCCCACATTTTTTCGCTCCCCCTCTCTCTCTATCTCCCCCTCTGTCTTTCTCTACCTTTCTCTTTTTTCTTTTCTCCCCAATTCCGAAGATCTTCTGGCAAAGTCTGAATCAATAAGAGAAATGTAAAAAAATGTCTCAGAAACTCCAAAATCAGAAATGAAGGGGGAGTAAATAAGAAATCAGACAGAGCAGAGAGAAGAAACACTCTGTAATCAAAGGACTTTTTCTATACATTTTTCCATAATGATTTAGGCAAAATATGGAGTTAGTATTCAGTCTGTGTAAACACAAACACAAACACAAACACACAAGCATGTGTGCTCACGCACAATGATACGCACCCTTCATTTCGCTTTGATTTTTTTTATTTGCACACACATATGCTTGGATTCTCACAATCGAACGATTGCCACTTTGATTCAAACACACGTGCTTATCTTGCGGCGTAAAGTTAGATATTGACAGATAGATGCAAATATTTATTTTAACTAATAGAGCTAACGAAAAGAGTTCTTGAAGCTTAGTAGTCATAAGCTCAATCATTTACCTCACATTCTTTTTTACTGAAAAAAATGAAGAATAAATAACAATTTCATCTAAGTTAAATTATAAACCTCACTATATTGACACGTTCTTCAACTATTTTCCAAAACCTCACTGATGTTACAAATATAACAAATTAGGTTATACAGTATACCCTCAAAATAAGTACACACCTAATAGTATATCATGAAAAGTTACATCTCTTCTCAACAAGAGATGCAATGAGTTTATTATTTATAATAAAACATCAAAATGGATATTATCCAGTACTACTGTGATACGATGAGGTTCTTTTTGTCGGCGTTTACTAATTTTACAAATGAAAGAAGAAAATACCCACACTAGGTATTGCTGAACTATACAGCAACAAAAATATGGAATATTATAATGATACTAGCTTAATTGCCATACTTTAGGTTAGTTCTTAAGCTAGTTAAATGATAATCTTTGTTGCCCTAATTCTAGTGATGTTTTGCCATAGATAAAATATCTAAATTAGCCAAATTTTACAATAAACGATGAGTAATTTTCTTGTTGATTTACATTTAATTAATGAAAGAAACTTAATAATAAAAATTCCAATACTCAAGTTACGAGCTTCAAAAAATTTCCAATTGTGGGGGTTAACACGATAAGTGCCTTAATATTATTGAAATTTGCAGACATTCTGTGAATGGGCATCATATGTTGTTATTTAATGGCTTAAATTTCATATAAATCGAAGTGTTTTGTGCCCCAGGGACACCCGTTGATCAAAGACATGGACATGGCTACAAACTCAAGAGAGAAACTGAATATATTGATAGTAGCGCAATATAATGTCCTAAGGACTACTTAGATCGAAGCAAAAATTATAATACGCAAAAGACAAACAAATTAAGATTATGTGTATCTGGGATAAAACGTTTAATCATTAATTATTGAATACAGCAAACTGGCACAAAAGGAGTACAAAACGAGGCACGATTTAGCGGGAATGATTGTTCCCTGAGAACTGTACAAGAGATTAAAATTTGACCACACAAACAAATAGTACATGCATAACCCAGAATCCGTCTTAGTAAATGAAACACATTAATTTTGGGGGAATTTTGAGATTTAATCTGCGCAAGAAAACTTGACCTAGTGTGAATTAACAAAAAGAAAAAGAAACTTGATACCTAGTGGACTTTGCTATTCCAGCATAATAAAGTGTGAACATGAAAAAAAGCGAAAATATGAAAAAATACATGGATACTACAGAGAGATGAAAAAACTGTGGAACAAGAAGGTGACACTATTATCAATTGAAATCATCGTATATCATAATTAAGGACAGTAAATAAAAAAGAGCGTCCATAGAAAGTGCTCAAACATATAATAGCAGAGCAGCTATAAAACCTAATATATATATATATATATATATATATATATATATATATATATGGAAAAAGTGACTTACCGGTGAAAATGGTCACAATGGTTAGTTGATGCAAGTTTCACAATGATAAGACAGCGATATAACAAATATAAAGTGCTCAATACGTGAGTAGAGGAAATTTATTATCATAAAGGTACACGGTAATAACCTACTCGGGTTTCACCATAAGAAATAATTTTTTATTTTTTATTTTTATTTTTTATATTTTTTATATTTTTATATATTTTTATATATTTTTTGTATTTTATTTAAAAATAATAATAATAATAAGCCCATTGAAATGGTAAAAATACACCTCCATGTGTGTATACATATATACACATTCTATTGGCTTTAATTAAAATAAATAACTTTAGACATATATAAATAAAACCTCGTTTAATCACTACAGACTCTATAATAATATAGACAATCCTCACCATTGTCATAAACCATTAAAACTGTAGCACAAAGCGGATTTCTAACTATGTTTATATTTTGGTCCTTTGAAAAAAATGCAACCTCCGCTTTTTAAAATTTTTGAATTTTAAATCAGCGTTCTTCGATCGCGGACCTATAATCAACCGTTTATCGCGAAAAAATACACACGTGAAATCGACTGCAATTAATCAATATCTTGATTAATCCAGTGGATCTAACCCTGAAGATCCTTATGGTGAAACTCGAGTAGGTTTTTACCGTGTATCTCTATGATAATATATATATATATCTATATATATATATATATATATAAAGTAAAGTCTTCCAATCGTTCCACCGGGCACCTCTTTTAACTAGTGCTAGGCAAGGGAGATTGATTTTGTGTCTGAGATGGAACGCCAAACCTACCATCAGCTACCCAATATATAAATATATACATATATATACAAATGTATATGTGTATGTATGTATATGTGTGTGTGTTGTATTTATCCTTATACTGTTAAATAATCATATTTTTGATTACCAAGTTTTAATGTATTAGAATTTATCTTATATGAATAATTATTCGGGGTGTACTTATTTAAATACGCTGCTGTAAATTTTGCAAGTGAAGCTTTTTTCCGAAGATCAGTAACTCCACCCTGCTCATATAAAACACATGCAGCTGCGTCAGAGGACATAGAAAGGAAACTAATCGTTTCCTACATATATAAACTGAAAACGCGTCGTACTGCGAGATATCACAAAAATGATTACTCGACTCGTCTGGAAGGGCTTTCAATAAGTAATGACAAACCTAAATGGAAATAAGGATATAAAAGTAATCTGCCTCTATAATATTAGAAGAAAACTCCCAACAAAAATATTATAAAGTTCCATAATAAATATTAATGTATTTTCTTTTTTACCTGTTCATTTACAAAAAATCACAAAGGTTAGGAATATTTTAAGTCTAACATTATTACTAAAGGCAATAACCACTCAAAGATTCACTATGGGTAAAAACAGTGGTACCTTGACTTACGAGTTTAATTCGTTCCGTTCGTAACTCAATTTCCTCGCATATCAAATCAATTTTCCCCATTGAAATAAACAGAAATACCAGTAATCGGCCTCCCCCCCCCCAAAAAAAAAAACAACAAAAAAACACGATTTTTTTGTTTTACGCTTTTTAAAGGAGAAATGTCACTCCTGTATAAAAACATAAATGTAATGAATCATGTGATGTAATATGGTTTTGTAAAAATAATATTTTTTCTTTGGTGTAATAAATTTGGAGACTTAAATGTTATTACTGAACTTATTAACATAAGCGTATATGAAGCTCGCTCGTACCTCGAATTTGACTTCTCAAAACAAAAGAAAATAAATCAACCAAATGACAGCTTGTAACTCAGAAAACACGCAAGTCAAATTATCACTGTAGTTGAAATGACTGCGTTCTTTTCTTTGTATATTTTACTAAGGGTCTGTCAAGGTTTACAAAGGAGGTAATGGCAGTTGCTGCAAAAAACTTATTTTGAGTAGTTTATTTTTTATTGCGTTCCTTTTGCAAATGAGATTAATACTTTTAGAGATTTAAAAATAAATGTAAATACTGAATATATCCAGATAACTGTGTAACCATAATGAATGTTCTGAGATCGTACAACAGACCAGAAATGCTTTGAAATATTTCATTAAAGTTCAAAAGCCAAATCAACGTTCACATGCGATTCTACTGAAATTGTTGATTTTGTGTTAGATTAAGCGAATGGGGTAAATCGACTGTGTTTATTAAAAAATAAATTTCAAGTTTATTTTGTTTCGAATATACATATTAAACAAATATCTGTTCGATAAATAAAATAGCTTACGAGCAATAGCATCCTTTCTTCTAAGGATGCACCTCTCCAAGGAGAAAAACACCAATTTGGCCACCTGGGTTGTGTTTGGCAACCTGTAATGACTAAGGAAGGGATCCTGGTAGATGAACGGTCCGTGATGTAGATAGTAAGTTGTCATGAAAACACTACACTTGAGCCTTTACTTGGACTAGATGGGTGGTCGGAGAGGGACGAAACAACCTGTCATATCAACCTATGTGATTAAATGCCGACCGTATTCTTCAAATTGATCTATTGGCAAACAAACACCCAAGCCTATTTTACTTTATCGGTGCTAGAAGGCGGTGGATGAGGGTCAACCACGAAATTATTAATACACATGAAGGTAATGATCTTTTTTCTTGGTGGCTTAATAATAATTTATTTTCATGTCTATATTTGTATATGAGTTCAGATTGCTTGTTAAGTAGTTTATTTTACTCTGACAATGTATATATGGCAATTTTTCTTCTAGGAAAAGGTTGCAGTGTCTTTTTAGGAAGTAAAATGTTGAGAACTTTTTACTTAGAAATATAGCAAACTATAATATATATATATATATATATATATATATATATATATATATATATATATATATATAACCAGAATATGGTAAATTAATGTCTGAAGAAGATATCAAAAGATCTGAAACACGTGTCGCAAATGTAAGGTAATAATAAAAACTTAAAATAAAAACATAATACATTTTTTGGACCTTATATATAATATATATATATATATATATATATATATATATATATATATATATCGTTGGAATTGTATATGGCGAACCGAGTTGAAATCCTGGATTTTACTTTACAGTTTGCATTTCACATAGCTCTAATTGATTTGGGAAATGTAAGAATCCAACTATTCTCCTTCCATGTATGGGTAAATAGAAGGCCAATTGGGCCCTTTAACTTTTGGTAGGTTAACCTGTCTAAGAGATGGAAAACTTTGAATTCAAACCCGATAATCCCCGCTTATAAGTGGACCATGGGTTGCATCCTGCTCGGGTGGAGGGCTTAGTATATATATATATATATATATATATATATATATATATATATATATATATATATATATATATATATAAGTAAAGAAATAACAAAAGACTTAGAGGATTAGCATTATAGTCTAATCCTATAATGCTAATCCTCTAAGTCTTTTGTTATTTATTTACTTTATATATTTGCTCTGTGACTCTAACTTTAAGAGAACACATTGAGCTCTCAAACTGCGACAGGTTTTTTAAATAAAACTCTTGTGTCGTAAGGAAGATTTCTTCTCTGTACTTTTGGATTATATATATATATATATATATATATATATATGCTCTGTGACTCTAACATTAAGAGCACACACAGACACACACAGACACAGACACACACACACACACACACACATATACACACACACCCATATATATATTTGCTCTGTCACTCTATATATATTTTCTCTGTGACTCTAAAATTAAGAGCACGCATTGAGCTCTCAAACTGCGACAGGTTTTTTAAATAAAACTCTTGTGTCGTAAGGAAGATTTCTTCTCTGTACTTTTGGATTATATATATATATATATATATATATATATTGGGAGAGAGAGTATCGTACATGAATAAGCACAACTATCAGTGAAAAAGGTTGTAGAATTTTATTGTAATATGAAGGAAACATGTATTATTCCTAAAGGAATACCATACAATCAAAACGGATATTATTAGGTATTATTTATTAACAAAATCAACATCATCGAAATCTGTTACAAAGTATGTAATTAATTAAGACTCATATATATATTTGCTATATTTCATTTTTGTCGACAGAGGTGTTCATTTTTGCGCCGAGAGTGTCCATGGTGTAAAGATTGATAAAACAAATAACACGTAATAATATCCGTATTGATAATAACACATTTCCCGATATATAGAAAATATTTTGGTAAAAAAATTAATTTAGAAAATGTGTATCTATTTATGTGCTACAGTGTATATATAGTGTCAGTGCTACTAAACGGCTGCACTATTTGGACTAATGAAAACGCTTAGAGGAAAAGCTAGTTTGGAAGTACACCTCACAAGAAAATCTGTACGGCCACTTGCCACCTATTACACAAAGCATCCAATTAAGACGGACATATTAAGCTGTACACTAATAGTGAAACATGGACGAACTCTTAGTGACGTTTTCATGAGGACATCTACACACGGACATATCAGTGTAGGCCGACCAGCAAAAAAAAAAGTAAAACAAAAATCACGTTAATTAGCGCTTTGTGGATACTGGATACCACGTGGAAGACCTGTCAACAGTAATGAATGATAGGGACGAATCGTGGGTATTCATACTGTCAGGTTGACATGATGATGATGATGATGATGATGATTGCCCAGTTATTTCTGTCTCACCCTGTCAGGTTATTTCAAGATGTGATTTTAATCTTCAAAGTCTTGTCAGACTCAGTTTTTTGCGCCTCTGTTCTTCCATAGATGTCATTACGAAATAAGCGTTAACGATAACATAAAAAGTGTTCGATTGAAAGGACAGCTGTTGCTGTATATAGTTATTGGAATATTTCTGACTCATATTACTATCGAATTTGACATTTCTTACTGGTTATATTTTAATCGTAGCTGATAAAAGAGATCAGCGACGATTTGATGTTTAATTACAGTGATAACCTCGTCACCTCAGTTCCAGGAAAGTTTATATTTACAATTATGTTCACAGATGTTATAACTATGTTCAGAATGTCTTATTCTTTCGTATGAAGGTTAAGTCTTACTTTTCCAACGTCTAGGATACCAATTCTTAAGGGGATATCAGTAAGAGAAATGGCGCTTCGTCTCAAGAATAAATATATGAAAAAAAAATACGCAACTGTTTTATTTTCATTTTTGAGATGAAGAAAAATAGTTTAGGTTGGTTTCGCTATTTAATGGTATGTCAAACTTCGTGGCTTATTTAATACTAAAACCATCATTGTAGAAGAACACTAGTGGTACTATTCAACCCATAGTTTGGGGATGTATATATATGTATATATTTATATATATGAATAAATATATACACATATATATGTGTGTGTGGGGGTGTGTGTATGTGTGCGTGTGTTTGTAAACTATTATTTGTTTAAAACGTTTTTGTGAATCGAAAAGTGCTCAAATCCTGACCAACAGAGCAGTATATAAATCAATGGACTTTCATCTAAAGATTGTATATTAATTTATATGTTTTTACTGACATGTTTATCTTTGTGAGGTACTATTTAAACCATACCTCGGGGGTAAGAGTGTTGATACCTTTCCCAAGAGTATTAGTTCAAATTGTCCATAATTGCATGACTGGAGTTCTAAATCGCTTACAACGCTGTCCAGAACATTAACTATTCCCATTTAATAATCATTTTTGCACACAGATTGTTTCAAGTATTCCTAACACCAATAATTCGCAGGCATTTATTTAGTTTTAAGTGATTAATAATGATATTAATTCTTAGAAAACAATTATACCTTTAAACATCTCTTCTTAATACAATCAATTTGTACATTATTATTTGGTATTAATTATTGACATCCAATACGAATAACATTCAAATACAAATATCCGACCCATATGTGGGACCCTGGCACTTACTACCACTCCTGGTCAGAATGGACTTGTAAGTAATGGCAATGAAAGGGTGACTACATAATCTGCAAAGCTACACAATTGGAGCCTCATCACCGGATAGAAGTTAGTTTCGTAACCAACAGGACACCTGTTATGATGAGGAGTCTTAGCCATTTGCAGAAGATGCAGTCGATGGATTCTCATCACCGCTGAATAGTCGGTCTTATGCTGGTTATACAACAAATATATCTGAGGATACTTTTAAAAGTTCGAATTTTCACGCGAAAGGAAAAGTTACATCTATTTTCGAAGAGTGTGTTTGTCCATAACAATTACATAGAATTATTAGTTAGGACTTAAAATCCTGACAATTTTGTTTACATGTTACTATCTAGAAATGCTTTTAGTGACACTCGATTAAATATTAGAAAGTTGTACAGCACAGTGAGGGATTTCTCAGAAAACAATTTTAACTTTATCTGATGATATAATTGTTGTATACCCTTTCTTATTTCTTACTTCTGGTCGTATTTCTTCTGGCCGCTTTGCTATTCTGATCGTCTATCGTGGTCTGGTCTCTTCTAAGGTCTGGACTTTCTTGGGGACATCGGGTCTGGTTTCTGTTAGGGATTTCTCCTTATCAGAAGCCCTGTGTCATTGTTAGTTTTAGGTAATAAACACAAGACTTCGATTTACTTTGATGTTACTTTATTTGTAAATCCCAAACCAGACATCTGCGCACATCCTACGAGCTCGGCTCCTACTTGCTAACTGACTCTTACTTACTATCCTTAAACTGGAAGACAGGGTCTTCTATGCCTTCCGGTTCTCACGATTTATCCCGGAAGGCAAGGTGAGAGTGAGGTCAAGCCTTGTCACTCATCCTTCAAGGCCGTGGGCTGTAGCTTATGACGGCCATTTTGATTTCTACACTATTGCCATAAATATTAGGTATCTAATAATTATGTAACATAATAATATAATTGTTAATCTCTGATAGGTATGACTTTTAAGTATTTAAATGTCATCCTTGGCCAGTTGAAAAGGGCTTAAAGTAAGTAAGTCCTGAGTTATGGAATCCTTTGGTAAGTGAATAAGTCCTATCCTGCGTAGTGTTAAAGGTCCAGTGATTCAATCCTATGTCCGTCGTCCACGAGTGTCAACGTAGTTATGGGCAGTATGCTCAGTATACTCAGTTTAAGTATTGTCTCAGCAGCAGAGTACTGCCAGTGATTCGCCAAGAGTATGATCACATGGTTATGGCCGAGTCTATAAATAGGAGTGGACTTTTGACACACACCTTATAAGAAAGATTCTCAACAATGACGATTTATAATGTAGGAACCAAAACATGATCGAAATTCTGCTTATGACAGTTATTTAAACTATCAATAAACGACATTCCTAACTACATCGCTATGATAATGCCATTTGTAGTTGTAACGTTTTACATCACTTAAAAAATTCCAAATAATTATCTGAACGAATGAATATATACAATTTACATCGATTGTTTTTTTTTGTTGTTTTTTTTCATGTTTTATTTTATCTTCTGTTTTTCGGTGTCCTGGTAATGGCATTAAACTGCATCTAGTGGTGAGGTTTTTCTTCTGAAGCTCTGGGGAATGCGAAGTACCCCTTCATTGCCATTACTCCCACGCCCAATCTGGCCCGGAGCATTAGTACTTGTTAGGGTCAAATATGGGTTAAATAGATAAAAGTTATGCTTAAAATGAATTTAAAAATCAAATACCCAACAAATATGAATAAAACCAAACATCTTCGGCGTAAAATAAACCAAGGGTTGACCTGCCGTAAAATACAACCAACTAACTAATTTGCGGGTATTTATTCATATATTCATTCATACATAGAAGGCCGGAGCATTGACAACTTAATTAGTTGAAGATAATACAGAGGAATATAATGAGAAACAAGTTTGTGACGATAGAAATTATACTCCTAAAACTTCCATTAAAATATTAAGAACAAAAACAGGCAAATGTTAACGCGTACGTGAATATTGGTTATTCTAATAATAAAAACACTAACAAAAGAAAGAAGCATAAAATCACTGAAAGTCTCCTGCCTTCATACAATAGCATTATGCCTTTACAAGTCTGCAAAAAAAGCTAATATATGTTTGACGACTGGAATGATATCAAAATTATGTCGGCCATCAAAAAGGACGAACAGTTTTCTTTTTAACTTCTTTTTTTTTACTAATAAAAACACTTTTCTTTACCTTTTTACTAATAAGAAACTGAAGAAAAATAACTAGAAAAAAATCCATTTTCGCTGATCATTCAAAGAATTCTGTGTCGTTTCTCTTTCAACAAAGAAAAACAGAATGCAAAATCCACACAAATATAGGCGGCATTTATAAAGAGATCTAAAATTCATTGAGCGGTCTCATAACATATCGCCAAAATAGCAGGGATAATTTGACGTTTTTTAAATCTTTTGTCAATGCAGAAGAAAACAACCAGCGACATGCAATGAAAAAAAAAAATACTCTAAAGTCAAATAAAGATTTATAAGGTAAACTCTCCCCCTCTCTCTATTACTCTCTCTTTCTCCTCTTTTAACTCGTTACAAAGATCTATTGGGGTTACATACGAGGAGTATAATGGTTATCGTCTTAGGAAATGGACACGGTGACCAGAGTTCAAATCCTACATGTGGCAGTTTGTATTTCACATAGCGCTAATACCCTTGTGGAAGGTATGCATACATCTATTCCCCTCCAACTATGGGTAAATAATAGGCAGATTGAGCACTTTAATATCGGTATGCCAACCGGTCTCGGAAAAAGAAAACTGATTTCAAACCTGATAAACTTCGCTTAAAAAGTTGATCTTGTGTCCATCTTAAACATTGCAGAGGAATTTGGGATGATAGAATATACTAGCATATCTTTGATGGTGAGTTTGATTCTCACGATGAACACCATATGTTTGGCCCTTGCCAAAAGTTTACATTGCGTCGCATTTTACTTGTGCGGAGGAGTTGGGTAAATACATACGAGGTTGGTAGTGAAATGTTCTTAGCCTGACCTAAATGCAAGACACGGAAAGGCTGACTTTTTGGTGTTGTTTAAGTTATTTTTTAACGGCATATCAACTCCTATGGGTTATTTAATACCTAAATTTGATTAATTTGTAATTTGATAACTATATTTTTAATATGTATTATTTTGATTTTTCGGACATCTTTATTGTGAAATACACATAATCAACGTTACGGCAGATATACCCTCCAACCTTCTACAGGTATTCAGGCTGCTCTCACTCCACTAGAAGTGTTAAGATTTTGTCTATCCGAGGAAAGTAATGATTCAACTTGAGAAATCATTTCGAATAATTTGACTTTTGTGCAAACAAAGCGTTGAAAAAATTATGATAATCTCATTTAGATAATGACGTCATTGTTTTTGAATGCCTATCAATTTGAGAAACATCACGATAATTTCAAAAATATTTATTGTTTATTGGAGTTTCTTGTATAATTCGAAACGTCAAATCCAATAACATCTTTATTATTTGCTGTTGTTTTTATTTAAATTTTGACGTACTTTATTTTATAGGATTCAATCTAGTCTTTTCAATTATTGGTTCCCAATGTGTGTTCATCTCTATACTTAGTCTGCTCAAAGGGTCACTATCAACCAGCAAATGTGCTGCTTATTTGTATATGTATATATCCCAATAAAGGTGAGGATAACAGTCTGAAAAATTAAAATAAATAGATTTTATCAAACCTTAGCTCAAAAATTCAGTCATATATTCTTAAGGTTTTATCACATTTTTTATGTTGGGTATTTTATTTGCCTATATAATTTTTGCCGTTCATTTATATCGAGTAATCATATCTAATACAAATAATTTGCACCAAACTTGTTTTAATTGTTTCTAAGGTTGATAATCTATAAGCAGTAATTTGTTTTGTTAGCAACTATTCCTATTTAATAATCATTTTTTTCACACACTTATATAGTTTCACACATTCCTATATGATAATAATAATTTGTAAACACATATATTTGATCCATATTCAATGGACACAAACAGGTTCTAACACACCGGGTCAGAGTGGACCTGGGAGTTAGCGAAATGAGGTCAAGTAAAAACCGGATGTTGAAGGCTTTTTGGGTATCGGATAAGAGCAGAACTTGCCCTTTTATTTACGCTGCGTCAGTCTAAACGAAAAAAATCTCTATATATAACAGGAGAAAACAGAAAAGGTCACTGGAGTTAATGTAAATAAAAAAGAAAAAAAACAGAAAAAAGGTATCTCGAGTTAACGTACAAACAAACAACCGGAAAGAAGGCATCACAAAAATTATGTAAGCGTTATGACCAGATGAAAGCGCGAAAGCGTGTACACGTTTTGCCTGGAAAAAGGTGTGACCACAAAAAGGGAGTAGGCGTTCTGACCGGATACAACGTGGCCACAAAAAAAAAAATGCGTGTGTACCTGAATGCTATATAACCAGTCATAATGATGATCGATTTAGAATCTTGCAGAAGATTGAACAGAAGGTAACCCCCATCAACCATCGCTTACTAAATCATAACCTCTTTGATTCTCTCTTACTCTCTACTTCAAAACGCATTTCGGATAAAATACCTGTATTTTTGTACAAGTGTACATCGTCCTTTATTAAGTCCAGGTGTATATAACGGGCTGATTCTAAAAATTGGATGGAGTTTTTACTTTGAAAATTGAAAATAACACAAAATACCATTTACCTTCATTTAGCCTTTGGTAATTTGTTAACTATTCATACAAGAAAACAATAATCAATCTTCTAATGAACATAAAACATTATTTTGTCAATTCTAAAATTAAATCCTGCCACCGAATTTTCTACAGTGTGGAGTATTTATCATTAATACTTGAAACCGTATAATTGCTTGCAAATTATTTGTGCTAGATAAATATTTGAAACCATATAACTTTGTGTAAACAAATGGTTCTTGTTAAAAAGGACAAGTTACGTTAAACTAATAATTGTGTATAAATCACAACTGTGAGCAAATTTATTTATATTTAGGAATACTTGATATTTATATATAACAATAAAAAATGCAATTAAAAAGTGGAATGTACCATTGAAACTAGTTATAATATAGATTAAACGTTTAGAAATAAATAACAATGTAAACATAATAATATAATTGTTAATCTCTGATAGGTATGACTTTTAAGTATTTAAATGTCATCCTTGGCCAGTGAAAAGGGCTTAAAGTAAGTAAGTCCTGAGTTATGGAATCCTTTGGTAAGTGAATAAGTCCTATCCTGCGTAGTGTTAAAGGTCCAGTGATTCAATCCTATGTCCGTCGTCCACGAGTGTCAACGTAGTTATGGGCAGTATGCTCAGTATACTCAGTTTAAGTATTGTCTCAGCAGCAGAGTACTGCCAGTGATTCGCCAAGAGTATGATCACATGGTTATGGCCGAGTCTATAAATAGGAGTGGACTTTTGACACACACCTTATAAAGAAGATTCTCAACAATGACGATTTATAATGTAGGAACCAAAACATGATCGAAATTCTGCTTATGACAGTTATTTAAACTATCAATAAACGACATTCCTAACTACATCGCTATGATAATGCCATTTGTAGTTGTAACGTTTTACATCACTTAAAAAATTCCAAATAATTATCTGAACGAATGAATATATACAATTTACATCGATTGTTTTTTTTTGTTGTTTTTTTTATGTTTTATTTTATCTTCTGTTTTTCGGTGTCCTGGTAATGGCATTAAACTGCATCTAGTGGTGAGGTTTTTCTTCTGAAGCTCTGGGAATGCGAAGTACCCCTTCATTGCCATTACTCCCACGCCCAATCTGGCCCGGAGCATTAGTACTTGTTAGGGTCAAATATGGGTTAAATAGATAAAAGTTATGCTTAAAATGAATTTAAAAATCAAATACCCAACAAATATGAATAAAACCAAACATCTTCGGCGTAAAATAAACCAAGGGTTGACCTGCCGTAAAATACAACCAACCAACTAACTAATTTTGCGGGTATTTTATTCATATATTCATTCATACATAGAAGGCCGCGAGCATTGACAACTTAATTAGTTGAAGATAATACAGAGGAATATAATGAGAAACAAGTTTGTGACGATAGAAATTATACTCCTAAAACTTCCATTAAAATATTAAGAACAAAAACAGGCAAATGTTAACGCGTACGTGAATATTGGTTATTCTAATAATAAAACACTAACAAAAGAAAGAAGCATAAAATCACTGAAAGTCTCCTGCCTTCATACAATAGCATTATGCCTTTACAAGTCTGCAAACAAAAGCTAATATATGTTGACGACTGGAATGATATCAAAATATATGTCGGCCATCAAAGAGACGAACAGTTTTCTTTTTAACTTCTTTTTTTTTTACTAATAAAACACTTTTCTTTACCTTTTACTAAATAAGAAACTGAAGAAAAATAACTAGAAAAAAATCCATTTTCGCTGATCATTCAAAGAATTCTGTGTCGTTTCTCTTTTCAACAAAGAAAAACAGAATGCAAAATCCACACAAATATAGGCGGCATTTATAAAGAGATCTATAAATTCATTGAGCGGTCTCATAACATATCGCCAAAATAGCAGGGATAATTTGACGTTTTTTTAAATCTTTTGTCAATGCAGAAGAAAACAACCAGCGACATGCAATGAAAAAAAAATACTCTAAAGTCAAATAAAGATTTATAAGGTAAACTCTCCCCCTCTCTCTATTACTCTCTCTTTCTCCCTCTTTAAACTCGTTACAAAGATCTATTCGGGTTACATACGAGGAGTATAATGGTTATCGTCTTTGGAATGGACAACGGTGACGGCCACTTGCCACCTATTACACAAAGCATCCAATTAAGACGGACATATTAAGCTGTACACTAATAGTGAAACATGGACGAACTCTTAGTGACGTTTTCATGAGGACATCTACACACGGACATATCAGTGTAGGCCGACCAGCAAAAAAAAAGTAAAACAAAAAATCACGTTAATTAGCGCTTTGTGGATACTGGATACCACGTTGAAGACCTGTCAACAGTAATGAATGATAGGACGAATCGTGGGTATTCATACTGTCAGGTTGACATGATGATGATGATGATGATGATGATTGCCCCAGTTATTTCTGTCTCACCCTGTCAGGTTATTTCAAGATGTGATTTTAATCTTCAAAGTCTTGTCAGACTCAGTTTTTTGCGCCTCTGTTCTTCCATAGATGTCATTACGAAATAAGCGTTAACGATAACATAAAAGTGTTTCGATTGAAAGGACAGCTGTTGCTGTATATAGTTATTGGAATATTTCTGACTCATATTACTATCGAATTTGACATTTCTTACTGGTTATATTTTAATCGTAGCTGATAAAAGAGATCAGCGACGATTTGATGTTTAATTACAGTGATAACCTCGTCACCTCAGTTCCAGGAAAGTTTATATTTACAATTATGTTCACAGATGTTATAACTATGTTCAGAATGTCTTATTCTTTCGTATGAAGGTTAAGTCTTACTTTCCAACGTCTAGGATACCAATTCTTAAGGGGATATCAGTAAGAGAAATGGCGCTTCGTCTCAAGAATAAATATATGAAAAAAAATACGCAACTGTTTTATTTTCATTTTTGAGATGAAGAAAAATAGTTTTGTTGGTTTCGCTATTTAATGGTATGTCAAACTTCGTGGCTTATTTAATACTAAAACCATCATTGTAGAAGAACACTAGTGGTACTATTCAACCCATAGTTTGGGGATGTATATATATGTATATATTTATATATATGAATAAATATATACACATATATATGTGTGTGGGGGTGTGTGTATGTGTGCGTGTGTTTGTAAACTATTATTTGTTTAAAACGTTTTTGTGAATCGAAAAGTGCTCAAATCCTGACCAACAGAGCAGTATATAAATCAATGGACTTTCATCTAAAGATTGTATATTAATTATATGTTTTTACTGACATGTTTATCTTTGTGAGGTACTATTTAAACCATACCTCGGGGGTAAGAGTGTTGATACCTTTCCCAAGAGTATTAGTTCAAATTGTCCATAATTGCATGACTGGAGTTCTAAATCGCTTACAACGCTGTCCAGAACATTAACTATTCCCATTTAATAATCATTTTTGCACACAGATTGTTTCAAGTATTCCTAACACCAATAATTCGCAGGCATTTATTTAGTTTTAAGTGATTAATAATGATATTAATTCTTAGAAAACAATTATACCTTTAAACATCTCTTCTTAATACAATCAATTTGTACATTATTATTTGGTATTAATTATTGACATCCAATACGAATAACATTCAAATACAAATATCCGACCCATATGTGGGACCCTGGCACTTACTACCACTCCTGGTCAGAATGGACTTGTAAGTAATGGCAATGAAAGGGTGACTACATAATCTGCAAAGCTACCAATTGGAGCCTCATCACCGGATAGAAGTTAGTTTCGTAACCAACAGGACACCTGTTATGATGAGGAGTCTTAGCCATTTGCAGAAGATGCAGTCGATGGATTCTCATCACCGCTGAATAGTCGGTCTTATGCTGGTTATACAACAAATATATCTGAGGATACTTTTAAAAGTTCGAATTTTCACGCGAAAGGAAAAGTTACATCTATTTTCGAAGAGTGTGTTTGTCCATAACAATTACATAGAATTATTAGTTAGGACTTAAAATCCTGACAATTTTGTTTACATGTTACTATCTAGAAATGCTTTTAGTGACACTCGATTAAATATTAGAAAGTTGTACAGCACAGTGAGGGATTTCTCAGAAAACAATTTTAACTTTATCTGATGATATAATTGTTGTATACCCTTTCTTATTTCTTACTTCTGGTCGTATTTCCTTCTGGCCGGCTTTGCTATTCTGATCGTCTATCGTGGTCTGGTCTCTTCTAAGGTCTGGACTTTCTTGGGGACATCGGGTCTGGTTTCTGTTAGGGATTTCTCCTTATCAGAAGCCCTGTGTCATTGTTAGTTTTTAGGTAATAAACACAAGACTTCGATTTACTTTGATGTTACTTTATTTGTAAATCCCCAAACCAGACATCTGCGCACATCCTACGAGCTCGGCTCCTACTTGCTAACTGACTCTTACTTACTATCCTTAAACTGGAAGACAGGGTCTTCTATGCCTTCCGGTTCTCACGATTTATCCCCGGAAGGCAAGGTGAGAGTGAGGTCAAGCCTTGTCACTCATCCTTCAAGGCCGTGGGCTGTAGCTTATGACGGCCATTTTGATTTCTACACTATTGCCATAAATATTAGGTATCTAATAATTATGTAACATAATAATATAATTGTTAATCTCTGATAGGTATGACTTTTAAGTATTTAAATGTCATCCTTGGCCAGTTGAAAAGGGCTTAAAGTAAGTAAGTCCTGAGTTATGGAATCCTTTGGTAAGTGAATAAGTCCTATCCTGCGTAGTGTTAAAGGTCCAGTGATTCAATCCTATGTCCGTCGTCCACGAGTGTCAACGTAGTTATGGGCAGTATGCTCAGTATACTCAGTTTAAGTATTGTCTCAGCAGCAGAGTACTGCCAGTGATTCGCCAAGAGTATGATCACATGGTTATGGCCGAGTCTATAAATAGGAGTGGACTTTTGACACACACCTTATAAGAAAGATTCTCAACAATGACGATTTATAATGTAGGAACCAAAACATGATCGAAATTCTGCTTATGACAGTTATTTAAACTATCAATAAACGACATTCCTAACTACATCGCTATGATAATGCCATTTGTAGTTGTAACGTTTTACATCACTTAAAAAATTCCAAATAATTATCTGAACGAATGAATATATACAATTTACATCGATTGTTTTTTTGTGTTTTTTTTCATGTTTTATTTTATCTTCTGTTTTCGGTGTCCTGGTAATGGCATTAAACTGCATCTAGTGGTGAGGTTTTTCTTCTGAAGCTCTGGGGAATGCGAAGTACCCCTTCATTGCCATTACTCCCACGCCCAATCTGGCCCGGAGCATTAGTACTTGTTAGGGTCAAATATGGGTTAAATAGATAAAAGTTATGCTTAAAATGAATTTAAAAATCAAATACCCAACAAATATGAATAAAACCAAACATCTTCGGCGTAAAATAAACCAAGGGTTGACCTGCCGTAAAATACAACCAACCAACTAACTAATTTTGCGGGTATTTTATTCATATATTCATTCATACATAGAAGGCCGGAGCATTGACAACTTAATTAGTTGAAGATAATACAGAGGAATATAATGAGAAACAAGTTTGTGACGATAGAAATTATACTCCTAAAACTTCCATTAAAATATTAAGAACAAAAACAGGCAAATGTTAACGCGTACGTGAATATTGGTTATTCTAATAATAAAAACACTAACAAAAGAAAGAAGCATAAAATCACTGAAAGTCTCCTGCCTTCATACAATAGCATTATGCCTTTACAAGTCTGCAAACAAAAGCTAATATATGTTGACGACTGGAATGATATCAATATTATGTCGGCCATCAAAAAGGACGAACAGTTTTCTTTTTAACTTCTTTTTTTTTTACTAATAAAACACTTTTCTTTACCTTTTTACTAATAAGAAACTGAAGAAAAATAACTAGAAAAAAATCCATTTTCGCTGATCATTCAAAGAATTCTGTGTCGTTTCTCTTTTCAACAAAGAAAAACAGAATGCAAAATCCACACAAATATAGGCGGCATTTATAAAGAGATCTATAAATTCATTGAGCGGTCTCATAACATATCGCCAAAATAGCAGGGATAATTTGACGTTTTTTAAATCTTTTGTCAATGCAGAAGAAAACAACCAGCGACATGCAATGAAAAAAAAAATACTCTAAAGTCAAATAAAGATTTATAAGGTAAACTCTCCCCCCTCTCTCTATTACTCTCTCTTTCTCCCTCTTTAAACTCGTTACAAAGATCTATTCGGGTTACATACGAGGAGTATAATGGTTATCGTCTTAGGAAATGGACACGGTGACCAGAGTTCAAATCCTACATGTGGCAGTTTGTATTTCACATAGCGCTAATACCCTTGTGGAAGGTATGCATACATCTATTCCCCCTCCAACTATGGGTAAATAATAGGCAGATTGAGCACTTTAATATCGGTATGCCAACCGGTCTCGGAAAAAGAAAACTGATTTCAAACCTGATAAACTTCGCTTAAAAGTTGATCTTGTGTCCCATCTTAAACATTGCAGAGGAATTTGGGATGATAGAATATACTAGCATATCTTTGATGGTGAGTTTGATTCTCACGATGAACACCATATGTTTGGCCCCTTGCCAAAAGTTTACATTGCGTCGCATTTTACTTGTGCGGAGGAGTTGGGTAAATACATACGAGGTTGGTAGTGAAATGTTCTTAGCCTGACCTAAATGCAAGACACGGAAAGGCTGACTTTTTGGTGTTGTTTAAGTTATTTTTTAACGGCATATCAACTCCTATGGGTTATTTAATACCTAAATTTGATTAATTTGTAATTTGATAACTATATTTTTAATATGTATTATTTTGATTTTTCGGACATCTTTATTGTGAAATACACATAATCAACGTTACGGCAGATATACCCTCCAACCTTCTACAGGTATTCAGGCTGCTCTCACTCCACTAGAAGTGTTAAGATTTTGTCTATCCGAGGAAAGTAATGATTCAACTTGAGAAATCATTTCGAATAATTTGACTTTTGTGCAAACAAAGCGTTGAAAAAAATTATGATAATCTCATTTAGATAATGACGTCATTGTTTTTGAATGCCTATCAATTTGAGAAACATCACGATAATTTCAAAAATATTTATTGTTTATTGGAGTTTCTTGTATAATTCGAAACGTCAAATCCAATAACATCTTTATTATTTGCTGTTGTTTTTATTTAAATTTTGACGTACTTTATTTTATAGGATTCAATCTAGTCTTTTCAATTATTGGTTCCCAATGTGTGTTCATCTCTATACTTAGTCTGCTCAAGAGGTCACTATCAACCAGCAAATGTGCTGCTTATTTGTATATGTATATATCCCAATAAAGGTGAGGATAACAGTCTGAAAAATTAAAATAATAGATTTTATCAAACCTTAGCTCAAAAATTCAGTCATATATTCTTAAGGTTTTATCACATTTTTTATGTTGGGTATTTTATTTGCCTATATAATTTTTGCCGTTCATTTATATCGAGTAATCATATCTAATACAAATAATTTGCACCAAACTTGTTTTAATTGTTTCTAAGGTTGATAATCTATAAGCAGTAATTTGTTTGTTAGCAACTATTCCTATTTAATAATCATTTTTTTCACACACTTATATAGTTTCACACATTCCTATATGATAATAATAATTTGTAAACACATATATTTGATCCATATTCAATGGACACAAACAGGTTCTAACACACCGGGTCAGAGTGGACCTGGGAGTTAGCGAAATGAGGTCAAGTAAAAACCGGGATGTTGAAGGCTTTTTGGGTATCGGATAAGAGCAGAACTTGCCCTTTTATTTACGCTGCGTCAGTCTAAACGAAAAAAAATCTCTATATAAACAGGAGAAAACAGAAAAGGTCACTGGAGTTAATGTAAATAAAAAGAAAAAAAAACAGAAAAAAGGTATCTCGAGTTAACGTAAACAAACAAACAACCGGAAAGAAGGCATCACAAAAATTATGTAAGCGTTATGACCAGATGAAAGCGCGAAAAGCGTGTACACGTTTTGCCTGGAAAAAGGTGTGACCACAAAAAGGGAGTAGGCGTTCTGACCGGATACAACGTGGCCACAAAAAAAAAAATGCGTGTGTACCTGAATGCTATATAACCAGTCATAATGATGATCGATTTAGAATCTTGCAGAAGATTGAACAGAAGGTAACCCCCATCAACCATCGCTTACTAAATCATAACCTCTTTGATTCTCTCTTACTCTCTACTTCAAACGCATTTCGGATAAAAATACCTGTATTTTTGTACAAGTGTACATCGTCCTTTATTAAGTCCAGGTGTAATATACAACGGGCTGATTCTAAAAATTGGATGGAGTTTTACTTTGAAAATTGAAATAACACAAAATACCATTTACCTTCATTTAGCCTTTGGTAATTTGTTAACTATTCATACAAGACAAAACAATAAATCAATCTTCTAATGAACATAAAACATTATTTTGTCAATTCTAAAATTAAATCCTGCACCGAATTTCTACAGTGTGGAGTATTTATCATTAAATACTTGAAACCGTATAATTGCTTGCAAATTATTTGTGCTAGATAAATATTTGAAACCATATAACTTTGTGTAAACAAATGGTTCTTGTTAAAAAGGACAAGTTACGTTAAACTAATAATTGTGTATAAATCACAACTGTGAGCAAATTATTTATATTTAGGAATACTTGATATTATATATAACAAATAAAAAATGCAATTAAAAAGTGGAATGTACCATTGAAACTATAGTTATAATATAGATTAAACGTTTAGAAATAAATAACATTTCGGGGTCATCACAGAAAGAGTTGATATGCTATCAAAACAAATAAACCCAGTGAAATCAAATCAAACCAAACCAGGCGACAATGTCATACACGCTATTCTACAAATTGATTCCAAACGTCAAAGCCCTCTGAGCAAAAGCTGTAGAATACACCGACTGCACCTCAGCAAACTGGTAAGAATCACCCAAGGACGTAATCCTGGTGATTGAGCAGTTCTTGACATGCAACGCTCCACCTTGGACCTTATTTAGGGTAGACGGACAGTTGAAGAGACCCTCTCCAATCAATCGTTTGATCACATCAAGCCCTAGTATCTATATGATTTTCCCGACCGTATTGCTTTTATGGCAACCCCCAAAACTTTTTAACATATATGTGCTAGAGAGCGGTAGCTAACAGTCTTAGTGCCCTGGGTAGGGTGCTAAACTGCATCTAGTGGTGAGTTTTCAATTCGGAAGCTCTAGGGACTGTGAAGTACCCCTTAATTGCCATTACTCCCAGGTCCATTCTAACATGAATTAGTAGTACCTGTTAGTCACGTCCGTTGGTTATATAGATAAAACATGAGTTTGAAATGTTTAAAAAAAAATGAATATCCAACGAGAATGAATAAAACGAAAACGTTTTCTGTATAAAATAACACGGGTTTGCCTGCTGTAAAATCCAACCAGCCAACCAACTAACCCCAAAGGTCAACACATTTGGCACATCCTTTTTTGTGTTTTTTAACCTGTCCAAAAGTCAATGCTTTAAAAAGGATTTCATACCCTTCTTTTTAACATGACTTCGCGTCTGCCTTTTCTTCTTCAATTTGTCTGCCTATCTGTCTGTCTGTCTCTCTCTCTCTGTATATATGCCTATATATCTTTAACAATAATTAAAACCTTTAAGAATAGTGTGTATCTTTAATATTATTATGTATATTTACTTAATAATATGTTCCCTTGAGTATAGTGCGTACATTTATGGCTAGTGTATATCTTCAAGATTACTATATAAGACTAGTGTGTACCTTTAGCTGGTGTCAAAGAAAGGTCTCGAGAGTCACATTTTGTTTTCATTGTAAAATTGTAAATTTTTCAACCTTTGAACATTGATTATTTTTGCAATCGATTTGAATATTCTTTTGTCTGAGATATTTTGGTATAAACGGACCTGAACGACCCGAACTGATTTGCCGACTGTTTAAAACTTTCATATTATGAAACTAAGCTGCTTCCCAAGGGGTAAAAGCCGTTCTTTTTGTCGTCTGCATTTGTGTACAGTTCTTGACAAGATTGTATAAACGACTTGCATTGTTCATTCAGCAAATGCCGCCTCCTCTTTATCCAATTGATGTTTTCCAAAGGAAGGGTAAATGGTGTCATCGAGGAGTTGCCTTAGTGGCTTTAATTTCTGGTTTTTGATTAATATTTCCCTGGGACCAATTGTCCATCAAGACTAGAGTGCTCTATACAAGCATGGGCCACCTTTTTTGAGAAACAGACTGTATGGGACTTGTCTCATCATTAGGTGAGCTGCACTACTAAAAAAGGTAATTTTAAATTGAAGGTACCTCAAGCAGAGGCCTACGTGTGTAGGGGGGGGGAGAACTTTTCTTTACTTGGACAGTGGATGTGGTTTCCCATCCGTTGATCATATTATAATTCAGTCCCTTAAAATTATCTATTTGGTCCCCGTTCTTCGAAGGGTTAATACCTATCTCTTTTCAGACCTCGCTCGTGAAGGAAAACGGACATTTTTCATATATGTTCATAGAATAGAGTAGAGACAATTTTCCCACCATTTATTTCTCCTCGTCATGAAAATCATTGAATTCAAAGTGAACCTTCCCTAACCATTTTCTGGTACCTTTTTATTACCCTTTGTTAATGGAACACTACGTACAATTAACCTGGATATATATGATTGTTGTTACATGTATTTATTAAACACTCATATGTGAGTTAGTTGTTTTTCCTTACCAAATGTCCAGTTTTAGTATTTCTATGGCAGTCCTTATTATGTGTACTGACGCATTATAAGGACTTAGTGTTGGTTCCAAACTAATATCCACTATTCTTATTCGTACAAATTCATTTTTTCTCTTTGGTACAAAATATATTTCCTATAACAAATTAAAATCATAACCGACCCATTTGCCATGTGTCATGTGTCATCGTTTGCCCATAACTGCTCTGATATTTTAACTATAACTGACCGAAGAACAGACGAATTCCTACTTTTGATTAATTCGAAGTGAACGCAACTGGCCACGGACTGATTTTGTAAACGACTTGCCGATTTCATTACCATAGACCAACCTGCAAACATCTGTTTTATTAATGAAAATACTAGTCCACCACAAGCCAGATGTGACATAAGGTCAATTATTATGTAAAGTACAGCTGGTTCTAATTCGGTTTTCCTTTTCCTAGAATGCTTGCTTTACTACAGCTGAATAACCCGGCCACCTCTACTATTTTCCCCACAGCAGACGTGTATTTTTCTAATTGTATTAGCGCGAAATGACACATAAGCAGCCACGTCCAGAATTTGATCTCAGGTCCCTGAATTCATTTTCTTCGACGATAACCATTAGACATGCGCGCATCCTAGATAAAACGAAAATTATGTTAGTATTGAATTTGTTGCTGATTTGATTTATAAGTGGATGTATAGAGGTGTTAGGCCAGTAAAAGAGTGGTACATGTATGATGTAACCTCGTGCTGTCTTCTGAATAGTCGAGTAGTCTCCGAGTAAAATGGCAACCCCAGCAGACGTACTTGATCAGTAGGATGGCTATATACGCTATTCCAAGTTGTGGATAAAATGTTCTAAAACTAGCAAACATCTAGCAGACACGTGCTGTGGACCGTGTAAAGGGCATCCCTTACGAAGCTTAGCCTGACCACTTACCAATCAACCGATAGCTATTTTTGATAACGCCTTACCACTGGGGCCAAAACAAGACATCGAGATATCGGGCATGGATTTGGGCGACTCTTTATTTACCTAATTCCACTCATGCACATGCTATCGTTTCTAACGATTCACCAGCATCAATTTGAGTGGGTTGAATAGCGAATAAAAGTGGTTCGGTATAGTTGTTAAGATAAATTCACGTTCAAGAGAAAATAATTGTTTGGAATCTGAAGATTCAAACAGCAGGTAAATCCTTTGTTTCAGTGTGTAGCGTAATTATTATGGTCTACGGGGAATTTGGGGATTGAAAAGAAAACAGTACTCGGATTTCTGGAAAAAGAGAAGAAAAAGAAATAAGAACAAAAAGATGAAGGTAAACACTAAACGGAGGTTCAGCCACTGACTCACCAATGACACCGGAACTAGAGTTAAAAATAAAAACGGAAGTCCCAGATTCTGCGGAAGAGCGGAGTGGATGTGACACCCCAACCCTGGGACCACAAACAGAAGTAAAGAAAATTCGGCCTCTTTTTCACCAGACCCAAGCAGGGTCGGACACGTTTGTTGGGGGCTCCCTCGTGACATGTCTAGTCTATCAACGAACAGCGCGCATGAACGTGATTAACGCTAGAATAGGTTGACCTTACCCTTTCTCTCCTTCTCTCTGAAAAAAAACCCACGAGCCTAGAAAGAAATAAACAAACTCTATTTGACTATAAGACTTTCGTCTTATGTTGTTTCTGAAGTAAGGACAGCTACTACTACTAACGACTACTACTACAACTCGACTTTGGCCCTTATGCAACAGAGATCAAATGCACTACCATTTCAACTCGCGCCAAAAAGGAGATAAAGAAAAACATAGGCAGTAATTATTCACAACTCCATTAACTGCATAGCCAAGGAGACGCTTGATGCGTAACGATTATCATCGTAGAAAATTAACACAACGTTAAAAGTTCTAATCCCGAATGTTTGAGTGTTTGATTTTTGCACTTTTGGGTTTAATTAATGGCGTATCAACTCTTTATGGATTATTTCATGCCGAAATTTTATTAACGCTTAAAAGTTTAATTGTTATCATAATTATATTTTCAATCATTTACAGCATTTTTAAAAATTGCCCTTTTTATTTGTCTATAATTATCTGTTTGCACACAATTATTTGATATCACGTATTCCTATCTAATACAAATAATTTGCACATTTGTATGGTTTCAAGTATTTATATCTAATACTAATAATTTATACACACTTATTTAGTTTCAAGTAACAATTATTCTAAGATAATCACCATTGGATTGTAGTTACATGGACACAAGTAAATAAATGATGATTATAATCCTTAGTAAAATATTATAGCTTCAAATAACAATTCTTAATAGAGTTTAATTGCTCAGTTATAAGTTTCCAAGTATTCCGATCTAATACGAATTATTTTCAAACGGATCTATTTGATCCATAGATGGGAAAACTATCTAACGCTCCAGGTCAGAGTAAACCTGCGAGTAATAGTAAGTAAGTAAAGTCGTCGGGGTGGCCTAAAGTCGGTATCATCCAATCAGCGAGGGAGTCTATCCTCTTTTTGCTTGCGCTAGACCAAGGAGATTATTTTAGCGTCTGAGGTGGGGCGCCACACCTACCGTCAGCTCCTTACTTTACCGCACAGATCCTTGTGCTACTTATACGCTGAGTTGGTGAGGACCGGTATCGAACTAGAAACCTAGTGGTTTCTAGCCGAACGCTCTACCGACTGAGCTAACCCGGCGGTAACTCCATACTACCCAGAGCTCCAGAACTGGAGTCTCACCACAGGACGCAATTTAGTGTCGTACCATGGATACACCTTTTAGCTTAGCCATCTGCAGAGCATAGAGTCGGCGTATTCTAAGCCTCACCACGGTCCAGGCGGAGGGGTTCGGTAAATAAATACTGCATATTCAAGGAAAGAGATTATGTTGAAATAACTATGCATACAGCCATACATATGTTTAGTTCACCAAGTGAGAATGGTTGAGAGAAAGTTCTCGGTGGAACCAAGAAGATAATAGTCTAATTTAATGGAATGTACATATGATTCCATGTATACATACGGCTTTTTAATCCTTGGCACATCATTTAATCAGTGTTAGCATATATATTTATCTATCTAACTGAATTATTTTAATTTATCCATGAGCCTTATAAACTTCAAATATATATCTGACTCTTCATATATCTGTCTATCTATTTCAGTTTCTTCATCCATATCTATCTATCTATTTATATATCTATTTCCGTTTCTTCGTCCATACCTATCTGTCATTCAATCTATCTATCTATATCTTTTCTCGTCCATACCTATCTGTCATTCAATCTCTCTCTTTCTCTCATATATATATATATATATATATATATATATATATATATATATATATATATATATTCCCATTTCGTCACCCCTATCTATCTAACTATCTATATATGTTCATAAATCATACATTTGAAAGCACTCTCAAGAAAATAAATTAAGCAAAAGACCCATTCTTGGTTCGACCGATAACTTTTCAGTAACACTTCTACCAACATGTCTGTGTACAGATATTTGAATTATTCTATTCTTTGCTGAAACCTTCATTCTTTCCATACATGGTTGTAAGAAATAAAAGAACGCATAAACGCATCTCTATATATATGTACTCCATATGACTATATGTGTCTTTTCATTGTAGTTATTTATGTGTTCGAATTTTCATAAATATTTATTCTTTTGCATTTATTGCGGCTATTTTTAATTAAAAGTAAGTTACTTTAAATACGCGCATTGTAATCTCAACTCCAGATAAACACGCACATTGACCCTTCCTTATATATATATATATATATATATATATATATATATATATATATATATATATATACATACATGAACGTACGTGTATAGAAACACATTTACACATGTGTACAAACACATCATCAATCATATGTATTGGCAGACACGCTTATAAAAATAAAATATTAAAAAAAACCCCAAAAAACTAGATAAAACAAAGATGGATTTTTCGCTGTGTTTCTCTAAAAACTGACACTCTATTGTATGCATTAAAGAACAAAAATAAATAACGCCGAAGTGGAATCATAATTCAAGTTGAAAGACAAAACAATCCATTAGTTCACTTCTGAAATAATACACAGAGGCAATGTACCAAGCACTACAGAGAATGTAATTTAGTGAATATCATTTATTTCTATTTTAATTGTTACTTTTTTCCCGCGTTCCCGTCGCTGGTACTTTTTCTACTTCAAAGTAACACACATTTACTTTGGCGCCAAAACTCACATTAGTCCGTTACACCATGACGTAAGATGGTGGGAACCGCTGGGAGGGTTAATTGCTTCTGAATGAGAGTTGCGAGAGAGGTCTTATATATATATATATATATATATATATATATATATATATATATATATATATATATATAATTGTTCAGATATATTTAGCTGTCAGTATTATTAGATTAATATCTATCTATCTATCATCTCTCTCTCCCCCCTCTCTCTATATATAAATATATATATGTTTGTGTGTGTGTGTGTGTGGGTGGGGGGTCATACGTTATATTTGTTCATATATCCTTTACTCTATGTATTATTAGGTCCATATCTATCAATCAATCAATTAACCAATCTATTGTTAACAGTCATTGTTAATACATGTTTAAATAACAGTCGTAGTTAGTTCTTCTCCATCTTTCTATCATTCTCTTTCTATCTGATCACAATTATCAATGCATAGAGTAGGAAGAATGCATTCTTCAAGCACATAATGTAAGAAACCTGGCATACAAAGGTTTATACGCCATTAAACAAAGAAACCAATTTAATTAGGAAAGAAAATGCTGTGGTCAATTCTTTGGAGTGGAAATCTTAATATCTTATAAGCAGAAGAATGTATATATATATATATATATATATATATATATATATATACATGTCAGGCCGCACAAAGCGCTATGGGTATTATGTAACCCCGTACTACCTGTTCCCAGCAGGACGAAAAAAAAAAACTGTGAAAGGGGGGGGGGAAGCTTGCCGCTCAATGCGAGAACACAGAAATACCTGGGCTGGTATCCAGGTGCGTAATAGTCTAAATAACCTCCGCTGCCTTGTGGTTATCCTCTGGATAGGAAAAGGCTAAGGGAGAAAACCCTGACAGAAATCACGGCTTGGACACCGTTGGGCAGTTCAGTGTGTAAAACACTATCTGGCAACTCCTGCAGCCAAACTGACGCCGAATGTATTGGTTCACCATTCCTTCGGATCACGCCAGCGAAGCGGAAAGGGGGGCACTGTCACATGGGCAACCCAGGGCCTCCATAAATCTTGCTCAGGATCTTTTTTTGTGCCCTGGAGGGGAAACTCCTTCTACACGGTGCTGTGGACACAGCCCGGGAGGTCAGCAGTTACCGGTTATAAGGCCTTTCTCGTTTGGTGTAGAGTTGGGCGCCAGGGGCGACCTCCGTCGGTGGGAAAGATGTCTTCATCTCACTGGACAGCTACCGCCCGCCTCAAGCTGGGCAGCCCTCATATATATATATATATATATATATATATATATATATATATATATATATATATATATATAGAGAGAGAGAGAGAGAGAGAGAGAGAAATAATGAGTTAGCTGCTAATTACAGTGATCAGTCACTGACGATATTTATTACAATAAAAGATAAAACCAAAAACTTGAAGAACAGATTACCTTTTAGTTTATTAACTAAAGCTGAATAATTCATTTTTTTCATTTTTACAGATTGGACATTTAAATTTTGATATTGGAAGATACTCTATTCCCAATTAGTACTCCAATTTCTTATGGGAAAAATCCATTAACCACCCCATTCTATATTTGGTAGAAATGTACACATCCCGTTCGCCACGGTTAGCACGTGACACTTGGTCACAAGTCTGAGGGAATCAGCGAAGATCAAACTCGCTATTACAGTTGTAATTAAAGTCATCGGGGTGGTCTAAAGTTACTATCAGCCAGACAGCGAGGGAGCCTATCCCTTTTCCCTAGCACTAGACCAAGATGATTGTTTTTCGCGTCTGAAGCGAGCACCACTCCTACCATCAGCTTCTCACTACCATACAGATCCCTGTGCTACTCATACGTTGAGTTGGTGAGGGCCGGTATTGAACCCAGGATCTTTTGATTCCTAGCCGGACGCTCTACCGACTGAGGTAAACCGAACCTAATGGATCTGAGAGACTATCTTGCTAACCATTACACAAAGATAGCATGTCTAATTCACTAGTCTTGGTAGGTATGTACTCAGTACATTAGCCGCAGGTAGGATATGGCACAAGGTTGCAAGTATGACGCATCCAGCGGGGAACGAAGTCACTGTTCAGTAGTAAAGTATTTGTGTGACTAGCTTGCTAACAATTACAGGACGTCCAATTTAGTAGTTATTTACCCAACCCATTCACCACGGGTAGGATGTGACAGACGAGTAATCCAGCTCCTCGCAGACGGATTGGGTAAATACAATTATACTTACATTATGAATAGATCCCATAGTTATTAGTGAAAAATAGTTTTGAACCTTCACATATTAACCACGGCAGAGTGAGTCACACGGTCAAAAATCTGGAGCATCCAGCGTAGATCGAACTTGTAATTCACTAATAATAGATTTGCGAGACTAGCTTGCTAGCCCTTATAACAGGATAGTGACATCCTATTGATTAGTGTCTGTATATGGAATATATTAGATGATGTACAAATCCTCTGAAACTAATCCTTTCTCCAAATCGTTCTGGTCCATTGTGTTTACTATATTTGGACGTATCGCGTGGTGTACGCAAGTTAGACTATCAGACCATTACTAATGAGTTCGAATCTAACTGGGTGCTCCATACACCCGGCGTTGTGCCTCAACTAATCACTATTATATTCACTATATTTAAACAGAATAGAGAAAAATATAACAAAACTTAGGAAAGGTGAGAGATTTTCAAAGTGGTCCATATAGTTACCAGTGGGTGAATAAAATTTGATAATTTGCATTACAAATCCTTTTATAAGAGAAGAAAAAAATCGCTGGATCATATTAACTATTTGCCAGATATCAAACATCTACCAGAATGTCTAAATGGGTGAGGGCCACTAGTTATGTGTAGGTCACATACAACCCGTTCAAAATGGGAGAGGTCATTTAAAGATTGATCTGTACCGGATAGAAAAGTTTCGGACCATTTCGGTGTCGTTAACGAAGAATATAATCAAATTTTCCCCAGGGAAACCATTAAAATCCATAATTATTTTTTATTATAGGGTATGAGATATATTTGGAAAAAAAGGTTATTTAGTAATAAGAATAAAATATAGATTTTAAAAAAGAAAGAAAAATATATATTTAAGATAAAGAAATAAAAATGAAATACAGTGCTTGCAATTTTTTCTCATCCATCATAGCAGATATTTAATGAATAAGAATAAAATTACGTTATTATTAACGAAAAATCTGACTCTGACTTAAAAGATTCAGATCTTCACTTGTTAAGTCAAGTTTCAGAATTGCTAGGTACATTTTTAAGGGTGTTATTATTGTAAATATTCAATGTATAATAACTTTTCTGTATGCACATAGACTATGGAGTACTGGTAATTCTCCTTGGGTAGAATATTTAGATATTTGGGAAGCACTTGATACAGATCTTGACATACCCTAACGGATGCTAGAGGCATACGGATGCCAATCGATTCTCATCGTGGCAAATAGGTGCCATTATAGTAAGACAATAGATAATTGTCTCGCCTGTATAAAGGGTGTATCTATTGACGTCACGTGTCAATCCCATAATCATTCTCGTTCTCTTTTGCCACTGTTCTTTGAATGGTTAATAGTGTCTTGTCTACCTGCCTGGTGCTGGTAGTTATCGTTCGCCTCGTCATGCAAATGTAAAGCCAAAATAGGTTTACTGTACGTTGTACTACTCTTGTTCATCCAGAAATAATTTAGCATTTTAAATATCGTAAGGGCTTGTTCATAGAAAAATATGTGCACATTTCATTTGCTGAGACAAGTCTGTGTATTCTTCTTAATACTTCATGTGTGAATATTATGTACGTATTAAATATCCCTATATGATTAAATGTGCTTTTCTTGTCTCCCCTTCTGTTTATTCAGTGTTAGTGTATCATACGATGCATACGAGGGTCAGCTGAAAAGTCTATAAGCTGACCAAGATACTTTCATGAAAGCTGACCAAATAAGGTTTAGTTTCCAACAGACCCCCTTGCGGTCTACATAGATCTTTTATCGATGTTGCAGTGCTTGAATCGCATTGGTCAATAAAATCCATCGATAGCAGATATGACGAAATCATATAAACTTTTCAGCCAACTCTTGTACTAATGCTAATATTGGATTTTGATGAGTATCGACTCGACTGAATAGCATCCCTAGTACTAAGAACCTCAATATAATTATTTTGAAAATAAAACTAACACTTCTACTACGGATGATAATGCGTTGAAGAATTTTAATAAATAAAAAAGACTATTATAATACACTGATGATTGTGTAATTTCTATTTTTTTAATTAAAAAAAATGTTTTATGAATGTTTGCCACGGCAAACTGACTGAAGTGCATTTTGTTTTATTTCTTGTTAACGTGCTGGCAACTTTTGCAAAGGAAAATTGTTGCTTATTTGATTAGATATATTGTATATTTATTTTATTTTGCCATATGCCACTGGAGTAATGGAGTCAAATTAGATTTTTTGATGGCATATTGATTGTGCAGGATTCACTTCTGGACATAGACAAATATCAAATAATGCGCTGAATAGACGCCTACATACTCTTATACTTCTCTAAGTGCAAATCTAACACACACGCACACATAGACACAGACACAGACAAGACACACACACACACACCACACACACACACATATATATATATATATATATATATATATATATATATATATATATATAATTTAAGGAATCCGAGACATTAAATCAACGGCTCTTTAACGTATAGGCAAGCAACTGAGAGTTACGAAGCGCCGTTAACTTAATGTCTATGATACACGAAGTTATATATACATGCTCTATCACTGATATCGAACACTATATATTTATAAATATAGCAAACTATATTACACACAGACGCGCGCGCACACATGCACATATAGCTCGTCAATGTTAATATGTCCAAATATCAATACTTTTTTCCGTATACACTGGTACCTTGACAAGTTTAATTCGTTCCACTCGTAAGTTAATTTTCTCGTATATCAAATTAATTTTACACTGTTAGAAAATGAAATACCATTAATTACCCCCCCCCAAAAAAAAAAACCACTAATTTTAGTTTCGTTTTTTAATAAGAAAAATAGAACTGTATTGTATAAACACATAATAAAATCGAATGTAATGAATAATGTTCTGCAATATATTTTAATGTTTATTTTTTCATAAATGATATTTTTCTTTGGTGCGATAAATTTAGAAACTTAAATGTTCTTAGTGAACTTATTAATATAAGCGTACCTGAAGCTCACTCGTGTCCCAAATTTTAGCTATCAACACAAAGCAAAAGCTCGTAACCCGAAAAACTCGTAATTTGGGACACTCGTAAGTCAAGCTAAAACTGTATTTTTATAGATATGGGGGGAATATTAATACGTACACGCTCTCAAGATAAAAATCCAGTTTTTAGACCATGACAATCTGTTCCTATTTCCTAATATTTTCTTTTACCTTTTAAAGCAGTATCGACCACAAATCTGTATAAAAATGGTTGTAGAAAGGTCTTTGTTAGGACATGAGAAACAGAATAGCAGTTCGTGGTTTATGTAATGTGTAGCAATGACTTGTATTTAAAAAAAAATGTTGGAATAAAAAGAAAAGGGCGGAATAGAAAACAGTATGGTATCTCTAAGGAGAGAGTATGGTTGAATAGTTATTTGAAAATTACAGAGAACGAGAAATCCTGTGTCTTGGGGTTCAGAATCGTCAATTGAAAGAAGGTACATGACTGAACGGCACTATATGACATCTGCAAACATTACATTTATCTTAGGGGAATGATGAAGGTCGTTCAATTAGAAACAGCAGAATTGCACACGAAATGTTAGGTCGTTGCATTGACCTGTCAAGGAATCCAATTGGTTATCTAGAATTCATTTTGAATACTATACCATCTCAGGATCTGCCTCTACGTCCTCATATTTCATTAAAAAAACCTGTTGAGTCAGTAAAATACGTGTATATCTGCATATAGAGTTAAGTGAGGCAGAACCTTTCTGTCATGGGACATAGCACGAACGTGTCAAACCCAATAGTTTTGGCACTCATATACAACTCACACCTACATGCCGGTTCCACGACAAGGTTGATCAGAATTTATTACCTAGAGGATAGACTCAAATAGAAGATACCGGATATCCTTTATTCCCCTTCATTAGACTGGTAGGTCTCTTAAACTTTCTTTCTATATAGGAAGGACATTTTGTTACATAGTAAACTTTTAGAATTAAATAATTTATTTTTTGTTTTTAGTCTTAGAATAACTGTTATACTAAGACGATAAAATGAAACTTAGCCAAATAGTAATTGTAGCTAATGTATTACCTTCTTTTTGAGAAACGAGCAGTTACGATCATGTTCTGAACCGGTGCACAGCTTCTTGTTGAATTTGTTCATTAGGGAAAAGAGATCTTTTCGTGCTCATTACACTTTACATCGGAATGGTGGTGTTCCGGATTGAATTTTCAACACCCAGAAGTTTTGGTTTTCCATCTGTGACAGCATCATCCTGGCGTAACATGAAATGAGCACGAAAATCACTGTGGAGAAATAACAGATTCACGAGTGTTTAAAAACCCATTTCAACAACAAATACATGGTGTACACCAATTTAAGCCACAAAGGTAACAAGAAACAAAACAACAACAATAACAACAGACAAACAATAAACAAAAACAAACAATAAACAAACAAAACGGTAAGTCATTAGCTAGATGGAATTATAATTATTAAGTGCCTAAGTTCCCCTGCACCACAAAAGTTACAGCTTAAAGTTTACATCTCTAGAAGTTTTGGGGAAACTCAACGAAAAAAATGAACCAGTCTGGAAAGAGAAAAGAAATCCAAATGAGTTGGGATAATAATATTGGAAAGTGCTCAATACATACGTAGAACCGATTTGGGGAACTAAATCAGAAACAGAACTACACAGGTTTTTGCGAAAATATCATCAGAATAATTCTTATATATATACCACGTTCGACTCCATGATCATCATTTGATGAAAGCTCAGTTGGAACGAATCCTGCATAAAACACTCTTCATACCATACACTATCGCTAATTGTCTAAAAAGTTCAGTTTAACACAATTGAAACGAGATAACCCCCAGTCCCCCTCCCCCCCACAAAAAACAAACAAATTAAACACCAGTACAAAATAAACACCAATATGCTACATACAAAAAATAAAAAATTCAATCTACCTACGACTCGCCACAATTTAAGAATTATCAAATTTAATTTGAGTTAAAATGTTAAATCCCTTAGTAATCGTCCTTAGTAACTAATTTTGTTAATTTTTGTAACCTTCCAATAAAAATCCGCCAGTTACAAAAAATTTTTACATTCGCCTTAACTGGTTATATTTCAACAATTACCATAAATCTCCAAAGTTCGATATCGCCTAAAAGGTAAAAAGTGATAAGACAAACAGGAATATTTCTTTAATGCTATTTTTTTTTTGTTCTCAACTAGTTTTGGACTTCATCGTCAGGAGAAAATTTTGTTTGAAAGAAATTGTTTTTAGAAAGTTTTAAAAAGTGTTTGACAAGCTACAAGAAAATCGGGCAAATGAATCTATTAGAAGAAGCGAGCCCATCTATTCAGTGAAAACGATATTTTAGTCGAATTCGTTTGAAATGTTCTCATATACACTTGTGGAAGTTTTTGAAAGTTGTATATATATATATATATATATATATATATATATATATATATATATATATGCGTGTCTATATGTGTGTGTGTGTCTGTGTGTGTCTAGTATGGACACATGGCTAATGAGTTTTCAAATAGGTTTGGGCGTTGTTCGTTTCAAATTGGGAGGTTAGTGTGTTTATTATTTGTAGGTGTGGTTGACTCCCACATTTTATTGTCAGGAATGGCTGTCAAGTTTTATATTCAATCCAATTGGATGAAAACGTTTTATCTTTTTAATCTGTATTCATGATTTTTACCTATTCAATTTTGATGACTTTCTCAATTCTTTCAATGATTGTGCAATTAGCATCTCTGTTAAAATCGTTATTGTTTGTCCAGAAATCTTGTTCTACGGGTATTAATTTGCTATGATTCATAGATTTTATCCTGTGTCTATAATTGTTTAGCCTAAAATAAAATTGCCATTCTGACTTTCCGACATATCGTTTTCTACAGTGTGTGCTCTCTAATAAATAGATTATATTTTTACTTCTGCAATTCGTGGTAAATTTTAAAGATCTTTTTAGTTGTGAACTAGTAAAGGAGTTGGTTGATTTTATGTATTGGCGGCATAGTCCGTTTTTAATATTACTTAGTTGGGAAAATTTAGTGGATTTAATTGCGGGTTTCTTATTGATTACTTTATTATGTATATAGTTGCTTCCAATCAATTCCGTGAGTCAACGATAGGCCACTATACCTGGTTCCTAAAAAAATTATTTTAGTTTGGAATATATATATTAAGAGCAAATGGAATTGTAGATATTACAATTCGGAAAACTTTGTGGAAATTATGAAACCAATTAAAAACGCCTCACATTCCTACTCAGAACTTCAGTGTCACTTGAAGGGGAAAACAAATGCAATGATTATGATTTCAATTTTTGATCGATAATTATTATGCACAAGAAGAAAAAAGGTTAATATGAAAATGGTACTATTAAATGGTCTAGTATAATTATTAAAAATACACGCAGACTAGTTTCATGAATTTGGATAATTTGGTTGGAGGATCGTAAAGAACGGCTTATTACCGTTCATTTAATTGAAAACATTTCTGGAATCAGTTCAAGGAATGAAAATAACCTTTTCCACGAACAAAGACATGAGGTTAATGCAAAAATTTGCAGGGAAATGTTTGCATCATGAAAGGAGAATCTTAGAAGCGTCTTCTATATTATCTCTCTCTCTCTCTCTCTGTATATATAAGATATATATATATATATATTATATATATATATATATATATATATATATATATATATATATGTGTGTGTGTGTGTGTGTGTGTGTGTTGAGCACACACAGGAATTTAATAGTCTAATTAATTCCCCGCTGCCTTGTGGGTATTCTCAAGAGATGAAAAGGCTAAGGAAGAAAACCCTGACAGAAATCACGGCTTGGACACCGTTAGGTAGTTCAGTGCATAAAACACTATCTGGCAACTCTTGCAGCCGACCTAACGCCGAATGTATTGGTTCACCATTCCTTCGGATCACGTCAGCGAAGCAGAGAGGGAGTCTCCATAAACCTTGTCCAGGCTTATTTGTACGCTGGAGGGGAAATTCCTTTCTCGTTTGGTGTAGAGGTGGGCGCCAAGGGTGACCTCCGT
>CM042139.1:100019510-100032010 GCA_023376005.1 Doryteuthis pealeii | reverse complement strand
GAAAACTTCTCTCCACTTTGAATGTTTGCTGAGTTGAAATTTGCCCTTTCTAATAGCCCGTTTTCAATTTGGTCTTTATTCGGTTGGGACTCAAATTTCTTCCACAAACAGATAGATGGTGGCTCTCCAGACAGGTCTATTACAAACTACTTTCTCCCAATCCTCCACAGCAATAGCAATTTTCTTCAGGTGTCTTTGAGGCAGTCCTTAAACCTCATTGTTTGCACTGAGGACCGTATGCCAGTTGAGATTTCCCCTGTAAAATAATTTGTTTTGGGATTCGGCAAAAAATTCATCTCATGTCGAACTAGATGACCAGACCAGCAAAGAACGTGTCTAAGGATTAAACTCTCAATACTAGGCAGGTGACATCTTATCCAAAGTATTGTGGTGTCTGGTGTAATGACAGCCCATTTTATGTATATATTATATATATATATATATATAATATATATATAATATACATCAATATATATCCGCACATATATACATACATAATATACAATACAATATATATCTCGCACAATATATATATATGCATATACATACATACACACATACATATAATATCTGCACACATATATATATGCATATACATACAATACACACATACATATATAATGCATATACACATATACATACATATATCCCACAACATACATATATATGCCCATATAAACCATATACATACATATATACAACACAATAATATGCATATACACATATACATACATATATACATACATACATAATATGCATATACACAATACAACATAATAACCACAATACATATATATGCCATATAACACATATAGCATACATATATACACACATACATATATATGCTTATAACACATATACATACATATATAAACAACAATATCATAGTATATGCATATACACCATATCAATACAATATATACAACACATACATATTATAATGCAATTACACAATCATATATATGCATATACACATATACATACATATATAAAACACACATAACATTATCCGCACATAGTATTTATAATTATTTTGAATCAAAGAAAATGGTGGAAGAAGACGACCATAACAGAATGTGTCGAAAGTACTAAAACATTGGAGGCCCACACGCGAGGATATGAGGCCCCCCACTGCCAGCTACCTCCACTCAGTGGCATCTCATACAATAACTTATGATATCTAAGTGGCAAATAAAATAAACCAAAAAATTAACCGCCGCATGTAATATATACACACATAAATGAGGCTAAATAGTATTAATTAGAAAAAAATTTTCTTCAAGTACCACAAAAGATATACGCAATTATCCAAGGGATTTTTAATAACAAATTCTTATTAACACACATCATAAGATAAGAAGTGGGATATAGATTAAATAACTATAAAAAAATACTAATAATAAACAAATAAGAAGAAAAATATATTAGATGAAAAAATAGACACAATTATAGAAATATATATTAAAAAAACTATTCTTTATTCAACTATGTATAAAACGATACATTTGCGGGACCTTTCTTTTTCTTTTTTTTTTTTCTTCATACAGAGAAATAATATATCATACCGACTACATATAATATATGCGTATATATATAAAAATCCAAAAAACTTTAGTTTTTTGTTACCAAATAAATGGAAATACCACTCATATACACCCATTAGAGGTTTTTATAGAATAATTATGTACCACTCACGTAAAATATATACAATAATGCAAACACCAAAACGCAACAATAACAACCCCCGGCGGCATTATTCAAACCACCTGTACACACTCGCACACGACCGAAGTGAAAACATTCAACCCCCTTATAGTGCAACACCATTAAATTTCAGTTGTTTCTCACATTCATCCACGCGGACGACCTTTAGATAACACACAACCAAACCTAGCGAAAAGGGGAGGGCAAACTTCAGTCAATTCAATAGATCACGCCTTATCTATAAATTAGCCTTACCGGAGACAGACCAGAGAACAACGAGACTATGACCTTCTCCCACTAGATGTCTGTCTAGATTAGGCAGTTAAAACGACTGAGCGCTATAGCGGGTTCCCCCAGCGAAAACACTGTAACACAAGGCACAGCACTATGATTTCTGTTACCAGCTATTGCCTAATCTCTGAATGCTCATTGCACGTGTGAAATCACATAAGTAAGAAAAAGATTATTCATAGGATGTCGTAGAGCGATGCTAACCGTATCGCAATCGTTTTGAGCGAGCTTATCTGAATCCCTCATAATATGTATACGCATTACCGGTCACTCTCAAGACCCATTTTTAATAATTATTTGTCACTATTATCTCTAAATAATCAATTAACAAGAAAAATGAAAAAACATAAAAAATATGCGACCTTGAAATGAGAATAAACTATTTTTATTTCTAGTTTTATTCTGTTTTTCTAAATCATATTTTTTTAATCACAAAAAATCCCCAACGCTTACTCAATTACAACTTTTTGCTCTCATATTTATTTTCAACTTTTTCTCCCTCCCACTTCTAATATAGTTTAAAATACTATTTCTCTAATACTATAGAGCCATGAAATGAATCGCTACTAGTTATAGAATAGAAAAACAAAAAAAAATAACACTAATTGTAAGCAGAGCTATAAGCACTTCCCCACAATAGCATAATATTCTCTCTACTCACTGTTATTCTACCTCAGTTTTCCAAAATCACAATACCCTCATATTCTATATTCTCATCTCACTTATTTTACTATCTGCCTATCCCTTCCTGACTACAGTAATATCTCTTGAGTCCTGCCTCTTCCTCATATACACTACAACGTATCAAAATAATTTGAGAAACATTACCATACTCAGTGTCTAAATCAAGTAATGAGATATTATAATTCTAAACCAATAGACTCGTGGATATATAATAATAAATAAATTATTAATATATATTGATCACCACCTACTAAAATAAATTTTTTATCTCTATATCTTTGTAAAAAAATTAGTGGAGGTCAAAATAAATATTCTCCACTAAATTAATAAATAGAATTTCACATAACATATAGGATAATAAAAAAAACCCTTTTAAACTTTTCACCATAAAGAAAAACAAATACCACTCCCTTACCTACCACCATCTTTTCTAATATATTATCTACTATTGTTTTTAATATGATAATTAAATCAAACAGGTTGCACAATAACATAAATTCTCGATGAAGCGTTTTTTTTTCTTTGGTAAAGATAGCATGTAGCGCGCGGCATCATAGTATTTCTCTCAGAGGGAACAAAAAATTATTTAGTACTACAACTCACCCCATCAAGGGTTATTATATATATAGACATTATCGAGTAGCGAAGATATCAATAAAAGCTACAGCCATAAACCTATAAGTCATGATACAAATAAAATTAGAATGGGAGCAGTAAGGTGAATGAAGTATTATAAAATCCTGAAAGAATTTCCAAAAACAAAGACTTTATTGAACTTATGGGACAATATAAAGAGATTTTGTGATCTGTAGGCAAAGAATCATTTATTGTATTGTCTATTTTTTCCTGTCACAAACTGACAAGGCTATCCTGTCTGCTACGACAGAAATCCACAAAAAATCAAAGAATTGTCCCCACCTAAAATACTTGGAAAACTGGAAAAACACAACTCACTTCTCAAGAGCAGTGTTTGTTAAATTAATAGAGATGCCCCCCTGAACATTAATGCGTGGAGGCCAATCGTACACAATAAAATACAAAAGGGCGACATTAAGAAAAAATTCAACACACTCCTGAAATAATTCGGGCTATGATATTTGGCGGCTTATATCCGTGCCAGTGCTTCAAGAAAGGAAAAGTCTTCTGTATAGTCAGATTTTGGCAATTTGGTTTCCTCCAATCTGGCTAGAGGGGGAATATGGATCACCGCTTAAAAAAACGCCAGCAAGATAATAAACTCAAAGTATTTGGTCATTATTGATGTAGATATAAAATATTCCACGAGTACAAGTTAAATCAATCCATAGGTATATCATCAAATCCAACAAATCCAGGCCGGACGGTGTAAGCTGCCCACCGCACCGCGTATTTTTTACCGCTGTAAATAGACGATGAGACAATCCCCACCAGAGCACTAGTAGTTATTATACGAAAAGGTACTTATAGTTGGTATTCATTAACACTCTTCAAATACTTTGGATTTCAAAACCACGACTTGTGTGTTCTGTATATCTCTAATTTGGAAGAGCTTGGAGAGGAAAGCTGGTTTGTTGTTATCCAGTAGTTAAATCAGCAACAGTAGAAATAGTGAAATTCAGCCAAAGTATGGTTGGCAGGACATTCACCATTTCCTATCGATTAAACTCACTGCAGGCACGAAGCAGAGTATTTTTTTTATGTTGTCACCGACGGCTGTTGTGTCATATGAAAGATATAACGAGAATGCATAACTTAAGTTTTGCGTGTGACGGGTAAGTTCTTTATTTTCATATTGGGAATCTTCTGGAGGTGTGACTCTTTACCTTGCACCAATGTTGAAGCCATTGCATGTGGAGAAAAGGATCCGCCCCCACCAATTATGTTAATCTGAAACAACCTTGAAATCAACTTAAGTCTAAAACCTCGCAAACCGCGAGAAGCTAAAGATTGATTTTGTGAAATATCAACAACTTATATTTCAGATAGAACATCTATCTTTAGATCAGAGGGTTCTTTGTAGATCTATTAGTGTCCTTATATTGGATAACCATTTAAAATGACTCATTCTGACTTGAATATGCGCATCCTATCTGCGTAGGAATACCTGAAAAGGCACTCTAATAACCCTTTTGAAAAAGAAGGGTTGGGTTACTTATGGATATATTCATGCTCATTTCTCTTTGTTAAGAAAGCATAAAATCAACAGCAGAGAGCGCATCTTCTCGCAAATTCAGACTCCCGCCCTCCTTCAATCTGTGGCAGCCATCTCCCCATAATAGAACAAAATCAACTCACTGACAGACACTGGAGATATTGGTAGCTAAAATGGGTGCCCTTGAAGAATAAATAAACACTCCTCATGAGAAAGCACCACTATATGTCGGCACAACTTAAAAAGTCCTGGGTAAGCCTTTGATAGAAGCTGCGTGGGAGCCTCACCAACATCTGGAGAAGAAGAGAAAAAAATAAAAAACCTATTTCTTTAGGAAATTAATAAAGAGGAATTATAAGGTGAAGAGTTCTCAGTTTTGTAAATATTTTATGGCGGAGAGGCTTTGTTTCTTTCCCTGATCACTCACCCGTGTTGTATAAACTTCAGTAGTATTTGCGTCAATATACACTTACACTAGTATGTGTGAGAAACTCTATCTCTTCTAAATACATCCTATTAACTCATATAATATATAATATCGTATGCGCGGATAAAGGAGTAATAACAGAGGGAGGGTAAAGCAAATAGAGAAAAAGTAGAACACTGGGTTAGGATTTTATCATTGGCGCGTGTTCACAAACAATGACCACTGAGTAAAATATATTATCAAAACGAGGTTGAAATGCCTCTTCGACAACAAAAAATAATACAAAACGTTGCTTTATACTACTAAGAATAGTATTTACTCTATTAAAAATTTACAATTAAACAAGAAAATGTTTAGGATTTCCTTTTTTTATTTTATTTAAACCCGGCAGAAGTAACAAATCCTAAATACAAGGAAATCTAAGCTTATCAAGGCGACTCCTATTCTCTTTGGTCTTTAATATAAAAGGCTCACGAGTATCTGCGTTGTCTAAAATATATCTGTCTAGTCTTCGTGTTCAAAGTTTTTGTAAATTATCACTTCTTTTGGATACTATGTTCTTAGGAAACCTCATAACTGAAAAAGAAACTATATGATTAATTCTATTTTGAGATTGTATTTGCCTCTTATTCTTCCAAAAGGCGTACAACCGAAGGCGTGCACCATGGGATGGAATTACTCTGCTACTGGAGACAATAGAGTGTACCACCAAAAAAAAATCAGTTACTTTGCAACACACTATCAAAGTTATATCAACTAGTAGTAGGGCCTATAAATATATTCATCACAAGTATATCACAAGCAATAGGCACTGCACCGAAATCCAAATGAAATTATACGCCAACTACAGAAGTATTAGTGCGTGGGGTAACTAAAAGGTAGAACTAGCTGGCGTAGTCTACAAAATGTAAAGGCGTGGTAATAGCCGACGACGTCTTCCCAACGACGGAATATTACAATTAATAGGGACACATGCGAAGTGAGCACCTTATAAAGCGGAGAGACAAACTTATATCAGGTAGGGCCTTACCTCTTCTCACTCATTCCCCTCTAAGGTCTAAATCACTACTTTATAATTATTGTGCTTCTTTGAGCCAAAGGGGTGGCTAATTTGAAGAACACGATCCTCCTTTTCACTCTCATCTACGCTTCCTATCATAATGTTTCTCTGCGGTGGCGTGTGGTATTGAGGGTAAAACCGACACTATTGCCATAAAATCATTCAAGGCAATACAAAAATGGTAATAAACACAGATATTTATTAGTATAATCTTAGTGCATGATAAAAAATAAAAAGTTAGGGGAAGGGTATCAGATTTATTATAAAGGTTGGTATTATGGTAAGGATTAGTAGCATACTTAGGAGTCTTTCTTTTTCCTATCTATTGCGGAAATCCACAAATAATTACTACTAACAGATCAGAACTTTATATATGTGGGTCATATTATGGTACGAATGTAAATTTTGGTCATATATTTCTTTTTTTCTTCGTATTTTTTTTTTCTCTTTAGTTTGTTTCCCTGGATGGATGGTTTTGGTGGGATAAGGTACCTATATTTTACACAAACAAAACAATGCTAAGAGGGTATGTCCTTTTTCCCTCCCTCAGGCCTGCGAGGGGAAACTTTACCCCCCAACAAGTCAGGGATATATTTTTTAAAATTATTATATATTATGGTAGAAACATCTAAGTTTTTTATTTTGAGAATTAATTTGATAGTATTAAAGCGATAGTACTTATTTTATTGGTAGAAATAACAAAATAAAATATTTGTTTGTGGTAGATGTTGCACCAATATAGATGTTAGTAATAATAAATTAATAGATTTTTATTAATACTAATTTGTTTATTCCTCAATTATTAAGCTTCGTACCATTAAAAAATTTTTTTTCATTGAGAGGGTCTGAGGTCATAAATCCCAATTTTGCGTCTTTAATATAGGAAATATCGGAGTAAATAATTATCTACTGATAGTGAATAAGTGATAACCCTGTGATGAAATGTCTTGCGATGGCTAGGAGAGACGAAGTGGTTTCATCTTGGTTTTGGCACAGACTCTTTGTATTTAGGAGATATTTATATATCAAAATTGGTAAAATAAGCAGACACAGAAAGAAAGAAGGGGCCAAAAAACACAAGAAGATAGAGATATGGGTTATAGAATTCCTGCTCTAATTGTATTTCTCCGTAAATTGAGGATGTCTTCTTTACCTAGGGGTTCTAGATACTTTAAAAGAGTTGGATATTCGGGCTCAGATTGTTACAGAAAGATCTCACAGAAGAAAAAGGGTTGTTGCTTCACGAAAGAATAGTATATGAATTTAATTAAAACTCAAACTAAAATAAATAATATATTAGCTCATAGTGGAATAATAATAGATATAATAATATGATAATAGAAATTGTGAAAAAGGAGATGAGAGAGAAAGAGAGACAATATCACGCAACAAATAGCGTAAAAGAAAAGAAGAAGAGAAAAATAATTATATCTGAGTATAGTTAGAAGGAACACGAAAAATATTGTCTCGGTTACTATTCTAAGGTAATAAATGTTCACTATAATTGTTTTTCTATCTTGGCGTAATCAGCTCCACTGCATGTAGGAATGTCTTATACTACCTGAGTTTTTCTAAATCATTAAAAAGGCTAAAAAAAGAATTATCCATAGTTACACACAAAGATCATATAAAGGGAGGTTGTAAAACAGAAGAAAAACATTTACTAATTGGAGCGAAAATATAAAAAATAAAAAAATAATTACTATTATAGAAGCACGAATTTCTAGGTGCATAAAGGAGAGAGAGCAATATACAATAAATAATAGTGAGATAACAAAATGACTTGTGCAATACAACACCTTCTTCTCTATTAACGAATATAGACCTCACAAGGGCACCTTATTATAAGCACTAAGTCTATACAAATGTTCTGGTAATATACACTCTAACACAAGCAAAATTAATAAATGGACCATCACTATAGAGCGCAGGAAAGTATTACCACTAGGGTAACACAAACTGGAATAAGTGCACGGAATTTACATAAAGAGTGAGGAGGAGGTATTAACGAGAGCAAGAAAGTGGCGATTAATATGGGCGAGAGGCGCAGTACAACAAAAGACCCACTCTAACATCATAAAGATTCTTTAGATTTATACTGCCCGGGTGTTCGCATGAGAAGTAAGAAATTACCTATAATATGAATCTAATACTCTAATCGTGGGAGATATTGGAGTATCTTCTATGTCTGGCGGCGAAGCTGTGGTATTTTTATTTTTTAGCTGGGTTACTCTTTTTTTGGTTTTTTTTGTTTTTTTTTAAAACGGCAATATCAACCTTGCCGGTTGGGTCAATTTATTTGACAAACTAAGTTTTTGGAGATTTTGGTTTAAGTGGTAAAGTTATAGTTAGAAAAATCACACCCACAAATACACAGTATACCATCTTATGATATATATCGTGTATTCCATTTTCTTTTTTATTAACTAACTAGGCAGGACATAATATAATATCATGGACTTTATACCAATATTATAGTTCTGGCAGATATTTCTTGTGAATGATGTTATTAAGATGAATAAAACAATACAACTCTCGTACCGTCGTGTGCGCGTATATTCTGTTTATAGGAAATAGATGTGAGCGTTTAAAAAACTCACCCGTCTGTGGAAAAACATTAGTGGGCTAGTCTTTATTTTTGTGAAAAAATTTTTTTTTGCGAAGATCTAACTTTCTACTCTACCCATTGGGTAAAATTTTTTTTGGTTTTATGATTTCGTTATTAGGACAAACTTAGTATATCTAACATTATACATTTGGAGACAGCGAGCAAATATTATGGAGGGGGACAACGGGCCACACCAACAAATAGGTTATCAACAAAAGTTATTTTCAACATCGCTTCCGGTGCGCGCATCTTTTTTCCTGGACACCAATACTTTCCTTCATCGTTTACGAATAAAAGAGAAAAATACGGTTTGGTTATTTTAACGACAAAAAAGTGAATTCCCAGTTTAGCATCATACTTACATTGATCCAATGAAATTGGGAGACGCGCTTCGTGTAACGGCTATCGTCGATGAACAACCAGCCTATACGAAGATGTCTGTGTTTCACTATGCACTAATGTTCTTGAAAAGGACATGGATCCTTCTCTTTGCCCTACAGCTATAGATACATAGAAGAACACACTGGGTTTTTTAGCATTGGTAAATCAACCAGTTTAAGCGAAGAAACCTGTGCGGCCTTATAGTGTGAATTCTCAATTTATTATATCAGTGAGACGAGATTCGCAAATATCTTTGGCATACCATGCTTTTTTATGCGACTATTGACATCGTTCTCTGTAGATGAGATATTATTACCACAGGTATGTGAACTGATTTACTAATTTCAGGGACGTACCGTCTAGTGTGGAGATGTCTCCAGCTTGTTTGTTGCAAATGCATTCTATTTTATCTGACTTCACAGCCTCTGGCTGTCTTCACTAGGCTATGGACCAGGGATTTGTCTTGTGCAGGTGTATGTTCTAGAAGTGCTAGGTCATCTGCATAGTCTCATCTGTAATAGTTTCTGCTAGATACCACCTACTCCTTGCCTTTTCTTAAACATGAAGTCTTTTCTCTCATTAAATCTAATGATGATCGTAATATGTAGTCCACACGATTTATAAAAAATAGAAGTGCTAATGTATCTCCTTGTAGGACTCCAGCAGCAATGTCAAAGTAATCAGTGTCACTATCAGGTGAACGGAATATTACTTTCGTGTCTTTCTCCAGTATAATCATAGTGGTCGCAATTTAGAAGTATCTGTTCTATATTCCCTTTGTGTATGGAGTCAAATGCCTTATATAAGCAACTCTGTTGCCTCCAAGATTTTTGGCTCAAATATTTTCTTCTATCGTCAAATAGCAATTGAAATTATAGTGACGGAATAAGAAATTATGGTGGTTCCGTGTAGGTACGTAATACTAATACGTCCATTGCTACGAGGTTCAAGGAGATATTGCTATTTGAAAAAAATATGAAACCAATGCTCAGGAGTAAAAAACAACAACACACCTAAACCAACACCTGAATGTCGCACAACCATATGTTTTCAAATGTCTCAGTTCATTTTTTTCCTTCTTCTTCATCCTTCTAACACGTCAGCTCACCGGCTGTAAATATCAGTTTCTTTAATCCCATCATGGCATTTTGTACAGCAAATAATGTCCCAACATTTCTAATGCTTTACGCTCCAAGGAGATGATTGAAAAACAAGGACCAACATTAACCCTCTCAGCTGACTCTACCGAACAAATAGTAATGATATTTATTGAAAATATACTGAGTAGACGTGTTAAGTAATAATAATCAAAATAGTAAACATATAGGGTAAAGAACATATATAAACTAAGATAGTGGATAACCCTCCCACAAAAGAAATAACTAAATAAAACAATTATTGAAAAAAAGAAGAAAAAAGAAAAGCGACGCAGCGAAAGTAAAAAGAAGAAAGAAGGTTATGCAAGAAAGAAAGAAAGAAAGAAAGAAAGAAAGAAAGAAAGAAGAAAAAGAAAGAAAGAAAGCGAAATAACCGAAGAGGCTTGGGTGATTATAAAGTAATGACGGAAAGAATGACATGGAGCAGTCAAGAAAGAAAGAGAAATAAAATGAGTTAGGAAAGAAAGAACGAATGTAAGAAAGAAAGATAATAAATTAATGTATAAATGAAACAAAAACAACAAAGAAAAAGAAAGTTATAATTGGAGTGAAAAGAAAGAAAAAAGAGAGAAATGAAAGGAAAAAGATTACGAAAGAAATCAATAAGAGAAAGAAATTTACAAAAATGAACAAAACAGGGAAGAGAATTATTAAAAAAAGAGAAAATAAATAAATGAATAAAGACGCTTAGAAAGAAAGAGAGAAAGAAGTTAAGATAAAAGAAGTAATAGGGGAAGCGTATTAAGAAAGAAAGAAGAAAGAAAGAAAGCAGTTAAAAAGAAAGATGTAGGGAAGAGAATTATGCAAGAAAGAAAGAAAGGAGATATCTAAGAAAAAAGGAAACAAGAACGGAAGGGGATTATGGAAGAAATAGAAGAAAGAAAGAAAGAAAGAACGAAAGAAAAAGCTAAGAAAGAAAGAAGTTACAAAAGAAAGAAATAAGATAAGAGTATTAGACAAGAAATGAAGAAAAAAGAAAAACGTTAAAAAAGGAAAGAAGTTTGGGAAGAGAATTATGAAAGAAAGGAAGAAGAGAAAAGGAAGAAGTAAATGAAGATTATTATTCAAGAAAAAAAGAAGTTATGAAAAAAGAAGTAAGGAGGAAAGAGAATTAGGCTAAAAAGAAAAAGAAATAAAAATTAAGTTAAGCAAAAAGGATACAAAAAGGAAAGTATTCACAAGAAAGGAAGAAAGAAAGAAAGAAAGAAAGAAAGAAAGGAGGAATGAGAGCAAACAAACCTGAACTTCGTTTGTCAAAATCTAGCCAACTTCAACTCAGCTAATTCCTTATTTGGTGCTAACACTTCCACCATCTCGAAAACTCATCTATTTTGCCTGGAACGAAGAAACTGATACCATCCTTCAACACATTTCTTGTAGGAAGTTGAGTATCGAATCTGGCTTGGCCCCAAAGTGGAGTCACGCGAGTTGTAAGTGTAGACACCAATTACTTAGTTCTCGTTGAACGCAAGGGCTTCAAGTGACATTTTCTATACAAGTTTTTTAATTTTTGTTTTTACTTGTTTTACTTCTCTTTAAAATCTCAACTTTTTTCTTAACTGGGTTTATTTGGTTCGGCTCTGAGAATTGCTCTCACGAGAAAAGAAATCATTGGATGTTTACACTTAATAAGTAGCACGATCATTGCTTGTTAATATGTGTATTTGTAAGCAGATGAACGTGTACACGTCTGGCTAGCTTTAGGGTAAGAGTTTGCTAGTTAGTCCAACAACCATTACAACTGTGATGTTGGTTCGATCCTGACTTAGAGCCTCGCTCTTTTGAACTTGGACCAAACTTAAATTATTCTAGTCTAACAGCAGTTTATAATTGGGCACTGGATTTGCTTCACACTGGGTGTCTTAAAATATTTTAACTTGTATCAGATTAAGCTTACTAAGACCAGAGGATTTAGTCATGTTAGAAATGATATTTTTAGTGGACCTTCATTAATATAACGTGCATCCCTTAGGGTTCATTTGGACCTCGGTTGAGAACCACTGGCCTAGATGAATAATACATTTCTTTTTAAAAAAAAACTTACTGATCGGACCTCA
>CM042139.1:99984841-100017341 GCA_023376005.1 Doryteuthis pealeii | reverse complement strand
CTGCTTGCCACGGGTAGGACGTGACACAATATAAGCGAGGATCGAACTCACAATTCAGAAATAATGGATCTGCTAGACTAGCTTGCTAACTATCACACCAGGGTTCGATGCCAAAATGGGTTGAGTAAATATCTACCCTCTGAATTTCACGGGGAGGATTATGTAAATGTAGCAGCAGAATCCATCAAACGTCCAAATGGGGATTGCGATGGCACCGACGTAGTTACAGAAATGGGAATTTCAGTCATAAGGATCAGCTGAGTGAAGGTCACCTAATAGGAATTGATTTTTTGAATAGTGAAAGAAGCTGTTGAAACTAACCCTATCATTCCAGTTGGGGAACTCAGCGGGAACTTCAAAGTAAGCCATGTAAATTGCGAGATAGATAAAAGAATTTTGAGAAAGTGTCAAAGGTTGGAAATTGGGTTCAAAATGACCTGTTAGTTGAGAATTGAAAAAAAAAATGAAAGGAAAACGTGTCGATTATTGAGCATTCTTGTATACTGATCAGCGTCGAACGGCATTTTGGACAGAATCATTAACACGGATGAAAGTTGATCCTTTAACACAAAGTTAAGCGATGTCGTTAGTGGTTTAGTCGTTGTGGAAAGCCAATTTAGTAGCAAAGAGGATGGTTATTGTCCTGGTTGATTTGATTTTTTTATGCCGAAGATCTTTTAAACTCATTATTGAAGGCTCATTTTTAAAATCTATTTAACGCATAGATAGAACACTAACAGGTACTACCACTTCGAGTTAGTGGACCTGGGTATAATGACAATAAAGGGATACTTCACATTATCCAGACAACGTACGATTTCATATTTCTCGAAAGGCCAAACATCTGGATGTCTCGGCTGGACACCCACTCAGTCGGCGGGACTTAGAATATTCTTACTCTAATCCCTTTATAGGTGTAGGGCCCACTAGAGAGGAGTGTTTATAAGCTTTATCTGGGGATGAGGCTCCAGTTCTGGAGTTCTGGGTAGTCTGGAGTACCCCCCTCATTGCCATTACTCCCGGGTAATACCTAATATCATATCATCCTGTGCAAAAAAGAATAAATAAAAATAATTAAGAAACTATACAAAAATGTAAATGTCAGCAATTTCCTAATATTTATAACCCTGCACGGATTGACATGCCGTTAAAATTAATCAATAAATCAATAAATTGGGTGAAAAATTCAGTTATTATGTTTCTTTCCTCCTTCCGATTACCCCAAGTGTAGAAGTTTGTAAACAATTTGAATGGTTTAATCTTAAAAGAAGAGGTTGTAAATCTGACAGTATATTAATTACAATCAAGAAATAAAGAAGAATACAACTGGATTTGTGAAATCAAACATAGTTGCCTCCACCCGTATCAGTTCACTATGAATACTAAAGAATCCTCACATTAACTGGAACACAGTTAAGTTATATTGAATAAACGTAAATGAATTGTGCTTGTTGTTGTTTTTTTATTACACCTGGTATTAAAAGTTTGTTTATGAAGAGAATAATGTTATTTGACTCAATGGTGACAATATTAGTGATTAGATACATCTATGATAACCGTTTGTAATTGCAAAATTCAGACAGATTATTTGTTACAACCTAATAATTACAATACCCAGTGATTTTGTGTTTTATGTAATGCTGTCACCGTCGTAGCGGACAAGTCATTAAAACGTCCTATGTGCTGTGCTCAACGTACTACTTCTTACTTTGTATTAGTAACGGGGACAACTCGTGGACAGGGAAACTTTTTTGTGTTATCAGTGTCGGGTTATTATGGCAGGGGATTTTCGGGGAGTGAATGTTGAGATACGCAAAGCACAGCTCGAAACTTAATCCTTAGTTCTTCTGTTGATTTTTTCTTTTCCCAAAAAGCAAACAGGTTCCCAACTTCTTAATGGATAAACGGGATTTGGCCTATCATGTTGATATTCAGCCAATGAGTTCCGAACAGGAGAGAGAACAAAAAAAAAATGTCAAATTGACCCAAAGCAAGAATTTTCTCGGCAATAGCAAATTTTAATTTCGGCTATCAGAATTCATATCTCTTGACGACGTGACTATCAAAATTATCTTTCTTCCTGGTTTATGTATTATATATATATATATATATATATATATATATATATATATATATATATATATATATATATATATAATTAAAAGTCATTAAACTTAATTCTTATTGTTTCTAGAAACATAGCCTGATAGTTTCTTACTTTAACCTTTTGATTCGGTGTCATCTAAAAATATTTAGATTTAATTTGACCCATCCTCATTAACTTCACAAGGGCGCTCCTTTAAGGATGGCAACCACACTATCAGGAATCTTAATAATTTACTCCATCTGAGTGTAGGATTTATTTATTTATTTGTTGATACAAATTCAAAATGTTCGGTTAACCGGGTCTTTCTTTTTATTTCTTTACACCTTCCTGTCATAATGTAACACGTATTGAATACGTAAATGAAATAATCTATATTAATAAACACTACGGTGCCGCTTGTATAATGGCCCGAAAACTAGACTTGTTTAAAAGCAAAAAAATGCTACTGAAATTCTAATTAGGTGCTCCGCAAAATATATGGCCTAATCAAAACTTGCATGATATAAGGTCTAAGCTTAATAATTAGATTATCTTTATTAAGTTTGATTCTTCGAAAGTGCTCTCCTAGTTTCTTAGTAGCGGTGTATTAATATTGATAATATAATTTGGTATATTCGTAAACAATATAGTTTGCCATATTTGTAAATAAAGAGTGCTCAATATCAGTTAGTGCAGTGTAGAATTAAACAAAAGTAACATCTCCTGTTTAACAATTTTATTTTTGATCTTTTCGAGTTTTCTGGCCAACTTTTTAATATTTGGGTGGAATTCGTGGATAAGTCCACCAAGGTTTAGGTCCCGAGTACTTTTGCCACTTCGAAGTGCCATCATCTTATCCACGAATTCCACCCAAATATTAAAAAGTTGGCCAGAAAACTCGAAAAGATCAAAAATAAAATTATTAAACAGATGTGTTTTTGTTTAATTCTACATCTATAAATGAAATAATGCTGCCAAAATACACACACACACACACACACACACACACACATATATATATATATATATATATATATTTGGTAAGTTAAAAGCTTAAAAATCGGTCATTTTGCGGTAATAAATCTATTTCTATTCACATTCATACAGGTATCAGTGTACACCTATGAGTATCATCAAACCCCTGATATTATTGGAAATGGTAAACAGAAAATTCATAAGGCATTATATACAATATTTCTGGGAAATCCTGAAAGGTTTTGATTACAGTTCTTCTCATCATCTTAGTGGGGTGTTTATGACAAGGGATTGGTTTGCCAGTTGGTCTCACTCTGGGTGGTTTTCTCCTTTCAATAATTTTTTTTTATTCAAATGGATCGGAGACCTTGCCCCTCTGACCGTCGAATTTTTTGGATTTTATAATTACTTATTTTCATTTTTTAACTGGTCATTTTCAGTAAACCGTTCCCTTTTTTTCTCAAGTGCTTACCTTACCCAAAACCTCATGGTGTTTATCTTTTTGACATAGCATTCACCAAGTCACACCCTACCTCCATGAAATGGAAGACATATTTCAAACAAACCAAGAGATAATCATATAAATTGAACATACCTCTTCTTATATCATGAATTAGAATTAAGAATTGGCTAAACTATCCCATAATGTAAATTAAGCATTGGGGTATACTATCAATAGGTGAATTTTCTCGTCCATAGGTAAATGCATATATATGTATTCATACACACGTCCACCAATCTTTATACATTTGTAAAAAAACATACAAGCGTACACACATACAGCCAAACATTCATACACATATACCCATATATATATATATATATATATATATATATATATATATATATATATATACAAGCAACAAAGTTAAGTATAGAAATATGCACATACATGTACATTAGGGTAGGTCGATTTTCATACCAACCTTAGTTTCAAACGGAGAAAGTTGCTAATTAACATAAAGAATAATTGTACCAAATATTTTTCTATAAAACTTTACCATTGTTTGAGCAATCGCATTTAAATACACACAAAATTGAATGTTTTGAATTTCGCTCAGTTACCGAAAAATAAGTAGGTCAGATTAAATCGTAGTTTTGAGAACATGTAAAAAAATAGGCTTAACAAAAGATTTTATTTCATTCAATAGCATGCAATTCTTGGTAGATGAAATAAAAGTAAATAAAAAAGAAAATGCTGCAAAAATATTTAATTTAAGAATGTTTATTAACCAAATTCGGCCTCGTTTTAAAAAGGAAACTACCGTATCAACTCGTTTTGTTGTTTACATTTGAATTTCATTTGAGCTGATTTAAAACAGAAAAATAGTTAAATCTTTTCCTTTTTTATTTTAACAAACTTAATTATTAGAAAAAAAGAAATAAGTAGCTTTATATTCCCTGTGATAGATAATTTTTATTTTATTTTTATTTTTGAAGACATTATTTTTCATTCGCAAGTTTTTTTTGCGTGCTACCAAGCAATTTGCCTTTATTTATATGGTAAGTAAGTACATATTTTATCTTTTTCTATATTTTCCATTTCTTTAAATTTCACTCTTGAACATATAATTCAATTTGGTAATAAAGGACTATTTGCTCGTAAATTCCTACCATAAAATAAACTGAACCCCCATTTTATGTCCGTGTTTTTGCAATAAAGGTTTTATTTTTCTTGCACCCGTTATTTTACAGTACTGAATATATTTTCTTTATTTATTTTAATATTCACTTCAATGTGTATATTCTAAAAGTTTTTATTTTGTTAGAATGCTTAATTTTAAAGTGGGGGTTCGTTTTTACACTTCAACTTTTTACTCATAAATTCCTACCATAAAATGCCCAAGTCTAATTTTATAGCAGGAATTTACGAGTAAAAAGTTGAATATTACTTTTTGTTGTTGTTATTTCTTTTCTTTTTGGCTTTGGTACTCTAAAATAAAAACGTCAGATTTTAATCATCGTCGACGAAAAAACAAAATTACGGTCATAAAAGGAGGATCCAATTTATGCCTAAATTGTAAAACGAGCCCCCACTTTAAAACATTCTCACAAAATAAAAACTTTTAGAATATGCACATTGAAATGAATATTAAAATAAATAAATAAAATATATTTTGTATTGTAACATAACGGGTGCAAGAAAAATAGAACATTTAATACAAAAACACGGACATAAAATGGGGGTTCAGTTTATTTTATGGTAGGAATTTACGAGCAAATAATCCTTTATTACCTTCAATTTGATCTATTTCTTATAACAAAAAATATATTTTTTATAACAATAAATACATTTTTTTTCAGATAGTTTTCTAAAAAAATGGTTGGAAAACGAACTCGTAGTGCTTCTTCTACAAATTTTGGAGGGCCACCTTCTCCATTAAATAAGACCGAACCGCCAACATTTAGACAAATAATTCAATATAGTTATTTTCTAAAAAATACTTGTTCAAATTTAACAAACTTCAATATTTAAAAATTAATGTAAAAAAATATAATTGATATTTGGAATGCGGTTAATCCCAGTTTGCCTCTGTTAAGCGAAATGTCTATTATAATTAAACTGAAAAGGACATGTTTCGAAAAAGCGCATCAGATAAATAGAAAATCTATTTCTTCAGCGCAAAAGAAAATCATGGTAAAAAACTGGATACATTGTTTGACATTTCTTCTTGTTCCTGTCAATTGCCAATTTTAAGTTGTGAAGACAAAAATGTGAAATGCAAAAAAGAAAATTGTCAGACTAGGCACATAGTCTGTATTTGTCCTCTCAAAGATAAGGTAAAGTTATTTTTCTTTCTTTTTTAATGAATTCAAATATCATCCCGATATCATAAACATTTTAATTCAATTGAATTTCTATAATGATATTTTATGTAAATAAGTTAGAAAAGTTTTCTTTCTATGTGATATAATATTTTGAGATTTCAGTTGGTTAGATGTATTTATTCAACATAAATTACATCTAATATTTCAGGTACCAATGGAAGACAGAGAGTATCTAAAAGACCAGAGGGCCAAAATAGGACCCAATGGTAGTTTCCAGCTTGGACCTGTGGATAAAGCTGCCATTCAGAAACCTAAAAGTAGTGTAGTAGAAGGAAAAAGACAAAAACAACTTAATTCCTCTCCTATTGCCTCTACATCTTATGATCAGGATATTATTATTTCCCATTCATTAAATAGTGAGGAAATAGATGAAGATTATGAGCCTGGCAGATATCCCACAAATGTTTACAGCCTTTTAAAAATTCCTCGGTATGCTATTGAGTTGATCAGGGGTGATGTTTCATCGAACTTAGGAGCAAGTCTTGCAAATGCCTTTCTTTTAGATTTACAGGCTATGGGCCTTCTCAACCCGAGTGTTGATATCAAAAACATAATTTTAGATAAATCTAAAATAGACCGTGCAAAAGAAAGAATAAAAACTAATGCCCATCAAAAACACATTGATAAAACTGAAAAAATTATTTGTATTGGTGTTGATGGAAGACAGGATAAAAATACTCTCTTATACAAAGAAATTGTGGAGGTAGATGGAAATAAACAATTTTTAAAAATGAAGGGAACAGAACACCACTTGACATTTACGTATGACAGTGTTGATACCCTAAAAGCTGTTTTACTGGATAACACCCATACAAATACTGGCTGTGAAGCTGGGCTAGTTTCAGTTCTAGAGAAACAACTAAAAAGGAAATTGCACATCATTGGTTGCTCTCTACATCAAAATGAGCTTCTATTCAGAGCGGTTTTTAAGCACATTGATGGCAGCACAAGAAGTCCAACATCATTTAATGGTCCAATTGGGAAATTGTGTACAAATGAATATCATAATTTACCACAGATCAAATTTGAACCGATAGTTAGTCCTCTTGAGAGCCAATATTCTAGCATTAAACAGACAGATGATCTGAGTAGTGATCAGATACTTCTTCTAGAATATGCAGTAGGGATTTCGCGGGGGAAAGTCCACCCTAGATATGCTGCATGGAAAATTGGACCTTTAAATCAGGCAAGATGGTTGACGTTAGCTACCAGCTAAGAGCAGGGTGTTTGTGGACTCGTGGAATTTACACTGAAAACATATCAAAACTACATAGCCTAATCCAGTTTATTGTTAAAGTTTATGCAGTTAGCTGGTTTTAAATTAAAAGAGACAATAAATTTCATAACCAGCAACTGTATATTTTCAATATGCTGCAAAGAATCAAAGAGCTACCACCTGAAATTCGGGAGGTTGGATTCAAAAATATTCAGCATAATGCTTTTGGCCTCCTACCAGAAAATATGTTGTATTCGATGTTTAAATCAGATGAACTGGAAGTGAGGGACGAAGCTATAACAAGAATTTTAGCCATTCGGTAAGTAATTTAGATAAGATTGATTAAAATGATTTCATCGATTTATAGATTCAATTTAAAATAATATCCTAATTTCATGATAAAAATTAAAAATTAAGACAAGGTTGAACTTTGATTCTTATTCAATATATTGATTTTTCATTTTTTTTTTCAGGAAAGGGAAGCCAACCAAAAAGAGGCTAAAAAAAATACCACAAATAAATTTTGATGCTACACATTGGTCACAGTTGATCGACCTGTCTCAAAATGGAATTTGTGAGCCTGGATTTACTGAAGAAATTTTAGATAATGAACTGGAGTCATCAAAGAATGGGATAAAATTAGAGTGGCCTGATTTGCCTTCACACTCACAAAGTGTTGAAAGAGCAGTAAAATTAACAACTTCAGCTTCCCAGTCGGTTTATGGAATTGAAGCAAGGCATAGGCATATCATTACAAAAGTTTTATGCCATGAAATAAGGCCTTCCTTTGCTTCAAAGGGCTCTTATGTAGAGCAGTTTAATATGATGGCATGATAAAAGTTACTATTATCCCTAGAACATTCATGTATCTTTATCATGTCTTTTATAACTTTATGCATTACAGTGATTATATAAAATAGGAATTTAAAATTAGTAACTAGTAGATATTTAAAGGAATGTTCAAATTACAATGGTAGCTTATGTTAAAATCATCATCCCTTCATTTGTTTCTAGCAGAGTTCATACTTATTTGCTTTTGATCAATTGATAACAGAAAAAAATAATGCTACAACAGATATATTGCAATGTCATTAATGGCATATCTCAATTAATGAGGTAAAATGCTGCTTATTTGAGATATTAGGGTGGGGTGTGGGTTATAATTTCACTTTAAATGTTACTTTCGATATAGTCTATTCATCTTATTTGAATAAGATAAATTTACACATTTTTCTGGATTGAAATTATGAGATTTTAAAGCAATTTCTTGTGTAAATGTATCAAAAAACAAGGATTTCTGAGGGCTTCATAATAGACGATCTTTAAAACTGAATGCTCAAAAATTGGTTCAAGCTAGAAACCTACTTTTTAGTGTCAGTACTTAGCATACCAATACCCAACTTTCTCTATTTGATACTTTTTGATATTCCAAAAAAAGTTGAAAATCGACCTACCCTAATGTACATTTATATATATATTATATATATATATATATAATATATATATATATATATATATATATATATATATATAAAAGGATATGAAAACAACACGATATGCTGTTAAAGTGAAAATATTTTATATCATATTCATAGTTAATATTGAACAATATTTCGTTTTATAAAAATCATCTTCAGAGCTTGTTTTACTCCGGACTTAACAAGAGCGGAGACGAAAATAATATGAATTCAAAACACAAGCATTGATGTTGCTCTTGTTAAGTCAGGAGTAAAACAAGCTCTGAACATGATTTTTATAAATCGAAATATTGTTCAATATTAGCTATGAATATGATATAACATATTTTCACTTTAACAGCATATTCTGTTGTTTTTATATCCTTTTATCTATACTCATACCGGCGGATTCATTTCCTTTCTATTAACTATATAATATATATATATATATATATATATATATATATATATATATCATCATGTCGCGCTTGCAGCACGGATATCCATGACAATCTCTTGCCAACCCTCCCTATCACTCATTGCACCTGGGAGGTCCTCTGCTGAGCATATAGCATCCTCGCATAGCTGGTCAATGTAGGTCCTTGCTGGGCGCCCCACACTTGCATGTCCATGTGTTGGCTTCCACAGGAGAACGTCGCTTATGAGTTCGTCCTTGCTTCTCCAGCAGTGTCCTGCATGCCTTGTCCGTCTCACTCGGATAGTTTGAGAGAGGGGGGCAGGTGACCGTACAGCTGTCTCTTCGTGGGGTGCTGCTTCCACGATTTGTTCAAGACTGCACGTAGCATTCTTGTGCAGCTTCCATCTAGCTTATTTTCAAGACGCTTCGTTAGGGTCCAAGTGGTGCAGCCATATAGCAGCACCGATATAACCACAGCCTGGAAGAACTGTCGCTTCAGCTTGTCAGGGAGATCAGACCTCCATATGACTGACAATTTGTTTGTGGCCGACCATGCCTTTGCTATTCTTGTGTTAACATCTCTCTCTGTGGATGAGATATTACTACCTAGGTACGTGAATTGTTCTACAGGCTTGAGAGGCGTGCCGTTGAGTGTTGAGATGTTTCCTTTCTTTTTGAAACTCGTGAACTCTGTTTTACTGGAGTTCACATAGAGGCCGATATTTTCTGCCGCCTCCTCCAAGCTGTGTAACAGTGACTCAGCTTGTGTCGGTGTATCTGCAAGGAGTGCAAGGTCGTCAGCATAGTCTGCATCTGTGACTGTTTGTGCGGGATAACGCCTGCTCCTTGCCTTTTTCAGTGTGAAACCCTTTTCTTTTATGGTATCTAATGATGTTTTGAGTACGTAGTCTAGGCATATTATGAATATATATGGTGCCAATGTATCTCCTTGTAGGACTCCAGCAGCGATGTCAAAGAAATCTGTGTCGCCATCAGGTGAGCGTACCATTGCTCTAGTGTCCCTGTATAGCATCATTATAGCTGCAACTGTTTCTTTGGGGAGGCCATATGCTAGTAGTATTTGTTCCATTTTCCCTCTGTGTATGGAATCAAATGCCTTGGAGAAATCTACGAATAGTAGCGTTGCTCTAGATTCTTTGCTCGTACTCCTTCTATGATCCGTCTTATAGTCAGGATCTGAGAGGTTGTGGATCGATTTTTGCGGAAACCATTTTGGTTTCTCCTAAGGATTTTTTCTATTTCAGGTCGGATGCGATTAAGGAGAAGGGCATTATATATCTTAGCTGCAATAGCAGTAAGAGTTATGCCTCTGTAGTTCTTAGCCATTCCGAGATCTCCTTTTTTAGGGAATGGGAGGATGCAGCCTTTTGTCCAACTATCTATTCTATTTTGTCTATACACTGCATTGCATAGCCCAAGCAGTATGTCACTGAACTTTCCTATCTTCCATACCTCCGGGGGTATTCCGTCAAGTCCTGCCGCTTTTCTACCTTTTAGCTTCTTTAAAACTTGGTTGATTTCATCTATCGTGAAGTCCCCCAGTTTGATATCTAGTTGTTTATCGACAATCTTTTGGGTATTATCTTCTACTATTTTAGGTGGGTTCCCCAGAAGTTTCTGGAAGTGGTCTTTCCATTTTTGGAGTCTATCTTTTTGGCTGTTTGCCTTTAACTTCGATTTAGAGGTACTTTTCCTACCGCTGACTTCATTAACAGTTTGCCATGCTAATCGTGACTGTCTGTCTCCACCGATTGTCTTATATTATTTATTTGTGTTTGTATGTATTCTATTTGTTCTTTTTTGTATGTTTTGGCTAGTTCTATCTGGGCTTTTCTAAGGTTGTGTAGATTGGCATTAGTTGGGTTTATTTTATTACGTTGTACTGCTTCTTTTATATCGTTTCTCTTCTCTCTAACTGTTTCTGTCTCCCATGGAACATGGTGTCTGGCTCTTGGTTTGGTTGGTACGCACTCGGCTGCTGCTTCTTGGTGAGCATTGACGAAGTTTTCGTATTCCTCGTTTGGTGTGGAGCTTTCGGATATCTCCTGGAGGATATCGAATTTATTTCTAACTGCAACAGCGTAGCGATTGCATATATCGCTGTTGGCAAGTGTCGCCCAGTTGTATCGTATGGATTTACTAGTTTGCTTTTTATTCCTACGTAGGCTTAGTCGTAATTTTGCTGTGACTATTCTGTGATCTGAGGATACTCCTTCAAAAGAGGAATACGCTTCACAGTTAATTGCACTATTTATCCACTTTTTGTTTATTAGGATGTAATCTAGTTGTGCCTTTGTGTTATTTGGGTATGTGTGTGTCCAAAGTTTGCCCTTCCGTTTTCGGAATTTGGTGTTTAGACAAACAAGCCCGTTCTCAACAGAGAACTCAGCTAGGAGATCACCGTTCCTGTTTGGGTATTGTGTAAGCTGAATCTATTGTTTTCGTTTCTTCCTATGTGTGCATTCAGGTCTCCACCGACGATCAGTACGTTATGTTTGGGGGTATGTCTGCATAGGGAGGATAGCCCGCTGTAAAACATTTCAATGTCTGTTTCGTTGCTGACATTTGTGGGGCTGTAGCATGAGACTATAGTCATGCAAGGATTGCCATTAAACGTAGTACACATGATTCTCGGTTGGATTTTTTCTATGCTGTTAAGTGATTTTAGTGCTCGAGGGCTGAGAAGCATTCCTACACCTCCTATAGCGGCATTGACGGAGTTTTTCCATGCAGATGCTGACACAAATGTCCAGCCATTTCCACATTCATGGTATTTTAGTTCTACATCACCATGGTCAAATCTGTGTTCTTGCACACATATGATATCTATATATTTTTTTTTTCAGCTGCGGACGCTGTAAGTTCTGGGAGTTGGCCTATCGTTTTTAGTGTTCTAACGTTAAATGTTGCTATCTTAAGTGTTTTTTTACATCTAAGTAGGTCTGTATTGGTTTTGGGTTCTATGTCCGTCTTATTAGATATTGTGGTTAGGTTTATGTCTTCATTAGAGTGTTTGCCTTGTTTGTCTGTGTTGAGAGTGATGTGGTTTGAGTGTGTGATGTATTTGGAGCTCCGCATGTAATTTATCGGACACTGGGTCGGAGCTCGAGCCCCAGCAGAGCGCGTACATTTGGTGATAGCAGGGAGCACGATGCTGTATGATTCTTTCATATTGGCTTTGTGTACTGTCATGAATAGTTTAGGTTGGGTCGAGGTCATCGATATCTATCGGTAGCTGTGGAGTTAACTCATCAATAGGCGCCGCTCTTAAAGATGAGGATATATATATATATATATAACACCCACCGACAGATATATACACAGACATAATTGGTAAATTTAAGATTTTCGATTGACCGGGTCATTCTTTTTATTTCTTTATCACCTTCCTGTCATTATCAAAAACGTGTAGAATACGCAAATTAAATAATTTACAATATTAAAGCACTACAGTGCTACTGGTATAATGGTCCGAAAGTTAGACCTATTTATCGAATGATACTTGAAATGCTTTTAAACCCTATCAGAAAATATAATGAATATAAATAGAAAATGTCCAAACCTTTAGATGAGAAGTTGTCAAAAACATGTTTTTTCTCTTACCTGAAAAAGATAAAAAAATAAGTTAAAATAAAAAAAGAAGGAATATATTTTAAAGGGAAAATATGTTAAAGGTAAGCAACTCTAAGTAATACATATGATGCTTATTTTCGTATATATAAAGTAATCAAATGAACTGAATAAATCATTAAACTCTATAAATAGTAATTCATAAAAATAAATTAATTTTTGTTGTAGTGGAGACCATCAAGGAGTCAATCACTCCTACTTTTGGTAGTTACCTCTTTTACCAATCAAAATGAAAAACTTTAAAAAACAAATAGAAATGTCACTCTTGGTCGCAACTTTTCGCCCCCCTCCAATGAACGACGGACCAATAAGCGGATTAAAGCGGGTTTGAATTCAGAGTTTTCATTTTCCCAGACTGGTTGCCTAACTGAGGCTAAATAAAACTGTCCTATTTTCTCATAAGGGAGATCAGATGGATTCTAGCGTGGTTCTTTTACGACTGACTTTTTTTTGTTTATAGAAAGGTTCTCGAACTGACCAAGACGGGAATGATTTTGATCCATCAAATGTACATGCTATTCTAAGTATTTATTCTACAATTCAACATATTTGATAAATTGCTTCTCAGGTTTCATTAATTCTTTCAAAATAGTTCAATAGAAATTGTAGAAAAAAATAAACAAACAAAAACACAAAAAAACAAACGTAAATTTTACTGCTGCTTGGAATATTTTGGTAACCACGATTATGAGATAAGGACAATTTTAACCAAAGTAAAGTTGGTTTAAATTCCTATTTTTTGTTCTAGATTGTTTATCTAATCAAGGCTAAAATACCCAGTCTACTTAATATCTACTAATAGTTGGGGAGAGAAGAGACAGATTGATACCTTTCTTAAGTGAATTAGCGCGAAGTGAAAAGCAAACAACCTCGTTCAAATTTGAACTTGAGTCACGAATTCCATTTCCTACGACGATAACTTTTACACTCACCTCTATGTGAGTCTATATATATATATATATATATATATATATATATATATATATATGTATGTATAAGCTGTTACCTGACACGCATAGAAGATTGTCGTGATTGCTATGTTATATATCCACCTAAATATACTTCTATTCTATATAATTTGTCTTTATTACATACATAAAATACACATAAATATGCATACACACTCAAGGTAGACACAGACACAGACAGACAGACAGACACACACACATACACACACACACACACACATATATATATATATATATATATATATATCGTTTCTTTGATATGAATCATAAAAGAAACGTCTGAAACCTAAGGCAGATGACATCTTCCTCATCTTCTAAAAATATTTTCGTTGATCTGATTGAATACTGTAGATATAAAAATGAATATCAACGAAACATCCGAGTGATTGATGTCTAACTTAAGTCACAGGCTGTCGAATACTGCAGCGTTGTAAGATCTTGAAATACTTATGCTATATGTCAACTGTATACAACACTCTCATCATAAAAACGCACACCCCAGGTCACAACTTGTCAGTACGAAGGTCTATCAAGAAGTGCCTTTCATGCCAGCAGTACCCACTTTGTGAAAGCGGTCTTCATGCTGTGTTTTAATGTGCAGCTCGCTAGCACTTATGGAGATGCCCCAAGGAAAGTATGTTTGAAGATTGATCGCCACTCTGTCATCGGAGCAAATAATTTGGGTGGAATTGTTGTGTACATGAAAGAACCACGGTTTGATTTATTCATAGAGAGTATCGAGCTTTTTATGCTATCCTAAAAGCCATTTTCTGTCATCTATTCCGTTTTTCGCAAGGGTCTTGCTCCATCTTTGAGACACACGTGCTGTGATAGAGAAAACAAAACTGTGGTCGCTAACGCGGTCCTAGAATGCTAGACTGCTGCTCAGAAAGTAAATATTTTTTTAGGAAACCGGTGAAACTGAAATACTAACGGTAAAATCTAATTCACTGTTAATATAGCTGTAAAGTAAAGTGATCCGTAGTGACCTCTTACAACCACCAATTCCAACGCCATTGTATAGCGAATATATTTGGAGATTCGCGTTGAATTGGTGTCAAGGGTTTAGTCTCTGCCGCGACTTCCATAGGAAAGTACAAATTGTATAGACACTCGCTGTTGGCAATCCGATGGCATTTTGAAAATTATCTTTATATTCAAAGAGTTAACAGTTCGAGACGGCAAGTGAAATAGTATAAACTAATCTGGTACTTAAGAGAAATAGCCACCAAATGAAAGAATGACTCCATTGACTATCCCCCATCCCGCAAACAAAACACAGCATGTATTACTTTTTGTAATACCACAACATAGAAATTTAACATCGAATTAAACGTGAGTGGGTTTTCGAGACACCACAGATTTGCGATTTCCTTTCCGCTGTCGCATTCATGGGACCAATATTCGAGACAGCCGCAATATAACAATAATTATTCCGTTGCTAAATAACTTATCCTTCATCCATTTATTTAACTATACATGTCATCCGTTATACTAGCAAGGCCATGAATCTTAGTATGGATATCAACGTAGGCTTAGGCAAGGTTGTGTGGTAGACTAATTGTTACCCATACACCGAGTCTCCCGTCTATATACCATAGCTGTTGTCCATATATTGGCAATTACCAGTGCCGCTGCAGTTGCCAGAATCAGGTTAGAAAAAACGTCACATTACCTTAGATTCTGATTTTGAATTCATAGTTATCTTTCTCTACCAATAATACAGAACCCAGAGGTCCTCATCAGGGCAGAGTGATTTGATTTTTAAAAGAAAGACGAGTAATACTGGGAAAATATTCGAAATTGATTACGCCCTAAAATGGGATATGAAAAAAAAAAAAGAAGCAAAATCATTTCATGGTCTGAAAAATAATATGGAAATACATTAACTGTTTATGTTCTGAACATTTGAAAGAAAGATTTCATTGTCTGAAACGTGGAATTAAAAGAATATTCGAACAAATAATATATACATATTCATTTTAACAACATAGTGTGTTTTCATACCATTTTATCTCTCTCTCCCTCTCTCTCTCTCTCTCTCTCTATATATATATATATATATATATATCATGGAGCAGCTGCATATTGGTCTTCGATGATAGGTAAGGAAAATATATCTAGATATTTACAAAAGAAAAAATATATTGCAAAAGAAGTAAAAATATATTGTGAAAAAAGAGGCTATCCTTCTTTTCTCTTTATGCTTAAAATTCTTTTTGTTGGGCATCTATATATTCATATTTCTCTATCCATTAAATACATAAAAATATATAAAGTATTTAACATGATTATTTCATCACAGCATTTATTTTTTTTATATCTATTCAGTAGCACTGGTACCTTCAGCGTTACTTAGCCATTAGTGTAGATCAAATCTATATTTCTCCCACGGCCAACCACATGTTAGATATTTACTAGTAAGTAATGAAAACAAACTTTACATATCTGAAAAATATATTAGACGAAATATTGTTTACCAAGAGACTCGTATACAATTGTTGGTAACTAATTTGTTCAGAATACTAGGCGTCAAATCTTTGTTAGTGTGTCTGGTCAAGTAAGTTGAATCAAATTGGTAAGTTGAACCCAATCAATCCCGCCATTTGTCAAGACGTCAGTCATAATGTTATTAAGTTCATTACAAAGTGTTGGTTAACAACATAATAAATCTTATAGTGGATTTAATTATGAGGACAATAAAGATAATTTCCAACAAAAAGACGTCCATGAAGGAAATGGTCATGTTCGTATCATATAATTCCCGTTTATGTGAATATAAAATTGAAAAAAGTTATACGCCTAATAAAAATGTCTTTATTGTCTTTCAGCCGTGAAGATTTATATCCCGTTGATGAAATCCTGTGAGACATCAAAAATGTATCTCTCTTAAGCAGAGGAAAAATGGAATGGGTTGGTTTATGACATTGGGACTTCTTGACACTCTTCTGTCTTCTATTCTATATATATAAATAAATCAAACTGTTAATGTGTTTTCTTCGTCTTATCTGTAACACAGGATAACTTAATCTTTGTTGAGTAGATGCAGTTTAGTGTTATACCAAGGACAACTATAATTGGGGTCTTACCCCTTTGCAGGAGATAAATGCATGCGTATTCTAAGGTATTAAGGGTTGAGGGAAGTTTTGATTTATAATGTAAGTATAAAAGCCAAACTGTATCCACACGTTTTGCTGATAGTATAAAGTAGCCTTCTACCCTTCAACTGATCAATGTACATTTTTGCTAGTCAGCCTACACAGTTTAATCCATATGTAGGTGTCCACAGTAGAACGTCACATGAGTTTTTCCCTTATTTCTCCAGCAACGTCCAGAGTATCTTGTTTGTCTTAATTGCGTGTATGTGTGATAGGAGATATGGCTTGGTACAGCAGTTTTTTTGTGATGAGAAGTTTCCAAGATTTGTACAGAACATCCTGTAGCATTCTAGTGTAGTTCTCATTTAGTTTTTTCTCCAGGCGTTTCGTCTAGTCCATACAATAGCACTGATAAGGCTACAGCTTGGAAGAATTATTGCTTTATCTTACCAGAGAGATCAGATTCTCATAGGATTGATAAACTTTCTATGACAGTCCACGCCTTTTCTATGAGTATATTGACATCGCTTTCTGTGGATGATATATTACTCCCTAGGTATGTAATCAGGTCTACTCATTTCAGAGTATTGCTATTCAGTGTGGATATGTCCCCATCTTCTTTGAAATACATCAACTTTTATCTAAGTTCACATCAAGGCCAATGCCTGTTGCTGCCTTCTCTCGTCTATACAGGCGTATTTGCGAGAAGCCATAGATCATCATAGTTCCAATAGATAATAACTAATATTAGAAAAGAAAGACAATCTGCCTACAAGTTAAAAAGATTATTGGTCCAGTCAAGAAATTACTACAGGCCATGAAATTCATATACTATTCCCCTCATTCATTCTCCATTTCAACAAATATGTCTAATTGTTTTTCAAATTTCTATATACCATTAGAAATGTATATAATCTATAAAGAGGTGTATTCCTTTCTTGATTGGCTGAGAACTTTCCCCCAGATCCTTGCAATTTCATTATCTATCTTCTTGTTGTAGATAAAAGCTAAAGAAAACAATTTCAAAACTCATCTTGAACCAACACTTAAAGTGGAATCCTCGTGACGTAGTGGCTAACGTGTTGGACTGCAACATTGCAGGAAGACAATTCAAACTCCAGTCGCGCTATTACGCCACTTTCGAATTAATTCCTTTGGAAAATGTATTGATCCCTTCAGCCCCAAGTTAAGATTTAAATAATAGCACTACTGTTATTATAGAAGGGTGTTTGTTGCATTAAATAACCCACGGAAATTGATATGCCATTAAACAAACAAAAAAACAAAACAAAACGTCTCTTTTACTGAAAGAAATATCAAAGGTTTTGCTGAAATAAATTCCACCAAATCGTTTGCCACGGGTGGTATGTGACACAAGATCGCAAGTATGTCACATTGAGCGATGAAAGAACTCGTTATTTCAGTAGTAAGGAATTTGAGAGACTAGCTTGGTATCCATTACAACATGATCGAACGTCCAAAAAATTGCACAGTGTATTTCAGTTTAATACAGTAGGAACATATACGGTCTAAGAACGTATGAAATAAAAACAGAAAATGTCTCAGATTTAAGTTGACAAGAAAAAAAGATAGAAAATGCATTTGTATGATAGATAGGGCTTGTATTTGAATCTTTTGTTGGAAAAAAAGTTTACAAAAATGTTTTGTCGTCTTGCTAATTGCAATAAAATAGAAATAAAAGGTAAAAGCATGGGGAATGATTAACCTAAAAATGAAAATGAACAACTACAAAAATAAGAAAAATGTTTAAGGAAAAAAGAGGGCGAAAAGATGAAGTTGACAATAAGGATAAATGGAATTGTAGTTTTTGGTTTAGCAACAGAACAAGCAAATCGATGAGTAAGACAATCTTTAGAAAAATATCAAAATTGATTTGTGCCATTTTATCATTGAATATTATTTCCTGGGTTAGATCATTTTAACATATATATATATATATATATATATATATATATATATATATATACGTATGAATGTCTGTATGTATGTGCGTAACTCGTGTGGTTTATTGTTAAAATGGACAGAGAAGATATAATTCCAGGGCTCCATAGACAAAAATAATATATATATATATATATATATATATATATATATATATATATATATATATATGCAGACGATATTACATTCCCTTTTGGGCTAATCCCCTTAGGGAACATGTAAACTCCTTCATTCCCCCAACTAGGGGCTAAATAGTTCCAAAACTCTTCTAAGAGCGTGAGCTTAGCGTTAGACTAGAAAAAAGTGACCCTTTGGGCCATCTGTTGAGTTTTGGGTAGATATTTGTGATCTTGAAGAAATTTAGTTTGCAAAACAAATTATATTAAAATATAAATACGACCGGAGAATTAAAAAACAACAACAAAAAAACATTAAAATAATTTTGCTAAAATTCGCAATTGAGTCAAGATTAGCCAGACGTTAGCTGCTGAAAATTAACATAAGAATAAAGTGGAAAGTTCAATATACCGCACACACTCTTTATTCTTTCTCTTTATTCTCACAGAGAAAACTAATATATATAATGAGTAGTTAACCGATATATTTACAGAGAGGGAGAAAGTGACAGGTAGAATGTGAAGTAACAGACGGATGAGTTTTTGACTTAATTGAAAATTACGACTAATAAGAACCAAATGAAATGGATTTTTTTCAAACATAACTTAATCCCAAAAACTAAGGAATATTTTGGGATGCATTTTGTGTCATTAAAGTAAATAGGAAAAAGTTTTTAGCAAACAATCAGTGATTCGCTTTATTATAATAATAGATAATATCCGAAGGTGAATAAGCCAACAAAATCTAAGACGCGCACACACATACATACACATACATATATATATATATGTGTGTGTGTGTGTGTGTGTGTGTGTGTGAGAGAGAGAGAAAGAGAATGATATATTGAAGGTAAATTACCTTTGAGGTAAATACTCAGAGGCACACACAAACACACACACACACATATATGTGATTGTGTGTGTGTGTGTGTGAGAGAGAGAGAGAGAGAGAGAGAGAGAGAGAGAGAGAGAGAGAGAGAGAGAGAGAGAGATAACTGATTGAAGGAAAATAGAAAGACCTTTTAGGTAAATACTCAGACGCACACACACACACACAAATATATCTATCTATATATATATATATATATATATATATATATAAGAAAGAGAGAGAGAGAGAGAGAGAGAGAGAGAGAGAGAGAGAGAGACAGACAGACAGACAGACAGACAGACAGACAGACAAATATTGTAAAGAAACCAACAAATATATACACTTTTTCTTGAATCACTTCTGTCTTATGGAAATATCTCTTTAACATCATTAAGCGGAAATAACCGAAGGTGTCACACCTTCGGTTATTTCCGCTTTGTTACGTAAATTATCTACTGTCATCAAAATAAAATATCTTTCGACCACTTAGATTTTTTTTCTTTCTTTTACATTTAGTGTTTGTAATAAATTGCTTGATACTTTTTTTTCCGTGGGTTTGTTTTTCCTTTTCTCCTTGGTTGCTCATGTTCCTTTCTGCCATCTTAATTTTCTTCATTTCGCAAAGCCCTACATCCCCCCTTCTCCTCGTTATACTTTCCCTCCAACCACCCACCCGTTCAATTTCACCTCGACTCCATTACTCCTTGTATCTTTCTTGACAGCTTCGTTCATTCACATCAAGAGTTTTTTTTCTCACACCGAACTTTCCTCTGTTTTCCATCTCAAAAGACCTAAGTAATTTACGTACTTAGCCTACTCCTTCTTTTAGACTTCCATTTTTATCAAGCCAGTTTTTTGGTTTGTGTTTTTTTTCTTTCTCAGACAAATGATTTCTTTCCGTTTTTTTCTTCTTTTCATTTGTTGTTTACGTTTTTCCTCTTTTTTCAACATTTCTCTCCTGTCAACTGCCTCTGATGGTTTTTTCCCTTTCTCGAAGCCTACTTATCTTTACATCAGAAGTTTATTCCGTTGCCCCTTCCTCATTTCCATCATTCTTATTAATCGCCCTCCGTTCCAGTCAGCTATCGCCAATTTATTTTCCTTGTTTTTCTTCTATATTTTTCTTCTGCTATTGATCGTACCTGGGGTCTCAAAATGGATATACTTCTATGTATCTGTTATTGGGAAAATATCATTCGTCCTACTTGTTTGTAGATTGGCATTCTAACGAAAATACAATACTATGACATAAATATTCGCTCTTTCCCTTTCATATATATATATATATATATATATATATATATATATATATATAGTGTGTCAAAAAAGTATCGAGATTTTTTTATACTTTTTGATACACCTTGTAATCTGAAAAAAATAACGTTCCATTCATTGATCATTTCTATCTTGCTTAAACTCAGCACGTTTATGACACACCTTGGGTGTATATATATATATATATATATATATATATATATATATATATATATATATATATATATATATAGTGGTCCAAAAGTAACTTACTATTCAAAAGAATGCATAACATGTTTTATCTATGATACAGTTTATTTAATGGTAATTATGTATCCCAATTAGCTCAGAATTATTTAAGAATAATTCATGAAAACCTATAAATTGTTTTATTTATAATGTATTTTATGTGACACTCGCAATGTATTCTCAATTCAAAATAATTTACAAATAATCTATTAAAAATAGTAACTACTCAAAAAATAGATAAATTCTGTTATTTATAATATATTTTACTCGAATGTTATTATATATCACCAATTAGCCCAAAGTAATTTACAAATAATCTATCAAAAGAAAAAGATATTATCTAAATAGAATGTATATCCAACCCCTCAACGAGTAGAAGAGGCAGTCGGCATATTTTACGCTCCGCCAAGAAAGCGTTTATATCACTCAGTTAACTCTATATGTTATACTTTGAAATAATATAAAAATTAGCCCGTTTATTCTAATTGTAAAGGATATTCATACTCCATGTCAGATTATGAAAAAAAAATATGTGAAAATACCCAGAAATCTACATATTTCTAGCTATTTGAGTCCGAATCCAGAACGTAAAGCATTTATACCATTTTTTCTCCTCTTTTTCTTTTTTTCCCTCGTCTTTAGTGTTTGTCTAGGAATCCATAATTCCAATACGGAATTAAAATAATCTGTGTAGCAGAGATACGGTTCTTTGAAATAAACACCCCACGCTTAAAAAAGCTGCTATTTAAAAAAATTGTATGAGTAAAATTTCTACTCAATGCATTAAACATTAATTTTTATCTTTAAAGAAAAACACGTCGCTGTCCATCACTTAGAAGAAATGAGAGAGCTAAAATAACAATGGTTACTATTGGCATTTGCTGTTAAAGGTCAATGATTAAGATCATGGGTAAAGATGTTCAACTCAATTAACTAGGAAATCTGAGGTGGATTGAGTGCATTTAATCGAAACAGCTTTTGTAATAATCACAATAAACTTTAGTGCGACAATATCGTCGACTCTTTTCAAAACTTAAATTCTATAGCCATCACCAGCAACACCAGGGCCATCATTTAAATGCAAACAACGAGGCGGTGTCGTTTTTATTATATATAGATTTTCGTAAAGGCGTATTGAGTTTTTTTTAATTTTACTCTATTTGTTTCTCTCAATATGTCCACTGATTTCTTGTTCCTATTCATATGTATACATATATAATAAAAAAGAAGTAAAATGAGAAAAGTGCATAAAAACATATACATAAGCACACACATAGTTTAATAAAAAAAAGGACATCTCAAAAAAGTGACAAATTCCTTACGACATTCAGATTTTATTTATTGTTCCAGTTGCTCAAACCTTTGAGTACCACCTTTTGTATATATATATATATATATATATATATATATATATATATATATATATATATATATTATATATATATGTGTGTGTGTGTGTGTGTTTATATTAATGGGTTCTGTTCCTGCCATGACTAAAAAGAAAATTGATTTTAAGAATTATATTTTTTGTAATTAATATTACTTTTGTTCTTCTCCTTATCAAAAACTGAGTTTGATTAAAACATATTTGCTGGATGGTCTATAAAATTATTTGAAAATATAGAATAACGTATTGAAAATAAAAAGCAAATATGATTTGAGTTATAATAAAGAGAGTAGTTCAAAGCTCATCCTAACTCTTTGATAATGTATTACTTTTTGTCAGTGCCCATATCTTTCTCATTACTTGTCACACTATAACGCTCATTTTCTCAATAACCCCCCCCTCTCTCTCTCTATTTCTTTCTCTCTCTCTCTATTTTTTTTCTCTCTCTCTCTCTCTTTCTTTCTTTCTTTCTTTCTCTCTCTCTCTCTCTTTCTTTCTATATATATATATATCATTAAATAAATAAGGGGACTATTTGAAAAAAGGAAAATACACTTTTTTTTCAAAATTATTTCCAATACATTTAAAACTCTACATTGTTTGGAATTGGTTTATGCCAAAAGTTATTTTAATCTTGTAAGGGTATTTGTTTTGAGCCTATCAAAAATGGCCACAATTCAAACAGATTCCTCCAGGCTTGGACAGACGTCTGTCATCAAATGTTTGGTGGCTGATAAGTCAAAACAATGTGAAATTTACAGAAGAATGTGTAATCTGTACGGATAAGAATGTTTTAAAAAAAAATGTTGACAAATTGACTAAACATTTGCCATGATTCGAAAATACAGTATTTGGAATTGAAACACACTGACTCTTGGATTTATAAACACTTTCGGATCAAGGGTCAGCAAAGAAGGTTATGCTGGCAGTCTCCTGGCATATGAAAGGACCCATCACTATTGATTAGTTTGTAAAAGGTGCAACTATGAACAGTGTTTCCTCTAGCCAACTAGAGAATATTAATCGCAATATCCCTGGTGTATATATCTATCTATCTATCTATCTATCTATCTATATATATATATATATATATATATATATATATATATATATAATACTAAAGTTGAGTGAATCAAGGATGTATGCTAAAGACTATTTTCTTTTTAGTCTAATGACACAAAATTAATATCAAAATATTCAAAGTTATGTTTGAAAAAAATCATTTTAATTGGTTCTAATTAGTCGTAATTTGCAATTAAGTAAAAAAAAATTCCCGCCTCTCACTGTATATTTTAATTATGTTAGTTATTCTATCTGAATAAAGAGAGTGATTTAGAGAGTGTGAAATAGATTTGTATGTTAGGTTTCTGAAGCAACTAGCCCGTAGCTTAGATTAGGACAAAAGTTCCCTTTCTAAGAAATTTTACAAAATAATTTTAATGTCTTTTTTAATTATCCGGCTGTAGTTATTACTTTTCTAAAAAATATTAATTCGCTTTGCAAACTTACTTTTCCCTAATCCCAATTATCTACACAGAGCTCAATGGGTAACCCAACGGTCACGATTTGTCTAGTATATATATATATATATATATATATATATATATATATATATATATATATATATAACATTTGGGTAATTTGAAGTAAACCACGAAAGACGATACATAATGAAGAGATGTTTATTTGAAAAATGCAATTAAAATGCCCTGATTTGGAAATTAAAATATGTAATCTATAAGAGTAAAAATAAATATAAATAAAGAAAAGTTTATCGACATTTTTTATTCAAAAGATGTTCAATTCTATGCAAAGTTTCTCATATCACGTTTCATTCTCCTCCATCCGTTGCAATAACAAGGCAAAGGAACACTGTCTATGCTACCATTTACCCATTGCTGGCGGTAAAGAGATAGCTTCATACATATATTAAGACGATACACGTTACTCAAAGGGTTTCCTGCTGTTTGTTGACTGGAAAATGAAATTAACGTTGAGATTCGTGCTTTAGATCATGAATGAAATATGTGTTGATCTAACTCCTCCGATACGAGCAGTATCGGACACAAATCCATTTACTTGCGGAACATTGGGGGTTTGAAATCAGAGTTTTCTTTCTTCTTGACTGGTGGCCTTACCCAGTCTGATAGCCCAGTTTGTCCTACCATTTACCCATAGCTGGAGAAAAGATTGATTCCTACCATCCCCGTGGGCATAAGCACGAGATAAAAAGCAAACATCTTCATCCAGGATTTGAACTTACGTACTCAAAAAAAGTAAAATGAATTGACTAAAAGAAAATTTATGCAAGTTAATTTCCGATCAAAATTATTCTGTAATTATTACAGGCTTTATAAGGGAAGTTTGGATTCCCCTCTAGCATGCGAAACTGGGCAATTGTCGCCTTTGCCACGTTAAAAATCTGGCCCTGATCTCTTCTCCGCTATATATAAGTAAATATTAGGGCAGACTCTGTTCCTTAGGCACCTGTACTAGGAGAGGAAGACTCTGAATTCAAAACAGTTGTAACCTTGTGTTGTAGCCTATTTGTGTCAGAGAGTTTGGTTAAATACAAACTAACTGCGTGCACAACTTCCGGACACCGCCCTGTTGACTGGGGCGTTAGAATACACCGACTGCACCTCTGGAGAGGGTTAAGACTCCTCTAAATGGGGCCACCTGTTGGTCATGGGTGGCGACTCGTGATGGTTAAGGAAGGAGTCTTGGTGGATGAGCAGTCCATGACCTGCAACACTTCACTTAGACTAGACGGGCGGTCGGAGAGACCCCGATCAATCGGCTTGTCACGTCAAGCCCTAGCACCTATATGATTGCCCCAAACCTATTGCCCTTATGGCAATCCCCAACCCTTTTTATCAAATGGGTGCTAGAAGGCTGTGGCTGAGGGTCTACATGTCCTGGGAATGACGTTAAACAATATCTGATGGTGAGGCCCCAGTTTTGGAGGTTTGGGGAATGTGGAGTACCCCTTCATCACCATTGCTCCCTGGTCCAATCTGGCCCGGAGTGGTAGTACCTGTTAGGTTCCCATCTAATGTTGAATAGAAAAATGTATTTATGAAAAAAAATTGTGCATCCATTAAGAATTAATTTATTTCAAAACTTTATCGGCATTAAATGGCCTACTGAGGTTGATATGCCGTAAAACAAACCAAACGAATCTTCCGGACGCACCGCGTACAAATGAATCACGGCGTACGGTACATATTTAAAGGAATAATGAATGGTTTGAAAACCTGCACTCTTTGAAAATAGAAGGAAAAGTAATATGCTGATGATGCAGTTTGCAAAGGACTCTGAAGCCCTAAGGTGAGGGTTGAACTACAGGTGTATGAAATGGCTCTTCAGTTGACAACGTTTTGGATATTTAAAAGCTTTCAAATTGAGTTTGCTTTTAAACATACTTGACTGAAAAAATGAAAACTGCTCGTGAATCTACCAAATAATGGCCGTAAGCTAGCTGTGTATTGGTAATGGATGCTGAAAAGTGGTAAATTTCATTATTAGAACCAATATGCGCATGTGTAGTGCCTAGAGACATACATATCAGCTTATGTATCCGAACTTCCATCTTAGCTTAGACATCTTGAAAAATAAGCATTTAAGCACCCTCTATTATTTCGTTCGTATAAAGGGAACAAAAGGCACTGATTCTGTATCTTTCTTCAAACCTGTTATACCAGATGAGTAATTGAAGTACATGGTATAATTCGGGTGTCTAAATCCAGTGAATCAAGTGTTTGTGATGCGGTGATTGTGCTAGTTGGGCTCCAAACCTGCCTCAATTTGGACACATAAGAATATTCTATTTTATTGCGTTATAGTTTCATTCGTTTGCGCTGAATATTCTCAGCTGTTTCATAAAGGTATGGTAGAGCTCGTTATGGTATAAAATAAGTCTTGCTACCGGGGGGTAAATTCATGGTGGACAACACCTCGAATGGCAGAGGTATTGAGAGCCATCCTGTCACCCACAGCTGTACAGAATTTCAGAAAAATTTAAAGGGGTGGATGACATGTCAAATCATCCAGGCCATGTCATCCACCCCCTTCAATTTTTCTGAAATTTTGTACAGCTGCGGACTAAGTTAAAGTAAGACAATCCCCAAATCTTAAGCCGCCAAATCCAAGAATTGGTGGTGTTATGTCGACTTTTAGCTCTCCAAATTTAAGTGGGTCGCGAAAAATTGGCGATATTTTGTAATCTATTTTTGTCTATTTTGTCAGAAGTTATTTTCCAAGAAATTCAAATAAATAAAGCTGAGAATTTAAATAATTCCAATCAACTTATTTTGTAATAAACTCATGCTATCTTATTGTTCTGTATTAAAAACTTTACGGAAAATGATTTTAAGTTCTTAAAGATGAAGCATATGTAATTTCTAACCTTGGTATGTCAACCAATATTGGAGAAAAAGAAATCTTAATTCAAACTCATTAAAAATTGACCTTGTGTCACGTCATGCTCGTGCAGATGTATTGGGTAAGTATATACATGGGTTAAGTTTTCTATACATTATACAAAAAAGGAAGGATTCACATGTATGCATCTGCGAGTTGCCTAAGCGCTTTGCTTTACCAAACAAAAAGAAAGAAAAAAAGGGAAAAAAGGGAAAAAAGGGAAAAAATAACATTTATTCAACCAAATAACTGATTTTTTACTTTATCTTTTTACATTCAATAAATCTAGATGGCACGGAAGCTGTTTCTGTGGTTGGTTTTACATATCGTACGTCCTATCACAACAGGAATCAATTTATACTATAGAGGCCACAGCAAGTACGTATTTCCAAAGCTTAAACAAATTGAATTAAACCAAAAAGACAAGTAGAGTGAATAGACCGATAACGGCTTCAAGTAACCAAGATTTCAAAAAGAAGCACTAAAATCTTTCCCAACCAACCAAATATATTTTCTCTAAATTTTAGTACTAATTTTTGGGAACCTATTTGCAGTTATAAATAGATAGGATAATTGAGATTCAACCATTAGATTAATAACCATCATCATTGGAGGGATCCAGGTCACTTAGAACGTCACACGTATAAAATTTGTTAACATATCAAGATGTATTAAATAAACACACATACATACATTAAAAGTAGTTTTAATAGCTACTTTTCTTGGACATAACCAAAGGGCTTATTATGGTTATCCATAAAGAAAATATTGAAAAAAAAATTGTATATATAATATACCTTAAAGTCGAAAGATGTATTACGATTTTTTTGTATAAGATAAGTAAAAGGTAGGGACAACACATTTTCTCTCTCGCTGTCATCTACCTGAAAGAGTATATTTTGCCAGCATTGATTAGACTATATATATATATATATATACACATACATACAACACACAAAGATACACACAGACAAACATGCGTATGCGTGTGTGTGTGTGTGTGTGTGTGCCTGTATGTGAGAGTGTGTGCGTGAGTTTATACGCTGGGAACTCATTTAGGGCTTGACCTGAACTTTTACTTTCCACAACAATAATATATATATATATATATATATATATATATATATATATATAATCCAAACGTCAGGTGAAGAAATCTTCCTTCCGAGGAAGTAGTTTTTTTTTTCAAATGTCGTAGTTTGCAGAGCTCAATGTGTGCTCTAATTGTCAGAGTCAAAGAAAGTTTGGTATGTACGTGTCGACCTATAACTCCGAAAAGAAGAGTCACTCAGATTCAAAATCTTGCATACAGATTAATATCCTTCTAAGAAACACGCCAAATTTGATTATTGATTTTTTACTGATTAAGGGATATAATTAATTAATCAAACAAAAATCAAACGATTTTCGGAAAGCATCGTAGTTGCTCCTGCTGATACGCCATCAGCTGGAGCTTGCCTGCTGTCTGTATCAATAGTCATTCAAAATGTCCGCTTTATTTCTACTAATAAGTCTAAATTGTTGAATGCGATTGTTTTGTAATTTAGTACGAACTGTTAATTTTTATGAGAACTAAAAAAAATCAACTTTTCAAACTAAGTGTATCTTTTCAAATGTAAAAAGAAAAATGAAAACCTTTTTATCAAGAATTTTTACGAATACTTTCATATTTCTTAAAATAAAATATATCCATTTTTAATCAGCGAAACGGAAATTTTTTTTTAAAGAAACTATTCATAAAATAATGAAATTTGAATTAATATACGAAATATTTTACCTACAAATAAGTTAATGTTTAGTTATTAGCAATTACAAAAACTGAATTTAAAATTGTCTTACGCACAAAAAATCAACTAATAGTCAAATTTTCACGAAATTTTCGGTAATTATTCATCTATTGGTGAAAATATGTTTAAAATAGTCTTTTTCTTAAAATATATTAGGGGAAATATTTTTACGAGCCCCCGTCCCCCATTTTATTTTATGAAATCTGAAAAAAATGACGGATAAAAAACGATTTTGTTCTATAAAGAGAAGAGTCTGAATAATTATATCAGAAGATTTTTATAAGTTTCTATACGGGACATTTTTAGTAAAAAAAAAACATGAATTCTAAATTCTGCTAAAAATATCAATATTATTAGACACAATTCCGTAATTATGTGTCATCCAGCAAAGATTAAACTCACTATTCAGTAGTAATGGATTTACAAGACTACATTGCTAACCATTACACAATGATGGAACCTCCTTTTCTTTATCCAAACTGTTTGTCACAGGTAGTATATGGTACAAGGACGACAGCAAAGGGCATCTAGCGAGTATTAAAATCGTTATTCAGTAATAATGTGAGTCTAACTTGCAAACCCTTACACCAGAGTGGGATGCTATTAATATTACAAAAATGTAAATATCAAAAAGAGACTATTCCTAAAATAAACTAATATTATAATACACAAACTGTTAGCTTTGTTTAACGTTAAATATCCAATAAACAAATAATATTCGTTTCAATGAAAACTCATTTTTAATCTATTCAACCCATAGATGGGTTCATAACAGGTACTACAACTCTGGATCAAAATAGCAATGAAGGAGTATTCCACACTTCCTAGAGCTATTTTGCTAGGGTAATTTTGCTAGTATATATATATATATATATATATATATATATATATATATGTGTGTGTGTGTGTGTGTGTTTGTTTGGGCAGCATTCTTTCATTTATAAATGTAAAATTAAACAAAAGTCACATATCCCGTTTAACAATTTTATTTTTGATCTTTTCGAGTTTTCCGGCCAACTTTTTAATATTTGGGTGGAATTCGTGGATAAGTCCACCAAAGTTCAGGTCCCGAGTACTTTCGGCACTTCGAAGTGCCATCATCAGGGGTGATGTGTTCCAGTTTTTTGTTTTTTTTAAACTGGAACACATCACCCCTGATGATAGCACTTCGAAGTGCCGAAAGTACTCGGGACCTGAACTTTGGTAGACTTATGCACGAATTCCACCCAAATATTAAAAAGTTGGCCAGAAAACTCGAAAAGATCAAAAATAAAATTGTTAAACAGGATATGTGTCTTTTGTTTAATTCTACAAACACACACACACACATATACATATACATATATATATATATATATATATATATATATATATATTCTTTGCTGTTTTCTGTTTTATAATGACTTTATTTACTTTTCTCTCTTCTATGATTTACTCCCTGTTCTTTCGTGTTCTATTTCTCTTGCTTCTCAACTTATTCTACCTTTACTATCCCTTTTCCATTAGTTGCTGATTCATAGCCTCTGGTAAATATACGTGGATATACAGATATGTTGATTAATACTTTATGGACGTCATCGTACATAGAGCAAAAACCAGTAACTAGTGACTAGTTCGAAATACTTAATTGATTTTTCCAAACAAATCAATTCTACAATCAAAATACTTGAAAAACGGTATCCGTTAATCACCCTTCAGCTAAAATATTTAACGAAAATTCCTTCGACACTTAAGATGGAGCAGAACATTCAAGTGGATATTCTGTCAAAGATTACTAGATGTAAAGTCATACAAATTCCTAATATCTGGTTTCTCTTACATTCTAAGAGTTGTTTGTAGGTTATGTCCCGATTGTATTGGTTTTCTTTTCTTTTTTTTCCCCAACCTATGATAACATAAACGGGAAGAAAACCAATGGATTAACGAAATTTAAAAACACAAAAAATAAAAAAATAAATAAATAAATAAACAAAATAAACAAAAACAAAAACAACTCCTTCAAAGTCAATTATAGATTTTTAACTGGGCGATGTTTAAACCGGAAGCTATTTGGTCATTAAAATTCTAACAGTACTTGCCCATGAGTTTGGGTCATAAGATAATTGTTATCAAAAGTAAACGACGTACAGTCGATTGCGTTACAATTCTGGGCAATTATTCGTATTTAAATGAAAATTTTTTCTATCGTTTATTTACAACGTGTTATTGCCTTGTTTTCACATAGAGAAAATAGGATCGGGTTCGTTTGGACACATTCTAAACTTCTAGGATGTTCCAGCGTGATGTAACGGTTTGCAAGCTAATCTCGCAGATCCAATATTAATGAAGAGCGAACTCGATTACTACGATGACTATGACACAGATTAAGTGTCGAGTTTAGCATTCGAAATAAAACTCTTATTATTCTGTTAAAAATGGTACTAATCTTCGTGTTAAAGAACACATTTATAAACGAATTTCTTTAATGATATATCTGAACTGGCTTGAGGATAAACCATGGCGCTCTCAGTCAATTTATATTGATTACTTAATAAGTAAAAGGCCGAATACGAAGAAAATGCGCGAGAGGTTTGTGTTATGTTAATTTCATTGGAAAGGGTCATCTGCCTCAAGCTCAAAATTTAAAATCCTGGTTTCAAACCACTGCGAAATATACTGTTACGACATCATGGTGGAAGGGTAAGCAAGCTAGTCTCGCAGATACATTACTACTAAAATTGAGTTCAACCCCACTGTATGCTCCATACTTGCGACCTTGTCTCACATCCTACCCCTGGTATACGGGTTGGTTTATGGCATGTCAACCCTTGTTGGGTTATTTTTTGCCGAAATCATTTTATTTTATTCCCTCTTGGTGGGTATTAAAATATTTTTAACTCAAAATTTTTTAAACATATTTTTTCTATTTAACCCATAGACAGGACCCGAACTCCGAGACATAGTTGACCTGGGAATAATGGCGAGGAAGGGGTACTCCATATCCCCAAAGCTTCAGAATTGGAACTTCACGGCTAGATTGGGTTTAACGTCATACTAAACCATCGTGACTCTCAGCCGTTGCCTTCTAGCACATATATGGTAAAAAGTGTAGCGACTTTGACGTAAGAGCAAAATAGGATAATCATATAGCTGTTAGGACTTGAAAAGCCGATTGATCGGAGGGGGCCTCTCCGACCTATCGTCTAGCCTAAGTAAGGGCCAAGGTGAAGTGAAGAATGTCATGGACATGGACTTAAGCATCACGAGTCGCCACCCACGGTCAATAGCTGACCACATTGTGGGGTATTTTACCCATCTACAGAGGTGTGTTCTACAGCTCCAACCGACAGGGCTGGCAATCGGCTTAAGTAAATATCTACCTTCAAAACTCCTAAATATGAATAAATATTTTGAATAATTAATCAACTTTATTATTTTTATATTTCGAGGGCAAATATTTTAAAACATTTTATGTTTTTTTTTTTAAATTTCTAGGTCGAACGACCAAATGACTTTCACTGTGACATTGGACTGTGACAGAAAAGGTGTAAGTAGATAAAATAAAGGGAGATGGGGTCTGATCCGCGTCGTTATTACAAAGAAACTGGGTTACAAAATTTTTTCATTGATTTAGAGAAAAAGTGACAGACACTTCCTTCTAAAAGCATTTTAAAAGGGTTATTTTATTTGAGTTTAATATATTTACAGACATGACTAATAGTTCCTGAAAGATTGGTTGAAGTCAGTCCAAAAATGAAAGAACTTTAGCTGCAAT
>CM042139.1:99942341-99979841 GCA_023376005.1 Doryteuthis pealeii | reverse complement strand
ATCTCTGTGCTACTCATACGCTGAGTTGGCGAGGGTCGGTATCGAACCAGGAACCTTATGATTCCTAGCCGAAAGCTCTACCGACTGAGCTAAACCGGCCCTATATATATATATTATGATATAAAAAACACAGATGTTGTTTAACTGAATTTATTTCTAAAACATTGCATTGCCGATATTGCAATATTTTGATTTTATCAAAAAATCTTCTGCAGAGCATATTGATAGGAAGACAATTGTGGCCGTTTTATGATGTGATTGTTTTCTGTCGGATTCTTTAAAAGAGAAAAAGAGAATATTTTAAATTTAAACTGGAAATATTTTTTTTCCAAAAAGCGTGTCTCACGTTCGTTCGGTGTAACAGTTTTTATAAGAAAAAGAAATACTTCAAATTCCAAACAATAACTTTTTTTATAAAAACTGTTACACCGAACGAATGTGACGTATTTTTTCATATCATTTTATCTATATCATTTCCTTACTCTTAACTTTATATATATATATATATATATATATATATATACTCGTACACAAACACACATATATATGCATGCACAGACTCATGCTTATATATCATCACATCATCATCATCATGATCATCATGTCACGCAATTAGCACGGATATCCATGATAATCTCTTGCCAACCTTCCCTATCATTCATTGTCCCAGGGAGGTCCTCTGCGCAGCATCCATAATCCTCGCATTGTTGGTCAATGTAGGTGTAGGTTCTAGTTATACTTGAAACTATATAAATGTATGAAAATTATTTGCATTAAGAATAGTTACTTAAATCTCGAATCGTTTACTAATGATTATCATTAATTACTTGAAACCATCTCTCGACGCCTTGGGTATAATATAAGGTCGCAATGTATGGGGTATTCCGCGAGGATTGAACTCGCATTTCAGTAGCAATGATATGCGAGACTAGTTTTGTAACCATTTCTATTTTTCGATTATACCCCACTCAGTTCAAATCTTTTTATCTGCATTCTCATTTAGTTTCATTAGTTTCTAACTTAATATATTTTTTACATTAAAACGTAAAAACTTGCAACCGGAGTGTTGGTATATTTGCTAGTATTGATAGTATACTATTTCTTTGAATTTTTGAGATGAGGTTTGGTAATTTGTATTATTTGTATTATTCGGACTATTGAACATTAACAATGAGGACAATATTCCGAATAATCCAAATAATCCAAATTGATAATATAGTTTGCTATATGCATAATAAAAGATTGCTTAATATAATTAATAGAACAAGTTTATTTAGCTTAGAATAGCCAAGACATGAGGTCAACGGAGCTTGGTAACTGAGAGTTTCTTGATATGCATAAGTTGGTTTATAATGTAGTGATTAGTTATAAAATGGCGACATTATCTTCTTCAAAAAATTCCTCTTGGAATTGCTGGGAGTATTTAAGTAACATTGAATTTGATTGGCTTTTCAAGATAGAAAGAAACCGATTCAGATAGATAGATATTGAGCGATTAATAATTATATATAGATATATAGATATGAAAAGACTGAGATAGATAGATATAGATTTGGGTTATTAAGTGCCGTTGACGTGTTTTCCGGTGTTTTCCAAGTAGAAGGACTAACATCACATTTGACAGAATACGAAGAAATTTGTTCTGCATTATATTTTCTCCAGAATTACATTTTGATGGACAGCTCTTACCCCTCCACAGGGGATACAGTCAGCATATTTTAAACCCCACCGATAGGGCGGTGCCTCGGGAGTACTACTAGCTTATATCATAGATGGCGGCGACTAAGGCAACTTCTTTGTAGGTGGAATGTCTAATGTTTATCAGGGGTTTACGAAAATATTTCTAAATACATCCTTTTTGGTCATAACCTTGGAAAAATGACAAAAGGTGCTCATGCCCATTTCTTGTTTTATTCTCATCGTACTGTTTTTTAAAGATAAGGTTCCATGATTATGATTCTTTCGCGAATGACTAAGGACTTTGAAACCAAGACCGAGCTACAGAACCAGACAGCAGAATTGGGCAGTGGTAAAATCATTGTATGGATTTACCCAACCCTCTATACGAGCAGGATGTCACACAAGGTCTATTTCTAAGCGTAGTTCAACGGGTTAGAATTCAGAGTTTTCCTTCTCCAAAACCGGTTGCCATACCAAGCTTAAAGAGCCTAGTCTACCCAATTATTTACCCATAAGTGGCGGTAGAAAAGGTGGATGCATGCATTTCCAATTATTAGCGCAATGTGAAATGGTACCAGTCTCGTCCAGGATTTGAACACATGTCACCGTGTCTATTTCTTACGACGATAACCAAGACCCAACGGGCGCTTCCACTCTGGACTGGTTATAGCTGTAGAAAATGGTGTCGACGAGCATCGTTCAAGTTCTAGCACTGTCAGTGGGGCTTATATTACACTTATTGTATCCCCTGTAAGACCCACCCCCCAATAAAAAACTTTAACGCAATGGATATGGCACTAAAATTCATCTAATGGTGAGGCTTAAGTTCTTCAAATTTGAGGAGTGATGAGTCCGCATTCAAACAGTCAATCAATCAATCGACTCTTTGCATTCAATCGTCCTTAGGAAAGTCAGGAATGATTTTCCTTTTCCCCAAGAAATAGGTAAGTAGTGGAACTAACTTAGCTTGCCCTGATGAAGGCAGCTGGAGAAGAAAATCCTGAATTGATCACCACTAAAGCAATATAATTTACAGTAATGGATTGGAAAACCTAGGGGCTAAAACCTTTAACGCAGTTTGATGTGTTTAATCTCATTCTGGGAACTACGGCAACGCTATTGCGAAAATACACAGCACCTTGATCTTTTTAGAAACATCAGTGATAACGGATTACCTGAAGCATGGGCAAATACAGGCCATCCATACAATCTTGCCCAGCCCTCACTTGATATCCAAATGAAAATTCGTAGTCTCTCGATACTGACGCGTACAAAAAAAATGGTGCGATTTTTGCATTCCTGGAACTTCTAAAACACTTAATGACTTATATGTGTGGACATTTATTGTCTGAATTGATATTAGTATACATTACAATTATCTGGCTATAGTTTCCTCTGCAATCGACAGATGGGCTTTATTTTGCTCTGTACTTCATTAGTGTTTATTGTTTAGCTTTACTTCGAGCAATTTGCTGAGTAACGATCTGTGTCTATATAACCATTATTCATCTTTGTTTATATTTAATCCGAGAGTTTGGGTCTATTGCCAATTAATATGTCTAGAGTGGTTGTTTTCTAGACTTTGCTTAATTATATGATTATGCTTAAGTGAATAAAAGAGTTCTTATAGCACAAGTTATTTTTTTCCCTGATTTACAGTTCATCTTACGGCTACGTTTATACAACTTTCATAATTATGTTTATTTGCTTTGTTTGAGCTTTTACAGCATTTAAATAAAAAAAATAACTGGAAATCAGTGCATAATAATTACTTAAACGCCTGCAAAGCGCCAATAACAAGTCTCTTCCAATTTAGAGAAATTAAATTATAATTATCCGAAAAAAATACACAAGTGACATCTAATGGTGATGGAATAACGACAAACATTTAAAAGTATTTGCTTGAAAAAGAATGCCCTAAGCGAACAATTCTTTGACATTCTCAGTTAGGAAGATTTTGGTTAATTTCAGACTTTTACCATTCTGCACATTCAGTTTTTTTACCTTGAACAAAAGTGTATGATGAATGTTCAGCAGTACATTTTAATTGTAAAAGTTCATTCTGTGTTTGAAACACTATCAAAATAATATGAGAGGAAAAGTAAAATAAAATAATGATACCTGTGAGCTAACGGTGCCATTAGAATGAAGATACGTTTCTTTTTAAGCAATTCGTATATATTTTCATTTATTTTAATTTTTTAGGAATTGAAAAATATCTATTAGTATATCAAGTTATAAATCTTTTAGACATCTTTGTTTTCGTCTAAAAGTGGGTAGCCAATAAGATCAACAAACTGATAAGAAATTTACACCTGGAGTTATTTGCCAACGGTCATGCATACGATCATTACCAAAAAGAGAGTGAATGCACAATATGCACTATTATTATTAACACTTTTGTACCTGCAAAACCGGAATTATGGGTCAAATGTTATTGTATTCCTGATATTCGTGATATTTTATGTCCATAGAGATTGTACAAAAAGGCTTGAATAGCGTAGACCTGTTTATGATATAAACTTCATCCGATGGCAAAGCTTCGGTTCTCGGTCTCTGTGCTGTATGGAGTAACCTCTTTGTTTCCATTACTTCCGGGTCCACTCTGACTCACAGTGGTGGTACCTGTTAGGCTTTTCTTTATGGGTCAAACAAATCCGTTAAAAGAATTGTTTTTTTTATGGCATCTCAAATTTTGTTAGGTTATTAGTTAATTTTTTTTGTTTTTGTTTTGCAAGTACTCATATGAATCGAAGTAAGTAATTAGAATCAATTGTATAAAATTTCAAATTTGCAGATACTTTGCGCGCACATCATATGATTGCTTGCCAAAAAGAGGAATAAGTTGGAGACGCGTGGTGTGATGATTATGATCGTAGGGAATGGACACAGTGATCAAATCCGGGACGAGGCTGTTTGCGTTTCACATAGTGCTAATACTCTCGGGAAAGGTATGCATCCAATTATTCTCCCTCCAGATATGATTAAAATGTAGGGCAGACAGAGTTCTTTAGCCATGATTAGGCAACCGGTCTAGAAATCAAAAGTGTTTAATTCCCCGTAAGAAATTATCCATGTGTGACATCCTACTCGTGCGAAGGGATTCGTATATATTCTAACTTTAGCATGAAATAACCCAACAAGGGTTGACATGCGGAGTTGAGTCATAATCAAAAACCATGCCAAGTAGAGTGATAACAAAAACCATTACTCCCAGGTCAACTCTGATTCGGAGTAGTAATACTCGGGTAGAAAAAGAAAAGAAAAGAAAATCATCAATAATTCTGAATGATGATTTTCAAGATCGGCTGGGCCACATGGCATCTACGTTTTCACGCAACATAATCTTCCAAACGACTTTGGTTCATTAGCATTTAGGTTTTAACAAATCAGTAAATATCTGTAAAGGCATGCTAGTTTTCATTGTTTTTGTCATTTGTCTTGACATGTTAGGAGTAGGTATTTTTGGCAGCAACTGATCATTGCCAAAATATGTGACCTCATTTGCATCCAATACAAACATCTTATATTTGCTTTGGCAACTTTACAAGAAAAGAGGGAGAAAAATGGAACAGGGCAACATAGGAGAAGACACCGGAAGTTGTTTATTAGAAACCAAGAGTTTTTTTTTTATTTCTTCTTTCACATCTTAAATATTGTTTAGCGGAGCCACTAGCGTTATAAGTACACACATGTAATATGAAGCTGTGTATATTCAGGTAACACGTCCCCGGTAGCTGTGCATGCACCTGTTTGGGTGCAAGTATATACAGAAGTCTATCTATCTATCTATTCATATATATATATATATAATAGATTAAGTCTTTATTTATCTGTAACCGAAACTACTTCACTGCTTACGTCACATTAATTCCAATAATTAAGTAACTTTATCAAAGAGTATATAATTCATAGTCAATTAATATATTTATAGTAACATAATGAAAAGCTGTATTATTTATATATACTCTGAACGTAGAACGATAGAAAAGATGGTATAAGGTGTTTTTAAAAATAAGTTTTAATAAATACATGCCTGGTATTATTGATGTATATATAGTTTGTTTCATTTTAATGGATATTTAAAGTTATCTAAAGTATAGAGTTTCACGAAAAAATATTCACAAAGAAGAAATCATCATATAATCTTGTTCTACCTTAAATAAAAACCAAATTTTGTATTCAACTATAAAAAAAAACCGGATGTATTTTTTAGCATGTGAAAAAAATTGTTTTACATTACGTAAAAGGATTTTGGATAAAAGTTGGATAAAATCGGAATAATTTTTTTAAAAGTAAATATTTTTTACACTAAAATTAAAATAAGATATTTAACTTTATAAAAAGAGAAAATGTTCTAAGTGAGTTTACATTTCTGTTCTTATGTTTTGTTTATATTTTGTTTGCTGAAAAGAGTAAATTTTGTTTAAAAACTATATTTTTTACTATTCAATATTTTATTTATTAAAATAAATATTTAATGCTTTATTTATCAAAATAAAAGGAAGTATATTTTTCTTATTATTCAATGTTATTATTAGAATAAAGAAGTTTTTTTTAAATTATTATTCAGTGTTTTAAAAATCAAAATAAAAGAAAGGTTGTTTTTCTATTTTTTTGTGTGGGAATAGTGTTTACCGTTGTTATTTTTTATTTTTATTAATGATTTTATTTTCCATCTGAAATATATTTATTTAAATTAATTTTAGCGAAGTAATTAAAAGTTAGTTGTATTTTATTGATTGTTTAAACAATACACATTCATCAATAATTTTAATTTTTATTCAGTATTAGATTATGAAAAATAGCTTTTAATTTTAATTTATATAAATTATATTTTGTTCTTTAAAAATTAAAAAAAAGTTATTTAATTAATTAAATGGTTACTTTTAATAAATATTTTTTTCTTTAATAAATAGGGAATTTATTAAATCTCTAAGAGAATTAATTAAGAGCGTAACAAAATATATTACATTCATTCATTGATTGTACAAACAGAGAGAAAAAGTACACATACATATACACACGTATTTGCACGTCTTCTGTACACGCGGCGAGATTAGAAAACTATTATAATAATCTAAAAATAAATCCACTACATTATCTAATACAATGAACTTGTCATTACAGTTCCTAATAAAATATATGATAAGACGTTTTGGATGTGATCCTAAAACTCATCAAGTGAGGACACCCCAGTTCTGAAAATGTGGGGAAAGTAGATCCATGTTGTTATAACTCCCAGGTTCACTCTGATCCAGAGTGGTAGTATCTGTTCGGGTCCCATCTATGGGCCAAATAGATAGGTTTGAAAATTATTATATTCGATAGTTATACTTGAAACTATATAAATGTATGAACATTATTTGTATTAAGAATAGTTCCTTAAATCTATAATCGTTTACTAATGATTATCATTAATTACTTGAAACAATAAAATTACTTAAAAAAAGATTGACATTGGCCTTAAAACAACCTGACTTAAATTGACATAATGTAAAAAAATGAGACTTTCGGTCTAAAACAACCTAACATGAGTCAACATTCCGTAAAACGAACTCAACAACTAATGATATATTTATGTAAGGGCGCTCGTTGTATAATGGTTATCGTTGGCAATCCGAGTTCAAATCCTGGAAGAGGATGTATGCATTTTATTTAGCGCTAATACCCCATGGGAATGGTATGTATGCATTTATCAACCCCTTCTCACGACACAAGATATATGTTTAAAGGGGAATTTAGCAGGTTTGAATTTTGAGTTTTCTTTCTACACCCGTTACCATATTAAAATTAAAGAGTCAGTCTTCCCTACTATTTACCCATACCTAGAGGTAGAATAGTTGGATGCATACATTTTCCAAGTGTATGAGTGCTATGTGAAATACAACTAGCCTCGTCCAGGATTTGAACTCGTCTCGCCGTGATCATTTCCTACGGTGAAAGCAATTACAATTCGGGACCCTCCATGAAAAAGCTATGTATGCGACTGTTCTTCCTCGACCTATGGGTACATACTAGGCAGTCTGAGCTCTTTAACATTATTATGGTAATCGGTCTACGAGAAGGAAAACTCTGAATTCAAACCTGTTAAACTTCATTTGAAAATTAACCCTATCTCAAACAGCTTGTTTAGAGGGGTTGGGTAAATATATAAATTCATATGAAAAAAAAAACAACTTAATTTATATCTTTATGTCCTAAAATCTATTCATATCAGAGTAAAGTAAGCAAGTGTTATATTGAGATATTTTGACAGATTCAATTTGCTCGAACCTACATTCATTATAAATGTTAAGCTCTGTCCATCTCTTGTTAAATTATTAATCTTTCTGCATATTAAAATCGTTTCGGCATTTCCATATCCAAATTGCGTTTTCCTTTTAAAATCACCTTGTTTCTTTCAAAAAAAAATTTTTTAGAAAGTCTACTGTCTATTGTTTATTTCTATTTGGCGCTGACGGCGCCAAATAGAAATAAACAATATTTTCACTACAAGAAATGAATGTGTTTAAATAACGTTTCATAAAGAATATTTAGTTCTCCCCTTTTCAGACGCTGTTTTTGTTCCTAACTGACTGACGAGTTTTCTTTTTAAAAATATTCCGTCTGAAATTAAAATATTTCATTGAAAAATCCAACGCAAACTGAACAAAAATATCGATTGTTTTATCGTATTTCATTTTATCATTTTAAAAAGTTTTTATCTCTCACTCTTTCTTTCTTTCTTTCTTTCTATGGTCATTAAGGTTGCCTCATTTTTCATAGGAAGTCAAATCAGTGCAGAAAATTTAATTTCCCGTTCTGACAGCCTCATTAACTTTCTAGAAATATTTTTTCGCAGCTTATTGGCAAACGGATACTTTTTTAGTTTCTCCTTAACATTTTAACATTTATTTACGGCTTCGAAAAAAGAAACACAAAGACAACATTATTGAACAGTTAAAATGAATCGTGCTCTAGCATAATTCGCGCATACATTAATTTGTGCCGTGTATACTATTTCTTTAAGACGAACGTATAAATTTCAGAATAAACTAGTTTAATGTGGAATTCTTCCCCGTTTCATAATGTTTATCCTTCTTTTTTGGTGGAAAATACGCTTGACGTATTGACTAATGGGCTGGGCTGCGACATTTTAGTAAGCGAGTTCAAATTCAGCTGCACATTCACTTTCGGGCTAACATCATTGGGAAAGGTATGAACATCCTCAGCCCCCAGCTATGGGTAAAAATTACCATTACTGTTCTTCTACAAGGATGACTTTGGCATTAGATAAACCACGAAGGTTGATACGCCATTAAACAGAGAAACAAAACAAAATCATTCTAATATGACATTTAAAACTCTTTTTCTCCTAGCATCTTATTATTATTACAATTTCCGTATTAGTTTTTGAATTCTCCGTACTTATTTTTCTTCTTTGTAATCGTCTTGGTGCTGTTCAGATTTCAGAAGTATGTTTATCATTATCATCTTATTAATATCCTTGCATCGAAGTTCATTTCACTAGCAATGCATTTTGTTCGTCTCAACAATTAAGAATTTGAGAGCTTACAGAATCGAAAGATGACAATTCAACCATATTTTCTTTATTGCCGAACTAAATGCATGTTGCTCTGGCCTCATTCAAGCTTCCCCTCCTTTATGTCATGTATACAATATCATTTTTCAAAGACGAACATACAAAAAATCTCGTAATAAACGAATTTGATGTGGAAATTCAACCTACCTAAAAGAATCGACAATGATGAATTTGGAACAGAAAAGAATCGGATGAATTCAGATAAGGTGTCGGTGAATTTGTTCCACAAGAAAAATCTTCGGGAAAGCTATCTTCGCAGACTGGTATTTCTATAACTATTGTTTTCAATGTAGTACAGTAATCCTATATAAATTCATTCATCTGGAATAATAAATCAGATTAAGAAGGTCGGTTTAAATCTTAATCTGGGATTCAGTAACGACGTTACGGCAATCAAATATATTATTTGAACTAGCCGGGGACTATAAGCTTCAAGGAGACTGAACAGAGCCTAAAATAGAATGTTCATTTTTTATTATATTAGTAAGAAGATTATATATATATATATATATATATATATATATATGTATGTATAATATCGAAAATATTCAATATTTAGATACTTTTGTGTTCCTAGGCAGGAGAGATCGATGTACATGTATAAAAAAATCAAAGGATATATATATATACAGAGGAAAATATAATAAAATAAATAAAAATACGTCATTCATTGAGGTATTCATCAAATGATAAGTTTCTTTTGGCTTGTTGGTATCATCAGATTTGAATAAAAACAAATGAAGACACCTGGTAATTAGAAACTGGGATACATCTAATATAGATATAATATTAATCTTTAAGCTCTATATTTGATTATTGGAATCGGTTTATAAAATTAAGAAAAAAAGCAAACAAACAAAAACATTAAGCTTTACTAAAGAAAAGAAATTGACAAAAAATCACAGAATTGACATAATTCATATACATCATAATTATTCGGACTGTTTTAATGTTTCAAATTAGTTCCTTTAAAAACGAATTGATAATTGATTTTAAATCATGTTAAAAAGAAAATGTATTGATTAATATAGATTACACATCGATCAACAGAGGTTTCTTCTTTTCAAGGTTATTTAAAATGACTTTCTTAGTTTGGTAAAAAGGCACTATAATGGGTCATCTAAGCCAGAACTCACTACATTAATTATATAGTTTAGATTACATTATTGCAGGCTATCATGCTAAAAGAGCTGCCCAGAATATATATATATATATATATATATATAATATATATATATATATATATACATATATATATATATATATATATATATATATATATATATATATTCACGACAGCGAGGGGAGTCTGGGTCAGAGTTAACTACGATATCTCCATCAAGACGAGACATATATAAGAAAATATTTTTTAAAGATAATAAAGTGGAATCGAAAGCCTTTTAATTATGGGAAGTTAACAACAGAACGATGATATGAATAAAGCAAGACCAGACTTTAATGACAAAAATAAAAGAAAAGAGAAAAATTATTAGAAGATCGGGCCTGAGTACGTAAAGAGATAGTTTTTATATTCACAACTTCAATGATTGCATGATCATAAGCATTTTGGAATTTTACTATTTGTTCAGGTTATAATACATGTAGGCTAGAAAAATGGGAGTTGGGGTTTAAAAAACATCTCCATTAACAGTTTTTGGCCTTTGAGATTTTTTTCATGATTCTGATTAGAATTATATTTTCTACTTTTTGCTATTTCACTTCGATTCAGTCTTCTTTACTTCGACTTCAATTACGGTGGTTATTTAATGCCAAACCCATCGTTATAGAAGAACAGTAATTGTACTATTTAACCCATTGCCTGGGAGATAAAGATGTTCATACCTTTCCTAAGGGCATGAGTTCAAAAGTGAATTTAATAACGCGATTGTTGTCGGAATAATGTCGCAGACAAGCGCATTAGCCACTACTAAGCTGCTACGTTATGATCAAAGACCAAAAACACGGCATTAGATCCCACCCCAATACAAAACAAAGACACTTGTTGAAACAAAAGTGTAGATAATACGAATTTTCGTTACTCACAATTTTGCGTATTAAATCCATAAAAAAGGCGTAAATGAGTCTAAGACAACTGCCAGCATGACAGTGAAGATAAAGGGAATAAGACCGCAACCATCTAATGAGAAAGTTCAATATTTATCAGAAAATGACTGAAAAAATGCAGAGTTACCGGAAGGGGTTCCGGTTATAGTGGGTGAGAAAGAATTGTAAGGGTTACTACCCATTATGTAATGACATAAAAATTATTATGAAAAATAGGTTCTCCAAGTTTGTAATATGGTCTGGTTACCTTCAGTTTATTCTATACAACTTACCCGTTTGATGATGAAAAAAAGGCGCACTGTAGCCGTAGACTACTTTGATAAACTGTACAGTGATAAATTGGTTGTTTGCAATATACAATCAAATGCTTGGTAGAGTAGTCTACACTCGTCCAGAAATCAATAACAGCAAGTGTCCTCTGGCGTTTTAAAGTAAGAGAGTGTATCAGACTGATCCTCTTTGATTGGGTCGGCTTGATAGGGTCGATGATGTCGAAAGAAAATTGCAACCCTAACGAAACCATTGGCGTCCTAAATTTATTTAGGAGCATATATTCAAAGCCTGAATGCCATTTTGGCCCTACAATATGTCAGATGAATTTTGATCTCTTCTATAATAGAATAGCAGGTGTCAGCAGGGGCGGTACACACTACCCCCGAATCCCGGAAGGGCGGGTTTCCTATATTTTCTATGGATAACAATTTATGAAAGCTGAAATGTTATAGACCCTGTATTATAGATTGAAAGTGGGGGACTTTAGACCCTAGCAGCATTTATTGTGTGTCAACACCAGTTATGTTAGTTAAACTGGTTAAAGAATATCAGCTTCATTCACGCAGTTTTCAGCGACGTATAATGGTTGCTTTGAAATACAAATATTTTCTGCATGTAGAATAAATAAGTCATTATATTGTCATTGAAGTATTTCTTTGAACAACAAGATAAAGACACAAATATTTAGAGAGTGTTACGTTTTTAAAGCTTCTTATTAGTTTTTATTTAAATGCAGCATCTTCAAATAAGATGAAGTTTTCAAAGTGTGTCGGATATAAAAATATTCTGATTAATTTCAAACGTACATTTATAGTCAATTGGATTTGAGATTGATTGCATATCTGCATAAAGAGCTCAAACGCAAGAAGGAAATGCATTTCAAGCAAAAGAGAAAAAAGACTCGTGTATAACGAAACAAAAGAAAATATGCAGGTTATTATGTTTTCCTAAATTAATCGATAAATAATAATCGGAATAATCTCACCAGCCGAGCTAATTATAATTTAAAAAAAAACGAGAGAGGTTTACAATTACAAATTTTAATTGTATATCTAAGATATTAATTAAAAAAAGTAATATTTTGCGGATACAATGTTTCAGTGTTTGGAAAATATTTGATTCCCCGAATAATGATAATATGAAATCTTGTTTGTTTATGAACTCAGAATAGACTAAAGAAAAAATGCACTTTATATGTTATTAGTTTATTTACTAGTAAATAAAAAAAATTAAGTGAATAATCTCTAAGTTTTTTAATCCCATAGTTTTTTTGCGAGGGATAGTATTAAAAAAATCGCTCACCAGTCGCTAAGGCTTTCTTTTTGAGTCATAATTAATAAAACCCGAATAAAGAAACAGAAAAGAAGCTTGTATATTGTAGGATTGCGTGTTAAATTTATTAAATCGAGATTAGATCTTTAGTGTTTTATCGAAGCCTCATTTTTAAAATGCCAGAAGCTTAAAATATATTGTTAAATATTTTGAAGTTGCTCGAAAAATGCGCTGATCGTCTTTGTGATAATTCGACTTTGAGAGGGAAAGCAGATTTCTGACAAATTGATGGGATAAAATTCGCACTTCAAGGTTGATTCACTGAAATCATTACAGCAATGTAATTGAAAAGCTGCAACTTTACGATATGGAAAAAAAAGAAGAGAAAATAAATGTCTTCGGCGAAAAGAAATCTCGAATACATCGAAACAAAAAAAATCATTGATAAAACCAACTTTAAATGAATGCCACTAAGAGAATTATCATGAGAAAAAGACAGAATAAATGAAAAGAAAAGAAACGAAATTTAATGACAGTAATGTTATAAGGAGTGGTCATGTAAACATTCAATGGAGAAAAAAAACAAACATTAAGATTTTCAGAGTCGCGCTCAGAAAAAGACCGACAAAATATAAATAAGATTTGTTTTGCAGTCGGGTCTTCTGATGTTAAAATACAAGGAGGAAAAATAAATTATATGCATCAGAAATCTTTGTAAATAGCATTGGGATTGGCTACATGATTCAATGTGATTTATATATATATATATATATATATATATATATATATATATATATATATATATATATATATTGGACTGTAATTCTTTGCTATAAAAAATGTGCCTATCTCTTTTTATGTTAGAAGCGAGAATGAAATGTCCCTTTTTAGTCGTTTCCACAAAATCTTTTGTAAAATCCGCTGGCAAACTAACTTTTTGATAACGGTTGGTTTGGTTTCTTTGTTTAATGGCATACCAACTTTGGTGAGTTATTTAATGCTAAAGCCATTTTTGTAGAAACACAGTTGTGGAATTTTTAACCCATAGCTGAGTGCGTGAAGAGCTTCATACGTGTCCTTTTCAATGTTAAAAGTACCCCAGTAGAATACGGATATATTTATTGCTCGTGAAAAGTGAATCTTTTCTATATATTTTCCAAACTCAACTCATTCGAAACATCTATCATCTTTTCAACATCAAAAATCTTTTTTTCCTTTACTTGTTTCATATTGTCCTGAAGAAGGTTTCTATATAAACCGACACGTTCGAACATCGACACTTCGACCAATAATAAACTTCTATACAGTGTAACATCCCGTGTTTGCCTACATTTTCCATATATATAGATAGAGAGATCAATAGATAGATATAAAAAGAAGAGATGTAATGGCTAAAAGGAATAATAAGCCTTTTTAACGCTATTTATACCCATAAAAAATAATAACTTCAGCAAACCTCCACAAATTAGGTAAATACCCCATCTCACACTTTAAAAAAAAGCAAGAAAGCCTACTCGCAAATATATTAGCTCTCTAACATTAAAATCAAGCCAGTAACAAAATACGATGTTGGGAAGCTGCGTTCAATCTTTTCATGGGTACGAATAAGCTTACTCTACATCCAAAAATATCGTTATTTAAACAACAATTGTGATCCTGTATCCATTCGGCACAATATACCTAACTTTAAACTTCCGGTTCGGCACCCAGGAAGTTGCGTAGCAGAAATGGTCTAAAAATAGCTGAAACGAAATATATACTTTTCTACTGAATGTTTTTGTGGCAGCTTTTTTTCACTGCATATTTGCATTGATTAATTCTTACGTTTGGATGTTACCGTAACATACACAAAACAATGTCAGTCAACACATTTCGTGAAAAAGATCTTTTTCCTGAAAAAACAAAAAAACAAAAAAACAACAAATAACAACATCAACAAAATATAATTTTCACACACAAGCGGGTTTGTTTCACATTACTTTTCGACACGTGTTTGGCTGAACCGCTAACCACACCCGACCCTCCAATTCAACTTTCGGTGGATAGGTAACAAGTAATAATAACAACTAGACCCACAAGATGTTTTGATGTCTAAGCGTTTAAAAATATCGTATGCTGTTCGTTTTAATAGTAAGTTTCCTATCCAAAACATTTACAGACAATTTATTTGGTAGAGAAGATTTTTTGAAGATAATGAAATAATTTGTACAATTTTTCCTGATTAAAGTATTTAATTGAAGATTTTTCTATATAACAGTTTGTGTCTTCATGTTGAGCCATGTTGACTGTAGAATACACTGACTTCAACTCTGTAAAGCGATGACCCATGCAACACTCCACTCTGGCCCTTATTTCAGATAGACGTGTGGCCGGAGAGGCCCCCTCCGATCAATCGGCTGGTCACATCAAGCCCTAACACCTATATGATTGTCCCGACTCTATTGCTCTTATGGCAAACACCCAACCTTTTTTCTATATATGCCAGAATGAAGGGTCCTGGGCATGCATCAAAGGATGAGGTTCCCATTCCGGAGCTCTGGGCAGTGTGGAATACACCTTTATCGCCATTTCTCCCAAATCCACTCTGACACCGGGTGGTAGTACCTTTTATGTTTTCATTTATTGGTTAAATAGATCAAAAATGAGTTTTAAAAATGTTTTAAAAATCAGTTTAAAAAAGTAATATCCAACAGAATGAATAAAATAAAAAAGGCAAAAAATAAAGCAAGGGTTGAGATGCCGTAAATCCAAGCAACTGCATTCTGGGTAAAGACTTCAGACACAATATTATTACATTCTTAAGGGTTATCTTACTGGCTATGCGTTGCAACTGGTCTCCTATCTTTCCCTGGGAGACAACAGCTATGAAGTAGCGGCCAATCTACTAACAAAATAACTTTTGATATCCCCTTCATTACAAATCAAATATTCAAACAAGTTACAACTACGACTTCCATATACGACCCCGACTTTGTTACAGTAAAGCAATACTTTGCCGAATTGAGAGCTGATTTATTGGAGTTGAAAACTTCATACAAACTGGATTTTTGTGAGACTACTGACCCAATATAATACATTATTGATAAAGACTGGAGATGCAAATGGGGACCTGGTGGTAGGTATGGCGCTCCACCTCACACTCAAAAACAATCTCTCTGGTCTAGAATTAGAGGAAAGGAGATCAACCCCACTCACTGCCCAGCTCATACTTATATAGGTTACTCCACCGATTTTACCTACATATAAAATGAATTTAAATAGCTCTTAAGAGTACATATCTAACATAATAGTTAAATTATCATACTGTGGTACATCCACGGGTCTCGCTATTACTACATTATTAATAAAGACTACAAACACAATATAGAATATTCATAGTGATCAATGTAAGAATTCCATATGAGAGTCCGGAAGAAAACAAACGAATTACATCGTAAATATAATCTTTGGAAACGCGCAAGCGTAAAAAAGCAGACGCTGTTCCTCACGTCTAAAAGAAAATTACATTCATTGATTTAGAGAATTTCCAGACTCTTTAATTTCATTTAATCTCTTTTTTGTATGCGTGTGTGTGTGTGTGTGTGTGTGTGTATGAGTGTATGTGCGTGTGTGCGTGTGTGCGTGCGTGCGTTTGTGTGTGTGTGGTTTCAGTTTTCTCTGTTGTAAAAAAATCTGTCTTGTCTGAATGAAGTTGATTTTTCTAATCCGACAACACTGATAAGATTATCTTACTAGAAACTGAATGTTTTTGTCTGTTCATTTCGTTCAATAGGAGAGCGTGTTCTTCTGTGCTATGAAATGGTGCTGGGGTGCAGGTTTTAAAAAAAAAGATTTAGAAAATTAAATTTGAAAGCAGGTCAGGTCATTTAGCGAGACGTTAACAGGAAACAACTTTCAAATGACGCTTAGTACTTAGTGTATTTGAATATTCATACATTGTAACAATTATTTATATTTGATAGATTCTGTACATTTTCGTACACTTGTACGTTTTTATTTTCTTATACAAAACCAGTTAAAAATATGGGCTCACAACTCTTAGAAAATGTTTCTTGTGTAATCTATGAAAAATAAACTAACAAACAAATCTGAGAGAAAACGTAATTTGTATTATTTTCATTTTTTGAACTTGGCATAATCTTTATTGGGAAATATATAAGTATACAATAAGTATACAACGTATACATTATTCATGATTTACCAAGTTGAATCCCGCACTGTCGGTGGGGCGTTAGAATGCACTAACTGCACCTCTGCCAATGTGGCCACCTGTTGACCGTGGGTGGCGACCCGTGATGCTTATGGATAGGGCTCAGGTGGATGAGTAGTTCATGACTTGCAATACTCCACTTTGGCCCTATATTTGGCTAGACAGGCGGTCGGAGAGGCCCCCTCCGATCAATCGGCTGGTCACGTCAAGCCCTAGCAGCTATATGATTTTCTCAACCCTATTGCCCTTATGGCAAGCCCCAACCCCTTTTTATCATATGGGTGCTAGAAGGCGGTGACTGAGGGTCTACATGTCCTGGGAATGACGTTAAACTCTATCTGATGGTAAGGTTCCAGTTTTGGAGGTTTGGGGAATGTAGAACACCTATTCATCACCATTGCTCCCTGCTCCATTCTGACCCGGAGTGGTAGTATCTGTTAGGGTCCCATCTATGGGTTAAATAGAAAAATGTATTTATAAAAAAATTGTATTATCCATTAAGAATTGATTTATTTCAAAACTTTATCGGCATTAAATGGCCCACTGAGGTTGATATGCCGTAAAACAAAACAAAACCAAAACCAAGTTGAATCATTAATATACTCGGATAAACGAAATCTTATCTACCCTAATGGATTAAAAGCCACACCTATAGAACACCGCAGGGTACATCGCCTGGAATGTTTAGCATGTGTATTTCACAACAGTCTGAAAAATTAAAATAATACATTTTATTAAGCCTCACCAAAAAAATTCAGACAAAACTTTTTTTAAAATTTAATACATTTTCTGGCTTCATGGAACATTCATCAAATCAATTTATATAATTTATTTGGGTTAATAATCGAAATTTAATTTTCAAGTTAAGGTAGTAGAAAAAGTTATGGAATCACTTAATTACGAAGAAAAATATCGAATCACCAAAAAATAAAAAAAATAACCCAACCAAAAACAAAAAAAAAAACAACAAAAAACAAAACAAAACAAAAAACCATGACAGTATTTCTTACCTATTCCCTGGCTTTTACGACTGCCTCAATTCTTCGAAGCATATACACTGCATTTCAAATAATTAACTGTCAATTTTTTTTCCTTTTGTTCAAAAACTAGCAGTTGGAATTTAACTGAATTTTCACACTATATTGGTAATAGAGATATGCACAGGCTGTATAAAAGGTGTATCATTCAACGCAATAGGAAACAAACTGTGTACATTTGCAATATTAACACGGTATAGAAGTGTTCCAGACTATAAACTAGTGTCATCATAATCGTGTAATTATGGGTCGCAATTGCGACTTGACCCCTTCTGAGAAAGATATAATATCTGAACTATCCAAAGGCAAATCTACATTACAAATATCCAAAATAATTAGAAGATGTTACATAACTATGAAAAGATCTGTTGTAGGTCCTACCCAGGCCTTACCAGTGGAACACTTTTCAGAGGCATTGGAGAAGTAACTAAGCCTAAAAGTACTCCTACGCAGGCCTGACCAGTGAAATACTTTCCAGAGTATTGGAGAAGGAACAGAGTCCTGAAGTATTCGTTACCGTCTCTTGAGAAAGGTTGATATCAGTGAGACCAGAGATAAAACCTCAATTGACAAAAGTAAAACTCTGCATTCTTTTGATGCACCAATTTTATCTTCCAAAAATTTATAATACAATTATAATTTCATTGAAAACGACTAGAGCAGAAATCGTTGGCACTGATTTTTCACAAATGCAGGAAATCTCGACACCTAAGCATGTAAAAAAAACAAGTGTGACTTTTTCTATAATTCTTTTTATTTCTCTGTTCGTAACTTGAGTTTTGTTGAAGCAGATCAATGCATAAAATTAACAAGTGCACTTTGGTCCGGTTCAAACGTCTGACTTGAAGGTAAAATTCCTATCAAGATATCTAGCGTTCATCTGATAGAACTGCACAAAACGACAAATTTACTTGAAAAAGACATTTAAAAAAAATATTGACCACAATATTAATTCAAGAAACTCATGAACATAGATTAAAAACCTTACCGCAAAAGATCTTGTTGAAGAACAATAGTTGGTTGAATATATCGTTTCCTTGTACAGAATAAATTTCCGACAAAATAATAAGGAGAATATTTTATTGCCTTAGCAGAATAGAATACAGACATGATAGGAGATACAAAAGATAGTTTATATACAGTTGGACAAATGCCCAAATATGAAAAGAATACTCTAGTAGGGAAAGTGTTGTCTTAGGTATGTTGCTGGTAGACAATGAAAGTGTAAAAACTTACAAATTAAACATGTTATCGTGTTTATGCGACACTAGGTTGCTGGGGGCCCAAACACCCCTGTCCATGGACAGGAATGCAATAGGCGCGTTGTAACTTCTTACCGAAGTAGATATTTTACTTTGGTGCTTCTTCTTTCACAATGCCGCTGGCTATGCCACCTTGTGGCTATTGTCAGGCACTGGAGGTAATTTCCTTACGTATTCCCTAGCATTAAATAGGAAATCCATGGAAATATGGGATGTAACAACAAATTAAACGACTCCGAAACATATATTTTAATTCTCCAAAAACTTTACCATCATCATCATAATGTCGCGCTGTCAGTACAGATTCCTATATCTTGCTAATTGACCCTATCGCTCATCGCCCCTGGCAAGTCTTCTGCACGGCTTCCAGAATCAGTGAGGAGCTGATCGATACATATTTTTTACTGGTCAGTCTTTACTGGTATGTCCATGTGTAGGTGTCAATAGGAGACGTTATTTAGGAGTTCATCCTTCGAAAATGAGTATCTTTATTTCCAGGTAATGTGATTTCGGGAAATGTCCTGCAAGACTCGGGAAACGCTGAGTGAATTGACAAATGTGTGGCTTCAAACATTTTTTTAACGTTCTAGACTCAGTTGCCTGAGTGCCAGAATGTATGTATTTACCCAAGCTCTCCACACGAGCAGGATGGTACACAAGATCAATTTTTAAGCAGAGTTTACCAGCTGGCAATTCATTGTTTTTCTTTCTCCTAGACAGACTTATGTGAAAAACAAACAGCCACTTAGAGGACTTGAACCTTTGTTACGGTGTCCATTTCCTACTGCTATAGATATCAAAGTTAGGTAGAGCATCCGATTAGGAATCACGAGGCTCCGGGTTCGATACCGGCCCTCACCAACTCAGCTTATGAATAGCACAGGGATCTGTGCGGTAAAGTGAGGAGCTGGTGGTAGCAGTGGCACTCTGCCTAAGATGCCAAAGCAATCTCATTGGTCTGACGTTAGAGAAAAGCAGATAGACTCCATCGCTGTCTGGCTGATACCAAATTTAGGCCAACCCGACGAATTTATTTTATATATATATGTGTGTGTGTATGTGTGCGTGTACACACACACACACACACACACACACACACACACACACACGCGCGCACGCGCGTCTATACTTGAATATATGAGTGTTTACACACCCATACACACACATATATATATATGTGTGTGTGCGTGTGTGTTTGTGAATACACACATATTCAAGTATACACATATATATATATATATGTATACTTAGGCAGAGTGCCACTGCTACCACCAGCTCCTCACTTATATATATATATATATATATGCCACTGCTACCACCAGCTCCTCACTTATATATATATATATATATATATATATATATATATATATATATACACATATATTTGTAAGTTTTCACACACTAATATATATATATATATATATATATATATATATATATATATATATATATATATATATATATATATATAATTGCACATAGCCCTATTATAAATGACAAGGATTTTATTCTGTCTACGATTATGGTTTAGTTTAAGTACACGTTGCCTAGAAAAATATAGTATATGTACCTAACGGAATTCAACAATTATTTACAATAATTATAAACTATAATATGTGCTGAGGAAAACACTCTTTTCTTCGATGTGTATCATATTTGTAAACTTTCTCGAACACATTTTAAATTTGATCCTAAATATACTAAACTAATTCTACTAGAAATTCAGGATAGATGAATAAAGAAATATGAAAACAATAAGACTGATTTCGATTCTTACCCTGTAGTTAGCTTAATTTGCTTTGCTACAACGCTTAAGTAAAGGATAACTTGATAAAACAAATGTCTTTCAGTTATCACCTTTCTCTACAATAAAAATCGCTTTATCTCATCTATTTTTTTCATTAATTAAGCAGTCAGAATATTTTGATATTCCGTATCAGTGGAATACGAAAAATTCTCGGAACGTGAGGAATTATTTAAGGTTAGAATTCAAAAGTAAAATTAAGATCTAGGATAACACACTGTTTAAGAATTAATTCCAAAACCTTCTAATTTCGTGACCAAAAAACGTTTTGACATACGAGGTACTCCGTGAGGAAGGCTATATAAGCAACTACGGTTTTTGTCGTACCGTCAGACACTCTACATGGACCAACCATGATACCTCAATGATACCAGCCCGAATGATAATACATCCTTCTTGTAGAAGCCTCAAGCTTTTTCACATTTTTGTGATATTTTGGATACTTTTAATGTAGATTTACCTTTGAAAAGTTCAGATATTATAATATCTTTCTCAGACGTGGTCAAGTCATATTTGTGACCCATAATTGCACGATTATTAACATGATATAGAAGTACTCCAGGCTATAAACGAGTGTCATTACTCGTTTATAGCCTGGAGTACTTCTATAGCGTGTTAATATTGCAAATGTCCACCGTTTGTTTCCTGTTACGTAGAACAATATAGTTTTTATACAGCATACGCATAACTATTCTCATTTTGCTGTGAAATTTTCGTTAAATTCTGACTGGTAGTTATTGGAAAAAATGAAATAATCTCACATGTTTAAAAGATAAACCTCATTTTGTCACCATCTATGAGCATATCTTGGTCGGCTTATGAACTTTTCAGTCGAGCCTAGTCTAAACAAGACTGGCTTATACACACGTATGTACGGTAATTTTGTTTTGAAGAGACAACTAACGTCATATGATAATATCGAACTACTACGAAATTTTCCTTTAAAAATAAAGAATATTTAATTTTTTTTAAATTATGAAATATCTTTAATAGAATCATAATGTGGCAGTCAAAAATTAATTAAAACTTTGTCGTTATTGATTTCACCGAGACAGAGGTTAGTGACCGGCTGTTCTGGTCATTTATAGTCTTTTGTACTTTTTCACGTTCAGTAAATCCCGACTCCCACCACCGACGGCATTTTTTAATTCCACAAATATTCTCAGGAAAAGAGAACAACAAGCTAAAGTTGGGAACACAAAAGAAAAAAAATAGCGCTTGATCTTTTAAGAAAATACAGAAAAAGTATTTAAAAAGAAGAAAAAATCGTTCACTTTCTCAGTAATAAGAATTAAAAGAAAACGAATTTGTCAAGTAATCAATTGCATAACTCTCCCCTACACACAAAATGATATTTGAAAATCACGTTAATTTAGAAATAAGTAATAAATGAACACTATTAAATGAAGAAACGTATTCCATTAAGTGTTGATCAATTAAAACAATGTTACTATTGAATATTAAAAAGATACCTTAGTGATATTACTGCTATTTAATTGACTTGTTTTCATTATTATTTTATGCATAAATTTTATATTAAATCGACGATTATGTTCTTCATTAACACAATTCCCCATTTTCTAACATCCTTATTAATCGATCTTTCATTCTGATCGTGAAACATTATTTGTAAACTCGAAATGCAACACGTGATATTAACACTAGAATTTATGACTAGTAAAAAAAACAACAATACTGGTTGATTTTATTACTTTAATTTATTCTAAAAATTAAATATAGTAATACTCTCTGTAGCAATATTTAATCTACAGAAATCGATGTGAACATAAGCATCAGTAAATAATTAACAGGTTATCGATCTTATGGAATTCTGAACTCTCTGATAAAATGAAACGGTAATTCTTCCAAGCTGTAGCCGTGTCAGTACTACTGTATGTTGCGCCACTTAGACTCTAACAAAACTTTTGGTGAAAAGGCTTCATAGTAACTACGCAAGGGTTGCTGTTTTAACACATTCTGGAAGCATCATCTTACAAAACAAAAGTTCTACGGTCATTTAATTCTCATCTCACAAACCCTCCAAGACGAACAAGATATACTGGGTACTATTGGTGAAGTAGAGACAAACACATACATCACGTTCTCCTATGGACATAGACATACAAGTGTTAGCCAACCAGGAAAATGTTACATTCATTAACCCTGTGCGGACACTGGATATCGTGTAGAGGACTAACCAAAAGTGATGGTCGATAAGGTTGAATGGCGAGCGGGAGATTGAATGCCACTACTCTACGGATAAAATAGAGGAGTTTTTTTTTTACTAATATAGAATGTATAATATAATATTACCTCCGTGCCAACTATATTCAGAGAAATAGTATTTAGCAGTAGTTTGTTAGTTTCATCCGAGCATATATTCCTATGCAGTGTTATTCGAATATTTAATTTTCTTAATTACACCGTAAAAGAGGTGTCCATCATCTAATGGTTATCCTCATGGGAAATAGAACAGAGGCACTAGTTAAAATAATGTACGGGGCTGGGTGCATTTCACAACGCACTAATACCATTGGAAAAGGAATACATCCTACTAGTCTCCTCTATGAATATGCAATAGGTAATTCTAGAAGTAAGGTGGACTATTGATATGCTTGGGGGTAAATTGGACCATCAAACCAGGCAAGATGATTAATTTTGGCCATCTGGTTAATGTGTTTATGAACTCGTTAAAGATACACACAAAATCTTTTACTCAAACTTCATAGATTGATAGGCATGTGTGTATGAACACAGATATATTCAAGTATACAATAGCCTCTTTGTGTGGACGACTCTCCAGCTAAATACATCGAAGAATAAAATTGTTGTATTATATTTTTATATATACGTGTTCCTCGTTGTTTTTCAAGTCCAGTGGTGGTATACAACAAAACATCAACTTGTTCCAGCTTCAAAATGTCCGGATTAGATTGATGTTTTGAGATGAAATATTAATGAACATGATGTCATTCAATTTAATAATGGAAAACTTTCATATAAATATTAATAAGCATGATATCATCTCATTTAATCTCGAGAAATTGATTTTAGATTTCAATATCACGTAATGACGTTTGCCCGTAATTGACTGTGGGAATTTAATTCTATTACATTCCCTTAATGCCAGTTCATGGCAGACATGCTGTCATTTAATTTGGTCATGGGCATTTTTTAAATATTTTATTTCCCACCCTTGTAACTTAAAATCTAAACTGGGTGAGCGAAATTATGATCAAATCACGTTGAAAGTACAGTTTCACGCTAGAACACCAAAGTTAAACCCCGATTAGCCTGTTCAATCCTTAATTGGGTGACCACTTAAGCAAAAGTAGGTAGTACAAGCCACTTAAGTCAGTTGTTTTTCAAAATGACTGGTTTGGGCTTTAGAAAGGGTTGATATGCAATAAAACAAAACAACCAACTACTGGTTGGGTAAATCAAAAGTTTTGCAATATTTCGGTATTGTGAATTTTGCCGAGATTGTGAAGGTGACGAGCCATACAAGACTGTAAGCTGCCCATCTGGCCTGATAATATCACAATTAAACTGGTTAGATTTTACTCAATGGCTTGAAACATGGTTTTGGAATCCACGGGTTTCAACCTACCTGACCTTGCTGGATCCTTTCGATCGAATCAAAAGTTTTTGTCGAGCTATGGATAAATAGTACCACTAGTGTTCTTCTATAAAGATGGTATTGGTATTAAATAACCAGTGAAAACTATTTTTTAAAAAGAAACCAAACCAAATCAAACCAACATTTCTTGAAGCATCTGGTTGTTGTACTGTGATCAAGTGTATCTTCGCATAACAAATGATTTTGGTTGCTACGGCGGCGTTAGGACCTGGATCGAACTTGTAAAGCATAAGTTTCCTAAATTAAATACATTGCATGTTTATTTGTGTGACTTTCAAATCTCACACGGATGGACACAATACACAGTCTCATAGAAGAAAAAGTACGATTTAAAAACAGCTGCAATTTTCTAAAAAATTATTATTGTGTCACATTCTATCCGGAGGGGTTGAGTATATTCGTACTAATGGGATTCCAAATTATGTTTCAAGCATATTAAGTTTTTATTTTTACATTAAACAAAGGTTTTTAGCTAGAGGATCGATTTCCGCCACAGGAATGATGTGATGTAATGTCAATTTGGAGCGGAGTACAACTGGTTTGAATTTTCTTTTCCTACTCTTTTACTGATTAAGAAAAGACTAGTCTGCCCTACTAATTACCCATAGCTAGATGGGGTATGTTTGGATTCATACCTTTCACATGGATATTAACAATATGGGATATTCAGAAGCCTCGTTCCAGATTTGAACTCGGCTCATCGATTCCCTTTCCCACGATGATAGCTGTAATGTCCCGAGCATTCCCATTTATTTGGGATACAGATGCCTTTCTAATTAAATCATTCGAATAAAATCATATTTAAATCATATTTAAATTGACAAAAGAAAGCATTTTCCTAAATAAACACATAGGCATTTTCACAGTTGCCAACCTGTCAAATCGATGGTTTTGTGTGTAAAACAAATGTGATATTCGAGTGCTTGATACGTTTCTGTCAGGCATACTCTATTATCCACATATTGAATTCAAAAGATTATTATGAAAGAAAAATATATGTAGAAGGACATGACAACTACAGCAAAATATGAGGTAATGCCAAGGGGCAAACTTAATTAGACTAAACCGAGCAAAAGTTAAATGTGCACTTCTGTGTTAATCCAATATATTTAAATCTTCCCGATTACATGACCCAATAGGGATGACTTCTCTATCCGGGGTTAGCAAAGAGTAAAGAATGGTCAGGTTTGAGGTCAGATTACAGGAAATTGTGTAAATTAGACAAATTAATTGCTGGTTGTTATTAGACAACTTGCTACGTGCTGTTAAATTTCCGTTTGCATACTACATGGAATAGGCCTGTTAAAAGTGAACAAAGAACACTTGCGAACATTCAGCAGTTGTCTTACTGTCACGTACGTTGGTGTCAATTTCTTTCCATGCTTATTTTTTTTAGCATATCACTTCTACTGCTTTGCCCCCCCCAACTATTTATTTTGTCTCAGTGCTATAACGTAGTTTTTCACCCTTTCAGCGATGTTAGAATACGCTGATTGTATGCCCTGCAGAGGGGTAATAAAACCTTAAAAAGGTAGTGTCTTCAGTACAAAACTGGACTGCTTCTGATGGTGAGGTTCTGGAGAGTGAGGAGTGCCACAACTCCCAGCTTAACTCTGTTTCGAACTAGTAGTACCTGTTACGGTCCAATCTACAGGCAAAATAGGCATATCTCTAAAAATGATTCGTATTCAACATAATCACATGCAAAACCCTTAAGAAATAATTACCCACAAATGTAAATATAGATATACAATGAACACGATTGCCAACCCCTAGGCATGAAATTAACACTGAACTGGTTAACATGCTTTAAAATCAATCAATCAATCAATCAATCAATATAATGTGAGCAATGAGACTGTACATAATCAAGACTGATGTTATAATAAACCAACTCTCATAGGTCATGATCTTGGAAAACGTTAAGCATCAATTAGTTTGTCCAGTTCTGATGTAGGCGATCACATGATATCATGTGCTCTAAGCAACCCGAGGCCTGTGTGATAGTTTATGCAAAAGTTAGTAAATAACTCCTGTAACGAGAAGACTTACAGTCAAGTCACATTGAAACCACAGATACTTGTCAGATTACTGCGGTGAGCCGGTTTAGTTCTGTAAATGGCGACCACTTAGGAAAATCAGATACTGTAAGCTAAGTGAAGCTCATTTATCAGGCTAAGTTAGGTTTAGTAAATGATAACACTCGTAGTGATAAAACTTACACTCAAATCCCGCTTAAAGGAACGGTTCTTGCAAGACGTTAAGCAAAGATGGGCCTATTCAGTTCTGAGATTAGCAAACATTTAGTAATAACAGGATAGTGTATGCAAACTGGGGTTAGCCGTTTTGCAGGCAAATATTTTTTAGTCCTTATACAGCGGGCGAATTATTTTCGGAAAAGTTGCAAAATGTTCAAGCAAGTCAATTAGTCTTATATAAAAAGCAATCAAACCATGAACATTTGCTTAGCAGTTGTGTATCGTAGTACAATAGCATGAAAGCTATAAAACTGTCTGTGTACTGTTGGTGAGTAAAATGTCACTCTGCCAAAGTGTTTGGTAACAATAGTTAAGGTAGTGAGCATTCCGTTCAGTGATAACATGTAACACTTGAATACTCAAGAAAAAGAAAAAAAATGGTTGAACGAAACTCGCACGAACAAGAATATTATTGGTTTTGTTTGGTTTCTTTGTTTAATGGTATATCAACCTTCGTGTGTTATTCAATCCCAAAGCCATCCTTGTGAAAAAACAGTAGTGGTAATATTTAAACAATAACTGGGGTCAGGGGTTCATATTTTTCCAATTCCTGCGTCGGGCAGTTAGATCGCCTATTTGACTCTCTGTCCTAGGATTCAATTGTCCATTTGTTTGGGTCATCCGAGTATCAGAGCCATAAAAATCCAAGGAAGCACTATTTGGCAGAGATACAGGCTACATATTAATCAATATCAAGGTATGCCGATAGCACGGAGTCTCTATAATCTTCCGTTGAAAGTCCTTTAAACAGTATCCAGTGTCCGCACTGAACGAACGAATGAATGTAAGTGTTTGTTCGTCCATCAAACTGGTGTATCTATGCGTAAGAGTTTATATGAGAACATCGTTTATGAGTTTGTCCTTATTTCCCTAGAAGTATTGTATTATCAAAATTCCATTTACTCCCATTCAGAAACAATAGTCAACCAGAATTTTAAAGAATATTCCAAAACCAAAACAAAGCAAAACGAAACAGACCAATCCTGTTTCCCATATGACACATATATTAACTTAAGAGCGTAACATATCACGTATATTTTTGTATTTTTTTCTTTTGGGAGTAAATGTCCAGTGTGGTGGTCGACATTAGTTTGATATGCACAATATATTCATCTAATTATATAGAAGTCAATATGACGAATTCTGGTCGTATCACTCAAACCAGATTTCTTATGGTAATCCTTTTGCTCACTGAATGCAACTTGGATCAATAATCAACGGCAAATCTTCAACCAATATCTGATTGTTGCGTTCAAATGTCGATTAAATATTCTATCTGAATTTCACAGTTTTCAGTCGGTACAATGCGTCGACATAGGGAGAGATTCTCATACAAAGACTGTATGCACTTAACCAACCCCTTCACCATGGACCGGATGTAACAAAAAGTCAAGCTGGTTGGAATTCAGGGTTTTCATCTCCTTCACTTTTTGCCTAAACAAGGCTAAAGAAGCCAGTCTGGTCTATTTTTTGTGTATCGTAGTACAATAGCATGAAAGCTAGAAGACTGTCTGTGTACTGTTGGTGAGTAAAATGTCACTCTGCCAAAGTGTTTGGTAACAATAGTTAAGGTAGTGAGCATTCCGTTCAGTGATAACATGTAACACTTGAATACCCAAGAAAAAGAAAAAAAACAACGGCTGATGTACGATGTTCTACATAGTGGGCAATATTTGCCGAGTTCGCTTGTCATGATTATTTTCATTAATTATCGAATTTTATACGATATACGCATTGTAACTGCCTTCAAGTAAAAATATAAATAATAATAATATCATTTCTGATACGAACCTCTGATGATGAAGTTTATGCTTCGAAATCGATAAGACAAAAATAACATCTTTTTGTTTTTATTTTTCATACGCATTGTATTTGTCTTCAAATTATTAATATGTTATAACATACTTAACAATGCTTCAAGCGAATTACCAATTACTTTTATAAATAATAATATATTTTACTCAACAATGCTTCTAAAGCAAATTACCTTAATCTCATATCCTATTTAGTAAAAGAAACGGCATCCCCTGGATTGAGTAGAAAAATATGTATGGATTTTATTTGGTGTTTATTTTGTATTTTTTAATTAAAATTTGGTTTTATTGATGATTCTTTAGCACTAGGATAAAATGCAATGACAATTTTTTCTTCCATACAGAAAAAGCGGAATTTTTCACTCACCTCATAGTTACATGATCTGTTAATGATCTCTCGCTTAATATTAAGGTCAATGCCATATATATTCTTAATATCCCAGGCATATTTGGAACGGGATATGCTAAGCATATATTTCTTTCTATCTTCTTTTTATCGACTGTAGAAATTTATCTCTCTCGATGTTTTTGTCTCTTTCGTTGAGTTAAACGGATGTGAGCTCTCTGGCTGCCGTGACATATATACCTATGTATGTGTTTATCAGTTAAAAGTCTGCACCCTGTTTGTAGGTAGCTGATGGTCGAGTGGTTAAGTGGCTGATGAAAAACCTGTCGGGTTTCGATCCCGGCCGGCGGGAGCTGCTAAGTCTAGCCACATTGAGGAGACGTGACTCGTCGAAACACAGTGACTGTGGATGACTATATATATATATATATATATATATATATATATATATGTATATGTATGTATATGTATGTATGATCAATCAATGGTGGGTGGCTTTATGTTAACAAGAAAAAATCCGATGCTGTCTAAGTGTAAATTATAATATTAATTATGGAGAGATCAAATGCGCAGAATCGTCACATCGTTAATTTCAGCTACATTCATATCTTGGGCGTTTCTGGTCTTTTGACAACACTCGACGTGAATAGATGTCATCAGATGTCTAAGCTCCAGGGCACATGATGGATATACAGTCAATTAGAAAAAGGATGCTCCAGTATTTAAAAGAACTACTATTAGAATTATCAAACCATCTTTGTTGACCTGAAAACAGACGTTGTAGACAGTCCAATCTGTGAAATGTGTTTCTAACATAATTTCCCGATAATCGAGTTAAATAACGGGATGCATTATTGAAAACTTCAGCAGTTAAGCAAGATGGTAAACCCTGAAGCATGGTAGTCTCTCGCAATTTATAAACAAAACGCCGTATTTTCTACGTGTTGGGAACAGTAGGCTGAGGGAAATTTCATATGCAATTCGCGAAACTAACAAGATATATTTATATTTATAATTTTATCTATAGCAATTTAGAATATTGTGTTTGACTAGATAGATAGATATTAACAAGACTAGATGAATAGAAAATACGCCCCTCACACACACAGACAGACACAGACACAGACACACACATATATATATATATATATATATATATATATATATATATATATATATATATATATATTTGTCTCATGAAAAAAAAAAATACGGATTTTTACACCTCCGAAGATTATTCTACGAACACTACAAAAAAAAAAAAAAATTTACCAACACCACAAACTTTTTGAAACTTAACATCTTCCTTCAATTGTACTGTGGACGTGTAAATAACTTAATAGCTGGATTATATTTTGAACATTTTTGATAATCTCTTACACTTTTTTATATATTTACACCAAACTCTTTTTGAGTTTATTTTTGGATTAAAAATGCTTCTGATTTTTAAAAATAAAATTTATTTTATTTTTGAAACAGTATACGCATTTAAAAAAAAAATTCAAGCATTCCAGCGTGTGTTTGTACCCCCTATTCTCTTCCAACGTTTTTTTATCCTTTCTTTCCTTCATATGTTTTGCTCGTTGATGATGACCCTTCTACTAAGCGGTCGAAACAGATTCTGTCAGCAGATAATAATTACTAATTGTTTTTTCAAAATGTTAAATTCATTCTGTCGGATTAACTTCCATTTATTTACACACACACACACACACACACACACACACACACACACACACACACACACACATATATATATATATATATATATATATATATATATATATATATATACACAAAAAAAATTCTTAAAATTTAAAAATGGACAAAAGAGGAACTTGCCAACATAGACGATCGCGTAGATATCACAATGCTAGGACTCGAAGAATAAACAAAAATAGCAAAGAAAGATTACTGACGCAGACAAACACAGCAGCTGCAACATATGGATAAAAAGAAAAACAACAAAAACAAGAAAACTAAAATGGGAAGAATAACACTTATATGGATACTTAAAACGATAAAATGGGGAGGTTACATATGAAAAGGTCTGGAAACCTCAAGAGAGAAACTGAGTCGCTAATATGCAGACACTATTAAACAAGACAGACATATCCTGTATGACTAGTTTTTCTCGATCCATTTAAGTTACCGAGCCAACTTTTTAACATCAGGGTGGAATTTGTTAATGAGTGCATCAATTTTTCCGGAGTACTCTCAGCACTATAAAAATAAGAAAAAAAAAAACAAAACGAAGAAAAAAACAAAACATCTTGCAATTGCATCCCAAAAAAGCACTTGGGGAAAAATCCTCGTGCACACATAAACAAATTTCACATTGATATTAAAAAATTGGACAGAACGAAAAAAAACTAGTCAGAAAGGCGATGTCTGTCATGTTTAATAGTATATATATATATATATATATATATATATATATATATATATATATATAGAGAGAGAGAGAGAGAGAGAGAGAGTATCTAATTGCTGCTTTAACCTTTCCGTCGCAGTGTCATTAGTAGATTATCCAAAAGTGCTCAACATATTAAAATCATAGAGAAATATTAATAATATTAGTAATAGTAGTAGAGGAAAAGAGTTAATGGTCTACCATCGTTTCAATCCAAATGATTTCATCAGGACACTACCCTATACTTATCTAAATCGATGTAATTCCTTAGTGAAACTGAGATAGACTTCTTTCCCGATAATAACGGTTGAACACTATGTTAGATAATATTTTTTCCAATTACCTCGTGCGGCTTATTCTATTCGTTTATTTTTTCCTTATTTCTCATTTCTGTATTGTTATTAACTTAATTCTAATTATAAATAATAGCCAGTCAAACAGTTCAAATTTAATTCTAATTATATTTTAGGTGGTTAGTATTATTAATTTATAGTTTTTTCCTGTTCTTTTCAGTTTCGCTCCAGTTTAGAATGAATAACTATTTAATGGTTAGGTACGTGTACGTCAATCTTTTGTCTTTTCCTTAGACATTTTTCTTTTCCCCCCTTTTTTTCACAGATAGTTTGTGGCGAATATTTTTACTAAAAAGCATCGAAAGTTCCCCATAAATGTTGCCTTTGGATATCAGTGGGAAGTTTTGCAAAAATAGACAATCATAAACAACTTTAATATGTCCAGGAGACGATTTATTTTGAAGACTACATCTTTTCTGATTTTGACTTTGGTTTCTATCTTTAAACTTACTGACCCTCTGGAATATAAATTTCCAAATATCTACGTGCACAAGTGGAAGAACGCCCCTTCCAATTCGTTAACTTGCAGACATTTTGTTGACCCCTGACCCGAATTTCTCTGCAAACCAGTATCGATTAATAAAAGCTCTCCAGAGAAATTTACATTCGAAGTACAAAGGAACTCTTACCCAACGGCCTAATAATGTGAAAGAGCATAAAACTTTCTTGAGATTCTCTTATTTTATGGACTCCTGTCTCTATATAACTTTTATGACACCCGTTAATAGCCACGTTGAGTTTTGTTTGGATGGCTTCAAGTAATTTGACAATATAGCGGCCAATTTGAGAGCGTAAAAAGAGAAAAACACACGTTTAGAAAGTATTGCTGAAAGGTCAATAATCCTACCAAACTGTCATAAATTAAATGCGCAAAGAGAATACCTGTAATATGAGATTAAAAATTTGTCTGGCAACTTAAAAAACAAAAACAAAACAAAAGAAATAAAGTAGAGGAATTTATTTATAACCTTTTTTTTTAGATTAGAGTTTCAATTCAAGAGATTTTAGCCACACATCACACTGTGCACGAGCAGGATGTGACACAATGTCAATTTTTAAACGGCATAAGATTGGTTTGAATTCACAGTCTTCCTTCTCTTAGACTGGTTGCCTTATCGAGGATAAAGAACCCTCTCCTGGTATTTACCAATAGCTGGAGGGAAAATTTGCAGGGTGTTCATAAAATCTAGCAACATTTAAACAATTTAAAACTTAATAATTCACGTTTATGAATGATAGAATCATTTAGTAAAAGCCAAATGAAAGTTCAACTCTTGTAGTTTTATTCTTTATGTACGTTTTGATTATAGCATTTCAACAAGACTCCCATCTTTGATGTTACATTTTAAATCTGTTCCATGACATTATAGACACCCAATATATATAAATGACTCCTACATATGGACATATCAGTGTTGGCTGACCAGAAAATGTTTACATTAATCAGCCCAGTACGGACACTGGATATCGTCAAGACAACTCCTCATGAGTGATGGTCAATAGAGGCGGATGGGGAGCGAGAGAATAAATGATGCAACTCTAAGGATAAGATAGTAGAGTGTATGCGAATACAGAATGTATATATTTACCGACCCATCCGGACGAGCAGGTGACCCATGGTCAATTGTAAGCAGTTTAACAGGTTTGAATTCAGTCTTGCAGGTTGCCAGGTTACAAAGTTACAGAGCCCAATCGGCTCTACTATTTACTCATAGTTGGGGCTAGCATAGTCGGATATATAGCTTTCTCAAAATTATTAGATCTATTTGAAATTTCAAATAGCCTCGGTTTGAAGTCATGGCATTTCCTTAGACAACCCCCCCCCCAAAAAAAAAAACGACACAAGGAATGTTTCCAGAAACGCTATAATTAACCAAACATATTAACAGTAAGTTCGTTGCTGGATTTATTTTCATGATATTAACGAAAGAATTGACACTTACATTTTGGTTCAAATTATATATTTTCTTATTATAAAGAAGATTTGGTGTCTGTCTGTAACTAAAACAACGTCACTGTTTACGTCACAATACTCTCAGAAATTGCGCAAGTTTATGAATGAGTATTTGTAGTCAAAATCAATAATACATAGAATAAATAACAACCCTATATTAAATATACTCTGAAATTAAGTGAAAGGTTCACATTGTTAAAACAAGTTTTATCAAATACATGCCGGGTACTATTGATTTATATATAGTTTGTGTTATTCTAATATATATTTAAAGTTATCTAATGCACAGAATCTTCCGAAAAAATATTTACAAACAAGAAAATCTTCTTCATAATCTTCTACGTTAAATTCGAAGATGTTTGTTTAACTGTATCCGGTTTAGGTTTGCGCATGTCCGCTTTTCATTACGAGTTTAGATTTAACGACGGTTTCATCGATCATGCTTACCCATCTGCTTAGAAATAAACTTGGTAACAAAAAATATCACTCAATCGATGGCTTCATCAATCAGGATTCTTTGTTCAAATCCAACGACACAGGTTTTTAAAATAAAAAGATGTTCTGTAATTAAATCTAATATTTTGCAATAAGATTATTAATTGATATTAATTCGATTATGATATAATCTTACTAATATTAATTGATAATTTATATTTCATTATACGGAGAGAAAAAAACAACAACATTCTGTTTCAATTTTAGTCCGTCGTAAAACAAAACAAACCTTTTTTTTATTTGACACACCCCAAAAGAAAAACCTTACATATTCGAATTAATTCGAAATTAATTGTTATAAACTTGGTTTTATTATAAATAAAATATTTTCATTATAATTTTGACTGCAAAACTATCTTTTATATCTATTATCTAAAAAAAAAAAAAAATTCAAAATCTGTTTAGATCTTTTTACGAAAAAGCGTGGCAAAAATTAATTATTACACTACGGGAGGGCTTTTTGGCTTGCATATATGCATTTATATATAACATTGAACATACTTTTCAAACAGATGTATTTGGCCCATATGCGAACTTACCTGGTAATCCCTCTCCGGCTTAGTATGGATATGGTAGTAATATCAACGATGTGGTGAAACCACACTCCTTAAAGCTCGGGAACTGGTGTCTCACTATCCAAGACAATGGTATTATATAGGGGGATTACATCTCTGCAAGATTCAATCCATTATGAATCTTACCGGTGTATCTGGATTGTCTGTCTCTGTGTGTCATCACATAAATAAAGTCAGCTAATGGTGTAATCAACAAATCGTATTTCGAAGTGTGGTTTTTATCTAGCTATTCTTAGACCCATCAGATGCTGGTTGGTTTCATACCTAGGACATTCCTTTTGCTTGGAAGCGCGTGTCTTAACTCTTAGCAGGTGATACAGGTAACATATACTAAGCCAGGTTTCCCCTCAATTGCTGCACATTCTCTTTTGAACTAGAATTTTTACGTGAATATTTACCAACCCCATCCACACGCGAGGGTGTGACACAGTCTATTTCTAAGCGGAGTTTAACAGGTCTGAATTCAGATTTTTCCTTCTATATTATTATGTTGATTCTAAAGACCAGTTGCAATATCAAGGCTTAATAGCCCTACAAGGAGAAGAGGGAGAAGATTTGGATATCTACCTTTCGCAATGGAATTAGTGCTATGTGAACTGCTCACCGAATTTAAACTCGTGTTTCTCTGTCCAGTTCCTACGACGACAACCATTACACTGTGGGCACTTATACGTTCATATGTACGTGACTCATTTGGATTTCGCTGTGTTACCATCCTCTATCCAGAGTTCCCAATAATTGATTATGAAAGCATATGACAGGAGAAGCTCTACAAAATTAGCATAAAACTATTAGCAGACTATACAATAAATTTGGCTCCGATAATTTTGATTAGGAAAATTGATTAAAAAAAGTATCTCGATGTTGTTTTTCTTTTCATTTTTTGTTTTGTTTTGATTTGTTTTATCACTAAGACGGAGTTCGATAATGAAATTAAAGTAATTCAACTTGGATCGATACACCAAGAAAAAGCCCAAGTGTTTCTTGTGTGATTACACCACATCTTAATAATTAATCTGTGTTGAGAAGAGGTGACGTTTCCACTCGCCTCAATTGAAGTTACATCAAATATTCTTTCAACTCCGAGAAATAAAACAATGTTTTATAAACAAAGTCCATGGAACCCTTTTAGATGTCAGTCGGTCTTGGATCATATGGCTATTGTAAAAATGTTAATCTCGACTTCAAACATAGTCTGTTTAGCATGACTCAAAACGTTGTGCAAAAAATTTACCCTACTAGGGTAAAATCGTGGGCTTCAACACTAAATAAATTATTCTGGTTTAGTTTGGTTTGGCTTCTTTGTTTAATGGCATTTCAACCTTCGTGGGTTATCTAATGCCAAATCAATCCTTGAAGAAAATAGTAGTGGTACTATTTAACCCATAGATATAAGATGATGGGGTTCATACTTTTCCTAAGCGTATTAATCTGAAAGAGAACGTAATAGCGTAACTGGAGTTTGAATTCGCTTACATTCAATGTTACAGTCCAGCACATCAGCCACTAGGCTACGGGGACTCCTCCACAATTATTCTCATTTCAAATGTGTACCAGTAATTTCTAATATAAGTCAAGATTTTATACAATATATGTGTTTACCCAACAGCTCCACCACAAACAGGATGTGACACAAATTCAATTCTTAAGCTGAGTAAAGCTGGTTTGAATTCAGAGTTTACATTCTCCAAGAATGGTTGCCTTATCGAGGCTGATGAACACTGTCTGCCCTACTATTCTACCCATAGCTGGGGGGACATATGGAGTCATGCCTATCTCAAGAGCACTAGTGTGAAGAATGAAATACAAACTTCTTTGTCCAAGATTTGAACTCGGGTTGCGATTCTATTCTTGTAAACGCCGTATATTCTTTGTCTTATTGTTAGATGAATTGAATTCTAAAGGAGTGAGACATTTGTTTTAAAATTTAATGTTATACTGCTTCTCTACGCACACATAATTCGGGCCGAACATCTCCGTTTGTTTCCAAAGCATCTTTCATAGAGAGAAGGAAACTTATTGCATCTTGTATAGGAAAATATTGTAGCCGCTAAAATGGGCTTCTACAAGATTAAGACCTAAAACACATGTCTGTCCTACTAAAAATCAAAATGCAATCACAGCGCTAGTTTCAATAAAATATAACCTTTAACCCCACTTGCATATCAAACAGACTTCGTCTCACTGGGTGATAGTATCATTTTAAAATCCGTATTATTTAATACAGACAAGTAGAACTAGTATTGTAAAATAGAGTTAGTTGTAGAAACGAAATTACACCCATTCGCATACTACTGTTATACAGCTGGAGTCTAGCGTAAGACCAGGAAGATTGTTTTGCGTCTGAGGTGGAGTGCCACACCTACCATCAGCACCCCATTTAAACACACAAATACAAGTTGTACAACCCATGTGCAGGGTTGGTGAGGGTCGATATCGAACATGGTACCTTGTGAGTTAAACCG
>CM042139.1:99919841-99937341 GCA_023376005.1 Doryteuthis pealeii | reverse complement strand
TCTCTTCACTCAAAACAAATAAATATGCATACCCGTTTAGATAAGTTTATATAAAACTCACGCCAACTATAGAAGACAGAAAAAACATTTCAGAGTTAATATACAAATTATTTGTTGTTGGGTAATATATACGGCTTGTGGCATGGTTAAGGAATTGGCTATCATCATGGGAACTGGACTTGGCGTGCAAAGATCAAATCGTAGACAAAGCTGTTTGCACTTCACTTGGTGCTGATACACTTCGGAAAGGCATGAAAGTATCTCTTTTCCCTACAGCTAGGGGTAAATAACTTGAGACATATTCAGCATCCCATTGTATATAAATACATTAGTTTCAATTCCATAATACTTTTCTCAACTTTCAGTTATTCCATATTTTCCTCGACATAAGGTTATTCCATAATGTTTCCCTCAACATAGAGTTATTCCCTATTTTCTCAACATTCCCGGAACAAGATTATCCCGATGTAACCAGGAATGAGCACGCAAATCTCTCTGTGTAGCAATTACAGGTTCACCAATCTTTAAAAACCCAAACCAAAAACAAAAATCAAAAAAAGTTTCAACAGTAACCACGCGTCATGCACCAGTACAAGCCATGATCCTGCGTGATTGTACAAGAAACAAAAATGGTTATCCATCCGGCAGATGGAGCTACCATTACCACTTGTATAAGTCTACTTGCATTACATAGATGACAGTTTAGAATGTAGGGGGTATTTCCGTCTCGCCCTGTAAAATTTATTAGTCATACTAGTAACAATCTATTGACGCCTTGGTAATCAGAGGAAACGTTCGTTGGGGGATTTATAATTGATTAGTTAAGATATAGAGCTGTTATTAAGATTACCATTGGGAAACCATGCAATTCTGGTCGAATGTGAAGAATTACAAAATCGAAATCGCTCTTTCTGTCATCAAAACAAACGTTTCATTTAATTTCGGTCAAACAGGCTTAGGATATCATGCAACACTTACAGAACCCATGAATATAGAATTTCATTTTTCAGTACTTTGATTACTCCGAGAAATGGTCGCTTATATAATACAAGGACGGCTGTGAAAATACTACATCCTATTTTTCTCACTTAAATCCTTACAGTATGGGGAGCAAAATAACACCCTTGGAAAAAGCAAATGATCAGCTACAAGACTATTTTTCTCCACTATCATCATAATTGCCTAGAAATTTCTGACAGAATTGCACCAGAGATTGTATGTCATGCTTCTAAGAGTGTCGCTCCGAAAGTAATCCCCCCAATTGTATTATGATAAACTACGGTATTAGAGATAAAGCTAATTCTAACCCAGCTTTAGAAGAAAATTAACAAAAGTAACATTCAGAGAATCTCTATTGGTATTTTCCACTTTTTTAAACCCTGATATAAAGTGGAAACATTTATTTTAATCCTGACTCAACCACATTTAAATGATATTCATTGATACCTTCTTGAATTGCTTTTCCATTAAATCTTTTTATAAGAAAGTAACTGTAAATAATCTGTTTATTTTATAGGGTTATAAAAAGAAGTCTTCTTATAAGGGCAACTACTTTTTGGATCCATTTAAATGGACTGAAACTACACCTTCTAGCAGGACTGTGTGGTCAGAAGCAATTAAGGGGTCACTGGAGTCAGTCAAACTATACTGACTCCAGTTGAATAAACATTTTATATGGCTCAACTTTATTCTGTAAAATTATACAGTGCACACTCCTTATAGTTATTTACTAAGCTTAGCTTAGATGTAACACAAGGCCAGAAATATAGGGTGCCCAATGAGAATCAAACTCACTAACAATGGTCTGCTAATTTAGCTTACTAACCATTACACCATGTGAGGTGCTCTTTATAGATTATTAAACAATATTTATTATGAATTAATTACATGAAGAGGAGTTGGAGTCAAAGGTTTTGTGTTCAGACTCCGCATACCTACTTTCCCAACAAAAGACAAAATAACATGTTTGCAATAAAATACTGTAATTCTAAATTATCATCCTTTTGTAAAACAAAATCCCAAGCTAATCAGAAAAGAAATAGATGAATTATTGTATAAATTTTAAAATTTGCATATGGTTCCTTTTTATCTAAGCTGTATTACTCATACGCTAAGTTGGTGAGTGATGGTTTTAAATTCGAAATCTTGTGGTTCTATAGGATAATAATATATGTGAGAGATGTTCTGAAAGTGAATGCTTCCTATTTTAATCACAATCGATACAGGGGCAAAATAACACTGTTGGAAAATGCAAGGTTTCAGCTACACGACACTATTTTGTTTGAATGAACCAGATACCCAATACCCTAGCTAAGAATAAATTATAAGTTTCTAAGGAAATAACAACAGATATTCGGATTGAAATAACACCGATGGATCGAATAAGTTTACAGTTACATAACCCTTATTTTCCAGTTACTATCATGGCTTATACATTTTCCTCAGAGATTACTGTAAGTAATTACATAATGTAAGTAATTAGAACACACTCGGTAATTATTTTAACTCACAGTCCAATGCCTATGGTTATAACTGTTACTCCATTCTATTATATATATATATATATATATATCATCTAAGCATAAATAGTAGGGAGGACTGGTCTCTTAAGCCTTTTCAAGGAGACCGGTCATAGAAAAGATAAACTCTAAAACCAACTCTACTCCACACAAAAAATGACGTTGGCCCATCTCATATCCGTCGTGGAGTGGTTGGTTAAATGTAGAGAGTTAAATTCTATTTATTAGTATGTTACAGCATTAAGTTGTATATTGACTTATCTTAAAAAAGGGAACTAATATAAGGAAATACCTTCTAAAGTGAACGTATATATAGAAACATCTTAGAATGTAAACTTTCAAAAATTTTGAACTTATATACAGAAATGACCTCCAATATAAATACATATATAGAAATAACTTACAATATGAAACCTTAGATTATATATTATATATATATATATATATATATATATATATATATATATATATATATATATATATATATATATATATATATATATATATCCGCAGTTTGATAAATTCTATATTTGTTAACATTTTATATGTCACGTCTCTATGCTCAATAGGATATGCGAATACTTCAATTCATTTTCTTTCATATAGACATAGATACATGCATATCTTGATGGTTAAATATATATATATATATATATATATATATATATATATTACTGTATGTACGTCTATTGATATTCCACATTAATTCCCGCTAAAAGTCATTCACAATTATTTTTTTTTATGCCCGCTAGTATTTCAATAGAAGTATTAAAATGGTGGAAAAATAAATAAAAATATAAAATGAAAAGTAAAATAAAAAATAATGGACTTCAATCTTTAAAAATATATTGTTTTCTATATTTTTAAGTATAGAAGATTTGAATCGATATTTTTATGCTTGCGTAAGGTGAATTACAATGGCGCCAAAAGCTAAGAGGTACGTCTGACCCTCTACGAAGAATTTTTCTTAAAATGCTTCTTTTTTTAAAGAATAGTTCATTGAATGATACGGCTAACTTTCTGGGAGTAAGTCAGAAAAGAAATCTGAACTTGGATAAGGTAAAGGGTAAAATAAAAGTTGAAATATCTAAGTAAAATATTATAGACTGAACGAAAGCAAGGGTGGGAAGGAAGGGAAGAATAGAATTTGTTGGAGATATTGAAACCGAGAATAAAAATAGAAAAAATACCTAGGAAATTTAACATGGACGACTAATAGTGAATCATTGGAAAAGTGATGGTTAGGTTAAGCGACTGATCACGTGATTGATAGCTCGATATCGTACTAGATGACAAGATAGATTCTGTTCGATTAAATGGAAGAAGAACTTGGGAAAATCAAAAAAGAACAAAAAAAAAAAAAGAAAATGACAGTGGAAAAAAAGAAAAGAAAAAGACGGTGGGAAATAGTTGTAACACGGAAAAGGCCAGAGAGCGTGAGCGAAAGGGGTATATATATATATATATATATATATATATATATATATATATATATATATATATATATATATATGGAAATACAGTGAGGAAATTAATCCGACAATATGAGAAGAAAATACTTTTAAAATATAACAAACACAGGATGTTATGATCAGGGAAAACAATTTTATGTGTCAATACTTAAGTATTTCGATATTATACCATCTTCCGGACACTGTTAAGTAATGTTTCTTTGAGGGACAAAATGAAAGATGTTAAGTGTATAGTGAATGCAATGATCACGTCATCGGATTTCATAAACAAACGCACATATAAATATTAACGGTTAATAACATCATATTCACACATTCACTTGTTATCAACACTATAATGATGGTTTGGTTTCTGTGTTTAATGGCATATTAACCTTCATGGATTATTTAATGCGAAAGCCATCCTTGTAGAAGAACGATACTGGTACTATTTAACCCCTAACTATGGGATGAGTGGTTCATACATTTCTGAAGGGCATTAGAACGAAAGTGAACGCAATAGCACGACTGAAGTTCGAACTCGATTACTAGGATGTCGCAATCCATCCTGTTAACCACTACACCATAAATAATTAGTTGGAAAGAAACTAGGTTCATAAATTTTATTTCATAGTCAGACAAATAGAATAGGTGTAGATAGTGTGAGGGGGAATTTGAAAAGATCGTAGGAGAGAGATAGAGAGAATAGGAGAGGGGGAGAGAGCGAAAGAGAAAGTGAAAGAGAGAAGAGAGAGAGAGAGATGAGGGGGAGGAGGAGAAGAGGGAGCAAAGATATGATGAACAACTAGAAGTGAAAGTGAGAGAAGATATCGAAATTCTTATAAACACTTTTAATGAAGAATGTCTATTATTTCCCCGGAGAATATAACTGATTCGCTTTCATCAAAATTTGGACAGGAAAATATAAAAAGGATATAATAATGCCAAGCACCGAATTAAAAAAAAATCATTGAGCGTCTTCCAGTCATAGATTACCAATTAGTTTTGAGGTCAATAACTAATAGAAAGACAAAGGTTTAAAACTTAATCAGAAACAGCTACGCCTAAGACTGGAAATAGGAGAGTAAGTTATTGTCTTGTGACTTGAAGATAATGGTCTTTCGTTAATGTTTTTGACAGGATCAAGTCTTTCATACGTTTGTGATACATAACCTAATGATAAGTGTATAGTTTTAGAAACGGAGTCTAATCTAGACTAGGCCTATTAGATCTATGTTAAAGAGATTGATCCGAATCAATGAATTAATAAGAATATAACTCGGTCATTATAACCTAGAAATCCTTTTTTATACTCCTGACAATAACCTAAGGTCAAAACAGGTTGAGAAGAACAAAAACATTAAACATAATAGACATTCCTGTATATTTTATCACTTTTTCATGTTTATATATATATATATATATATATATATATATATATATATATATATATATATATATATTGATAGCATGGTTTGCTGTATATATATATAAAAAAAATTGCTCAATGTCAATGATTGGGATGGAAATGTAAATTAGATAGGCGAATTCATGAATTTATATATATATATATATATATATATATATATATATATATATATATATATATATATATGAGTAAATTAGTGATTAAATACATCAGTTAAATAGATGTAGAAATTATAGTTTTGGTGACATATTCAATAGGTCGATGATAAATAATGGCCAATGATATCCAGCAATATGTCCCAATTTTTGCCCTTGTAAGTTTACTTATGAGACGTATGTTTTTGATATGGCTATTTTCAGCCGTATGTGCTTAAATGAAGTCGAACCTTGTAGGTTAAATGTAAGGTGGTAATCTATATGATTAATATGTACATATTGATATATACTAATATTATGAATTATATATCGACTTCATTTATATTCTCCCAAATATATATATATATACATATATGGTGTCCTAAAATAATGTATACACTCTTTTTTAATTCTTTCTCTTGTATCAATCTTATTTTCAAGTCAAATTACATAAATTGAATAAGTTATAACGATTCAAAGAGTGTATACATTATTTTAGGACACCCTGTATATATATATATATATATATATATATATATATATATATATATATATATGCGTGTGTGTATTTGTGTGTGCCCAGCGCACGTCTGTCTGTTTCTATTTATACATGTCAGAACAAAGATACAGTTATTTATGGGTGGTAATGTAAATGACAACATCATATTTTACGGGAACTATGCGAACATTGTCAGATGTTGCTGTAAATTGTGGGTATATCTTGCGGAATCTAAGTTCTATCGTTTAACCTACTCCTTAACTTTCATTAGCAAGTATTCATCTACTAGACGACTCCAAAATCTAGACGATAAACTGTGTGAGTTTAGCACTCAGAAAATCTGAAATAAATCCACTCCCTTGACGGTTACACACACACATTATATATATATATATATATATATATATATATATATATATATATATATATGTATAATTAGGTAGGGATAGTTGATTTCAAGGGACTGCTATCCTCAGATGTCTGAATAGAAGCAATCTTCCGAATGAAGGCTTGTCTGCTACAAATTTTTATATTTCATGAAGTAAGTTCTATTTAGTTTTAGACTTTCTTAAATGAAACACTGTCAACATTTTAATTAACTCTTGAATAACACTTGTTTCGTTTCATTTTATTTATCTATTTACTCTTTTGTTTTATTTTCTTCTCGAACCATCCATGGAGATTTAATCACTGATTGTACCAATAGTAAAAAATTCAATGTTCAAATGTAGTCGGCATTAACATACAACTGTGATTATTGCTTTTTTTTTCTATCTTCAGAATTTGCAGAGTCAGTGTATAGTTAATAAAGAGAAAGAATTGTAGAGTAGTGTGGTATTAGAAAAAGTGCTTGCAGTTGATGTGTGACACAGAGGTCAAACACCTGCAGAAACCATGGCAGACTGAGAGTCATAGGTCATAAGTCATTCATTCTGGTTTCAAGATTTAGAAAAAATGTTTTTTTAAGAGAGCTTCACTCTAGTTGGGTGACACCATGTGTTAAGAAAGATAGGTCATGTAGTATAATTAGATTCAAAGAGTCAGTTGAGAACCAGACTTAAAGTGAAGGATTTCTATCACACGTCACTCTCAGTCAATAATGCAACGCTATAGGTCAACAAAGGATCATAAGATGTTAATAACATCTATGGTATTTTCCATGACACTTTTAACGAATTATTGTTAACTTTTGAATTGAAATACTCCTACACTAGATTACAAAATAAATTATGTAACACCAATGGATCATCTTTTCGACCAAGTCATACCTAATATTGTACTCTCTTTGTACTAGTTTGCTGCATTCGCGTAATACATGATAAACCGCTTCGTGTGCTCCATACATCCTACACTTGCTATTCTGTTGCCTCATCTATTTTCGTTTTGTCGTTTGCCTATTATTATTATTATTATTATTATTATTATTATTATTATTAGTAGTAGTAGTAGTAGTAGTAGTAAAGACACATCTTTATACACAATTAAATGTTTTTGGCATTCAAGTTAGATTTTATAAATTTCAGAAAACTAAATATGTAGACGGTTGGTTGATATGAAATCATTTTTACAGATCTTTGTTACAAAATAAACAAAGAAAATGGAATCCAATTACACTGGTTTACAAAGAAATTGAGGCAAGCACAAAAATAGCTGTCTTAACCTAATTTGGGGGTGCTGAATTCAGATTTGAAATACGTTTTTACTCATCACCTCTATTTTTTTAGATATGCATACGGTACATTTTGTACACATACTGTACATAAAGGCGTATATGCATTCAGGGTTAATTTCTAATATTGTGTGACTTATGTCTTCTTTTTTAGGTATTATGCAATAAATGAAAGTGATAGTATTACATTATATATATATAGCTATATATGAAGACGGATTTTGGCAGTTAAGCATAGCCAACACGTCTCAATCAACAGCCAGTAGTGCACTGGCATTCAGCGAAGGAGGCCGTCGTCCCTCGCAGCACAGGAGGAAGGTGTCCCTCGACAATTGTGTCACACAATCTTTTGGGTATATATTTGTATTACAATTTCCAATGACGCACATTTTATTGCCTTACATATGATCTAATTTTACTTTTTTTCATATTCTCCAATGGCTTCAAGCTCGTCAAAACATCGAGGATGCCTCAACAAGGCCAATTCTCTCCGAATTGTGTACATTGTGTCGACCAAGTATATTTATTCCGTCAATGTTCTTTATCTATCCTGTTTTATCTGTAAAAAGCTGCTGCAACTGTTGAAATAAGAAGGTATATACTCTGTATAAAATGAGACTATTTAAAAGACAGAAAACTAGAGGTGATAGAGCAAAACTGTTTATAAATTTGAATTCAGCACACCCAAATTAGTAAAAAACACCTATTTACATTCTTGCCTCAGACAAAAAATATTTTTTTGTAAACCAGTGTAATTATTGCACTTCTATTACTAAATGTCACAATTTTCTTCTCATCGAATTAATAGATATATCATAATTGGTAACTCATGTAGAACAATTAATAAAAAGAAAAAGTATCATTTAAAATGTACGTGTATCTGTTTTCTGAAGCGTTTTAGTTTTATAGATGTCGGGGATATTGAATATTTTATCATGCACTCGCCTAATATTCCCTAGCGGAGAAACAGTCATCCAGAAAACACCCAACGCAATAGATAGATAAATAGATAAATGCCCCCACAAAAAATAAGCCTCATTTACATCACCAACCTATAACAGGGAAATACTATACATTCTTTAGAAAATAATTTTGATTTTTCTTGTTATTTGCAGTTTATTCATTAATTATTGTGTATTTATTACGGTGAGAAAACTTACCAGTAAGAAAATATTGAATTTATTAAGACTGAAAAATCATCGAATTATAATTAGCTTTTAAAAAAAAACCGACTTTTTATTTCTTTCTTCATTTAATTTTTGAAATTTTATCTAACATTGTTTAAATTTGTGGGTTTGAAAAGCGTTAATAAGCGCCAATAACTTCATGATTTTGCTGCACCAAGTTAGATATACATAATCCTTCAATAATTTTGAACACTCTTTTCCCATAGATATAGCAAGATATATTAAAATTATATATATATATATATATATATATATATATTGGGATCTTGGTTACACTTATGTTTCTTATATGATTTTGATGAAATATATATGGAAATAATGCTAATAAACCAAAGAAAACTGAAGAACAAAACAAATCCGAACGTACTTACATCTAAGTCCGTTGGAATTGAAGCATTCTAAAATAAAGGTTCGATTATGCAAATATATATATATATATATATATATATATATATATATATTATATATATATATGTGTGTGTGTGTGTGTGTGTGTGTGTGTAATCACCGATGGTCCACCCAACCTGAGAACCATGACGACTGGCGTCTCACCACCGTTCAAGACAAAAGGCACAGGATAAAGAAGCACAACACTATGCTATCAAATCGTGACCCGATCTTCAGCAATAGCGGCTGCCACCGTGTCTGCCTGTCTCGCATTGGCCTTATCAACGCTTAAGAAATTTTCCTCTGGGCGTAAATTACGTTCCAAATAAAACGGTGATGTTTTAAATCACAAAATGCTGGAAAAAAGCCTTAGTTCCAAAAATAGTTCAGTTTAGTTGGAATTCGCCTATGGTGGAGCTTCAGTTGTCATATTATAAACCGAATATTTTCCCCTAAGAAATCTTTCCTCCTTGACTTTGTTTGGATTCGACGTCCTCCAAGCATAATGGATACTTATTTTAACTTACTTTTATAGCTTTTTATGTTTTATTTCCCTATCTTAGAATGTTGATATTAAATAAATCCTGCTGACAGTGTTCATAATAATGTTACATAAAGAAAAGATATAACGTTGGTAGTTATTTGGGGCCCATGAAAAAAAAAAAATTCTGATAAGATAAATCAGACACATCGATTTCTGTTAGAAGTGATAAAAATAATCTTTGAAAATTTCAAATGTATTTTGCAACCCGTTTTTCTGAGAAAATATTTTCAAATAATCTATTTTTGTTTCAACTAAATTTTGACTGTAATTTTTTTAACGTTTATGGTAATATTATTTCGGAGAAATTTGATAATACGACATGGGGTCCAAAATACTCGGGCCCTATCCAAGTTCTGTGCGTCTGTGTGTCTGTGATATATCGATGATCGATCGATCGACACAGAGAAGAGAGAGAGAGAGAGAGAGAGAGAGAGAGAGAGAGAGAGGGGAGAGAGAGAGAGGGGGGGGAGAGAGAGCGTGAGAGAGAAAATATGTGTATGGGGATGTGATCTTTTCCATTGACCTGGACATAGAGCGTTTAACATAAAAAAATTCTTATGGCGACTGTGACAGTCGCTTAATTTGGATTAAAGATATTTGTTTTCAAAAATACAAATAATACAAAATTTCAAATGTATTTCACTCCCTGTTTTTCAAAGAATATTCTTCATAATGGTGTGATAATGGAAATAAAAACCCAATAAATAAATCTATATTCTTAGAGCCATGAGATTTTGGAAACCAATGTATGATTCAGATTACGTCGGTATGAAATAGGGTATAAAGTGGAATGGGTTAAACAGGCTAATACCCACCTTTCCCCCCAGGGGCCCGGATCAATGTTGCTTAAAAAATGAGAAAATAAAATAAATACTGAACATAATGTACAAACACACTGTTATTTTCTTCACTGTAGGTTCTCTAGTTGCTCTTCGATTTTTTCCCAGACGATTTTGGGATGGAACTGAGGTGGAATGGAGCCATAATACAAGACCTGGCCAGAGCGTGGTCATATGTCATGTCTTGTGAATTTAAATGTCAGTTGATTATTGAAGCGGAAAAAAAATACTTGGCTAACTTTGACACTCGTTTTCGCTAATCAGCCGTTCATTCATTGTCTCTGCTCGCAGTTTACCCTCCTTCCTGATTTTTTTAATGTCGACAACCACTAATTACTTATGCACAATTGGGGGTTGCATAGAACTGAAACGCGTGTCATTTTAACACATTTTTTTGCTTATCTTCTTTCGAAAATATTTTCCTTTTATTCTTTGTCTTGTTTAATTCCACCGTTTTCTTTCTTCTATGTTTTTGCCTTTTTTAATTCTAGTTTTTATGCACCTTTTTGAGTTTTCATTTTATTTTCTTCATTCAAGTATCTTGACCATGACACTAATCAGCATCCGATGGTCAGGCTCCACTTCTGTAGTTTTGAATAGTTGTAGCGTTGTAGCTTAGATCAACACCTGGTTGGCTTGTATATGTAGCTTCTTAAATCATCGCTAGTGGCTGGATACATATTAACTTGAAATGAATAGAATAGTTTAGAAAACAACCGATGTAAACAAAGGTCTTGGGCGACAAATTATAGCAAATATAATTTTATTTTTAGATTAGGGTAGAGGGGGTGATAAATTGTCTAGTGCAGGGACCCAGGCTAATCTGTACTATTTGGCTGTCTGTCCACCTCAGTTCATCGGACAAAAATGCCGTCTCTTTTATGGGGATTGTTTATTTGTCTTTTCGGAATCACCCATAACTCATTAATTATGAGTAGATTCCGCTTGATTGGGTTGGCCAGCTCATATCCCTATATAGTCTAGTGGTGCTACTATCTAGATACACAAGACAGTTATAGATTGTCACCTATCGTAGCATATCACTGTCAGAAGACTTCGACTGCATTCACTGCAGATGAGTACCCCTACCCAAAAAAGGGTAGTTCTGGATATGACATTAAATTGTTTCTAGCGGTGATCATTCAGTTATGGAGTTCTGTGCTGTTACTTCTCCGTGGCCATTACTCTTCATTCCACACTTACCCGGAATTGAAAATTATCAGCATTAGATAGGAATACTTGAAATCATATAACTCATTATAACAATTCCTTTGTACTATATGGATTACTTAAAACCATATATGTTTGTAAAAAAATATTATTGATAAATAGGAATAGTGAATTGAAGCCATATAATTGTGAATGAATCATAAGTATTAGATAAGAATACTTGAAACCATATAACTTTATGCAAATTATTTGTATTAGGTTGGAATAATTTAAACCATATAACTGGTGGAAAAAATATAATTATTATCAAGTAAGAATAGCTACTTGAAGACATAACTTTTACGTATATCATTATTATTTTAGAGGGATGCTTGAATCAATACACTATGTGTACATTATTTGAAGTAAGAACAGTAAATTGAAGCTATTACAGTTGGTTTATTTTTATTTAATTCTTGAAATGATCTGTGTAAAAAAGAATTAGTATTTTATAGTAATACTTGAAAGCATATAACTGTGCAAATTATATGCATTAAAATAGTTACTTTAAACTATATCTGTTTAGAAAGGATTCCGATCATTAGGTACTTGCAAAAAATGACTTCAGCATTAAGTAACCCAAGAGAGGGTGACATGTCTAACCAACCAACGCAGTTCACAGATATTTTCACATAATGTCATTTTCTACCCTTCGTTTTTAGCTGAGTACCGGAAGTCATATTCATAAATAATTATCTGATGAAGCTGATAGAGGACGAAACTCATAATAATTTAGTTTAGTTTCCCATTATTTACATTCGGTCGTATAATATATATATATATATATATATATATATATTATATATTATATATATGTGTGTGTGTGTGTGTGTGTGTGTGTGTGTGTGTAAGTATGTAAGCTGAAAATGGAAATGAATTCGATGATATGTTAAAAGGATAAATAAATGTTGGATGGATAAAATTGATTTAATTTGTGTTACCAACACGTGTTTCGGCCAGGAATTTGTTCATGTACACATGTAATCTATTTATTATTAATTTAAATATAAAATAAAATAATAATAAAATAATTATAAAATAATCAAGCATACAAAGAAAAACGGCCTTCATCAGGGTAAAATGTCTGATAGTTGAAGTTAAAACGGTCAAAATACAGAGAATTTTGAAGTGTTTGAAAAAAATAATTTTTTTGAAATTATTTGAGAACGTTTTACAGTTGGAGAAAGTAGTGGTGTTTGGTGACGATTACAGTTAGGGAATAAAGAATATTCGTTGGAGGGTGACATTTGAAAAAGGGGAATTTTAGATTTCATAAGTAATGACTTGTGCAAAGAAAAGTTAAGATTCTGTTAATATATGATTAAAATTTGTTTTTTAAATTAGTGAATACGTGTATATATATTGGTAAATTTATTTTTCTATTTTAATCTGATTTTAGTGATCATTACGTGATCACTAAACTCAAATTAAATCAATTTTATCCATTCAACATTTTCTTTCCTTTATCCTTTAATTATAATGAGTCAGAGAATATCTACCTGGGTTTCTCCTAACGGATCATCAGGATAATTCTGTATATATATATATAATATATATATATATATATATATACAGAATACATAACGTATCAGCAGGATAATCTGAATGCATATATATATATATATATATATATATATATATATATATATATATATATATATATATATATATATATTATATATATATATTATTGTTTAAGCTCAGTCGGTAGAACACCAGCCTAGGAACCGCAAGATTCTGGGTTCGATATCGGTCCACGGCTTGTATAATTTGACCTGGGCGGTAAAGCTGAGAGTAGATGTTTCAAAAATATCTTCCTGCAAAAATATCTTCCTGGGCTAGTGCTAGAATTTCCTTAAATTCTTGGTAGTGCAGCCAGAAAATAGTACTGAAACGGCTACAGGGGGAATATTTCTTGCTTTATTTTTTCAGAGGATCACATTTCCATATGATCAATAAACTGTGAAAAGCAGCCTATGTCCTTCCGATACGTATGTTGACATCGCTTCCGCAGATGAAATCTTGCTACACATGTATGTGAAATGGTCAAATAATCTCATAGACTTGCTATTTGGTGTGAAGAGTACTATCTTGTTAGTAAATTAGTACTATCTTGTTAATATTAGTATAGTAGAGCACAGTTTATGTTTTACTATACTAATTAATTAATCTCTCTCTCACACACACACGCCCTCCTCTCTCTCTCTATATATATATATATATACATAGTTTTCGCAGTATGGCTCTTTTGAATGAGAACAACGGGACCGCCTAATTGCCGATATCAGAATATGCTGACTATATCACTTGCAGAGGGGTAAGACTCCCTCACTCAAAACAGAATGATCATGGTTATGAATCTAAGCTGCACCTGATAGTCTCCAGTTCTGGAGTAACCCTTCATTGACATAACTTCCAGTGGTAGTACCTGTTATGTGCAAATAGATGTTTAAATATTCATATTTAGTAGGACAGTATGCCACAAAAAATAACAAAAAACAAGCATTCCCCCCAAAAACTCTTAAAAAACAAGTATACAAAAATGTTAATATGAACGTACAATGAACGCGATTCCCTAATCTCTAGGTATAAAATAACTCTAGACGGATAGTTTAGTATAGATTATTTTAAAGGCACGATATCATATCGATGCAAAATGCTGAGTAGGAAAACTTGACTCCTTTTTAGTTTGCTGGATCTGCAGTGGGTTACGTTAAGTAACTTGTAAATCTTTTCAATTTTGATAAGTTTCGTATCTTTGAAATACAAAGCACGCAGTCAGTCTTTATACTATATTATATTTTCTATGTAACCTAGATCAGAAGATCAAAAGTTAACAACATTAAAAGAACTTTAAAATCAGCTCACCCTATATACGGAACTATAAACACACGCCAGTGTCCTTGTGGGGCAATTATCTATTGAACAAAGGTCGCCCGTAAAATAAACCTCTTGCTTTTGGCTTACACTCGACTGATCATATCACTAGTCGCTCGAAATGGTGTTGTTTGCATTTGGCCCTTTCAAGTTGGTCCCTCGACTGGGAGGGCAGCACATAAAAACCGGAGAAGAGGCCAAGGGGTGGTGGTGATCAAAATATGATAGACCAACAATAGCGACACAGCTTTGCGCTCTATCTATTACTTGTTTTGTAAAGCATCGAAGATTAATTCAGCAAGTACCTAATCAATTCAGCCTAGATACAGGCCTAAGCATAGACTCACTGCTTGTGCAACTCTTGCTTAGCAACACGGCCTCTGCTTTTCTGCATTCTGCTCTCTGTTGGATTACTTTAGTTGAAACAGGACAGGCCTTTTGTGACGGAGAGGCGAAATGGAAAGCACAATCAAAGCTCAGAGCTCTACCTTACAGCATCAGACAAATAATTGTCCGAATAACACACACACACACACTCACCCACACAGATACAGACAGACATACAGACAGACAGACAGACACACGCATATATGCATATATATATTGAGAGAGAAAGAGAGAGAGAGAGAGAGAGAGACAGTCAGACAGATATGTAGATAGATACACATATATATAGACGTATATACATGACCGTACACATGATTAGGTGCACGCACGCACATACATTTACGCAAAAAAACTCACAAATCCCAACACAACCACAGCACCTCCATATATATGCGTATAAAGAAGATAAGATGTAACTTATATATATATTTCTCTGAATGTTTGAGATGACGCTTGATGAGTAGTATTATCTGCGTTATTCCGACTATTGTCCCCATCTTCATTGTTATTTGTACAACGTTTCGGCCGATATGCCCACCGGCCTTCTTCAGGTATTTCTTGTCGGAATCGGGAGAGGCTATAACATAGAAAATTAATTATCGCAACTCCTACCCCAGCTATGGTTAGCGGAATGAGAACAGGATACCCCCGTGGAATAAATAAAGGGTTAGGTTCAAAGTTCTCTGATGGCTCCCGAATACGACAAGAAAGTTACCGAGTTCGAAAAGAAGTTTCCCGAGTCCGAGAAGGTTTCCGAGTCCGACAAGAAATATATGAAGAAGGCCGGAGGGCATATCGGCCGAAATGTTGTACAAATAACAATGAAGATGGGGACAATAGTCCGACTAACGCAGATAATACTAATATATATATATATATATATATGTTGCGAAAACAGTTATTTACCATCTTGGGATTTGAGGTGGTACAGTTTCACATCCACGAGACGCTCAGTGAAAATCAAATTCACTCTCGATTGTGCTCAAGCAAATATTACCAATTAATACATCTTTCGAGTCTCCATATATATATATATATATATATATATATATATATATATATATAACTAGTTACGCATATGTGTGCGTGGTCTTGTTGATCTGGAATATTGTGTTTGTGCTCTTACACCTCAATATGTATACGGTCATATATATATATATATATATATATATATATATATTGCTGTACATTTCATACTTCAGGAAAACTTATTTCATGATCAATCCATGTGGTTATCAATACCCTCTCCAAGTCACACATATCTATATTATATTTATTTGTTTGCTGGATGCAGGTTAACGTGGTGCACCAAAATATCACATCATTGTGATTTCTAATCTAATTGATAACTTGGTTTCTGCATTTGCACTCACTTTGATCATAATAATATCCCAAGAGAGATAACTATTAAATGGTAATTTGCTTTTGCATTTGTAATATGAATTATTAAAACAGGACATGAAATCAGGCACAATGGCTGCCAAAGTAAGTAGTTTTAATTTAAATATATAAACTATAATTTCATATTGCGTCAGTTTTTCACATGGGGTTTGTCTTAGAAAATAAGCATAACAAAAACTATCTTATATATTTACCAATCAATTTCCTCACATAATAACCATTACATATATTTCGGGAAACATAAAATGTTATAAATAGTAACCTAGACGGGAGTGAAATTAAAATAAAATTGTTTTACAATAATACAGAGACCTACAGAAATAGATCAATTAAAGGACGTTCACTTAGGATTTTTATTTAGCAGTAAATAAAATGATAACATAAGGTGCAAATCATTTTCATTCAATTGCTGAACATTCTTCAAACAAAATAGATTAAATTATTTAGATTAATGGTATATTTTTTTCCAAACGAAGCAGAGGAAAATATTGAATAAACCAAGTTAGAGGAAAATAGGGAATGAACTTGTAATTGGCATTCCTCAAACAAATACTAGCAGAAACATAGATATGCAAATCAGTATAGATTTAAAATACAGTTCTTGTAGACCTCAACAACTGGTTGGGCATATTGAAAAGAAACATGGCTGGAGTGAGAATAGTTGGATACGTGAATTTCCCAATTGTATTAGCGCTATGTGAAATGCAAACAGCCTTGAAGATTTCAACTCGTATCAGGGGTTCATTTCCTACAACGATAACCACAACACCAAGTACCAACTCGGTCTGGTAGGATATATGCAACTACCTTAGCCACCAGTCACATTCATGTATGTAGGGTCTTAAATAGCAAGCCGCCTTCTTCACCAAACAAAAAAACAAATAGAAACACACCTACACACCTATGAACTTATATGCATATGTATGTATACAAACACATATTCATATATATTTATACTTACGCAATTA
>CM042139.1:99909841-99917341 GCA_023376005.1 Doryteuthis pealeii | reverse complement strand
GGGAGGGTTGGGGAGGTTTTGGTTGTGGGACGTGGTTTTTGTTTAGTTTTGTGTGTATATCGAGTGCTTTTTTCCTGGCATTCAGGATGAAATATTTAGGTATTTTTAGGGGTTTAAGGGAATCTTCGATGTTTTTGTTCTTCATCTAAATTATTGGGCTGCATATTCGTTATGCTCTTAGATATAATCCTATTATGAGCCAGATTTGATTTTTGTTGTGATGGGAGTATAGTAGGTATTAGTCGTTCTTGTTTGGTTTGCGGTGTTTGGGTGAGGTGTTTTCCGGATTTGAATTAGTAGGGTTCCTCTCCATGATAATGGATAACAAATGAAAATCAACAACACTACAGTCTCCCACTACAATCCCACATTTCGCCTCTAACATAACTTAGCCACACATGAACGTTTCTCCCCCTCTAACACATTCGGCTACACACAAACATTCACTTACACCAAATTGACCCATAAACCACTGTCACCTCCCCAGCACCTCAAACAAACATCCTCTACCCCTCTACTCAACTGACCCAGCGACCCCGTCCTACCCTAAATTCCCCGCTCCTCCTTAGCTCACACCAAAAAATTTCCCTGCTCCCCCTTAGCTCACACCAAAATTCAACTGACCCAGCGACCCCGTCCTACCCAAAATTCCCCACTCCTCCTTAGCCCACACCAAAATTCCCCACTCCTCCTTATCTCACATCACTACACACTCACCCCCTTGACCTCCCCTTACTCACATGAATCAATATACACCCACACTAATTGACCCTTCAACCACTGCCACCGCCCCAGCACTTCTAACAAACATCCTCTACCCCCCCATTTCAACTGATCCTACCCACAACTCCCCGCTCCTCCTTAGCTCACATCACTACACACTCACCCCCTTGACCTCCCCGACACCGCCACCACCACATGTATTTAAACGTATGCTTTGCTTCAATAAAGTCTCAGATCGGCTGAGAAAGTCTGTGCACACAGACGAAACGTACCACCCTGTGACTTGTTTTGAGTTGATCATTTCTTGACCACTTTCCTTCTATCTACAGCATATATATATATATGTGTATATATATGGTGATTGCCACTTCTTCAGAGATGAAGGCTATTTCTACAATGTTCGCTTATGAGCACGCAAGTGCCTCAGATGTCCCGCTTTGCTTTTACACGTCCTGTCGCATAAAATACACGTGAGATTCCTGTCTCTTTCTTGTGCTCACACATGTTTTTCATGTAGTCGTCTGTCACCATGGGACCGCATATGACTCAAAAGACCTGTCCGTAACTGACCATCCTTGCCAAACACTACATAAATTGTCAGGCTTGAATGTACAAAATGTATCCAGGACGTCCGATTTGTGCCGCTTTCGTAGAGCCCGGCTTCAGGATGGAGTGCTCGAGCCGCATTGCCTCAAACCTTCTACAGTCACCATAAACAAGTCTCCCCCTAGCCGAACCATTCGTAGCCATCTCTTCCCGATCCTCAAAATTCATGCCAAATATCTTAAGTTTGTTTTTATGACATCCTTGAAATGTTTCTTGGGTTTATGTCTCGGATGTTTACCATAATGGAGTCACCCGTAAAACATACTTCAGGAGTCTGCAGCCTTCCATCCTAACAAGATGTCCAGCCCAGTGCATCTGGCCTCGTACGATGCATATTTCTATGCTAGACACATTGGCCTGTTGCAGGACAGTGGCTTCTGGCGTGAGTTATTGCCAACCAACGCTTAAGATTCTCCAGAGACATGTCTGATGGAATCTCTCCAAGGCTGTAATGTGTCTACGATATGGAGTCCAAGTCTCAGAAGAATATAGGAGTATAGACAGAACACATGATTCGTAAACACTGAGATTCGTTCTGACCGTGATAGCTCTGTCCGACCACAGACGTCTCTCGAGTCGACTGAAGGCGTAGTTGGCTCGTTCGATCCTTATAGATATCTCTAAATCAGGTTTCATCTCTGCTTAGATAAACGAATGAGTCAACTAGCTTCAGTCTCGTCCCCTTGACGTAGGTATTAGGTTCCACATACTGATGATCGGGTGGTGGAGTGAGCATATATATATATATATATATATATATATAATATAATATATATATATATATATATAACTTTAATTTGCTCAATGTAATAATTTATTTCAACTTTTTAACTTCAACAAGCTTAGCTCGTTTCTCCATTGTCAGACCCTGGGCAAACAATAAGCAGCCCTACCCATGTTTTGCTTCTTGTCTGAAGATCCTGAAACAAGCCAAGCTTGTTGCAGTTAAAATAAAATATTACACTGAGCAAATTTAAACATTCTTTCTTTCATTTATTCATCTATATTGCTCGTTAAGTTCACACACCTGAAATAATGTACATAGAGCTCTAACCACGGAATACCTGTATCACAACTGAAGAACACCGCATAGAATCATCTTCAACACCAATAATATATATATATATATATATATATATATATATATATATATAGACAGAGAGAGAGAGAGAGAGAGAGAAGCAGGAGGGAGAGAGAGAGGATAGAGAGAATATTGAGACCATCCAGACAACAGCATTATCAACATTGGCTAGAATACTCAGAAGAATCCTGGACACCTGAGGATACTTGGTCGCACTCAGACTCCAATGCAAGACCACTAGCTGAAGCTGGTGTGAATAATAATAATAATAATAATAATAATAATAATAATAATAATAATAATAAATAATTTAGTCTTTGCCAGAGAGCGCAAAGAAAACATTGGACATGAATATGATTGTGAAAGTAATTTAGTCGCATCCCTTGGAACCGTTCCAACGGATGCGACTAAATTGCAAAGGAAAGGAAACTGGATAAATTGGAGAGTAGACAATGAATTGAAGCGATTCAGACCACAGCACTCTCAAAATCGCTTAGGATGTTTATGAGAAGATACTTGCTGTCATTCAAATTGTAAATAAAATATTTATTTTGATATATTGAAATGCTAGTTAGACTCATTCACTCCTTCCTAATTGAAAGTTTCACTATTATTAAATGAACTGCTTTTACAGGTGGAATTCAACGGGTTTGTAATGAAATGAAATTATTAATATTCGGGTGAGTGAAAAGTTTTACAATATTCTGGTAACACATGGCACAATTCGGCATATCCAGAGTCGTGAAATTGATGAATTACACTGCACTTTGAGATGCCGAGTCATGAAGGTGAAAATCACACTGGACTGTGAGAAGCCGAGCTCACCTGTATCCTCTCCGAGTACTACTCGGCGGATTTGACTCAGGAACTTAAAGCACAGCTTCGGAATCCACGCTTTTTTGCCAACCTCCTGCTTGTTGAGGTTCTTGTAAACCGAGAAAAATCTCTTGAACAATTCTGTTACCGTAATTTCACACAACAAATATGTTGGTTGCTTCTGCAGCATTAGTTTTTGAATCAAACTATGTTGCGTGTTTATCTGTGCGGCTTTCAAATCACAAACGGAGAGAAGGAATGCACAACGTGTCAGCGCATTAACGACAACAATATTACCAATCACATTGAGTACCTACACGGCTTGAACTGCTTTGGTCACGTGATATACTCGCCGCAAACTAACACGTACCAAAATACTGCGAGACTTCTGACTTACACTAGTATCAACTAGTAAATTTTCTTTTGTTTAAGGCAGTGGTTCTCAATAGAGGTCCATATGGACCACCGTGGACCATGTAACACTCTTGCGTATAGATTGATAAAAATGATTTAATTATAGAATGCAATAGGCCTTCTAATTATCGAATAGCTACAGAGGGTACTACAGTAAAATAGGAATTAAAGGGGTCCATAGGTAAAAGATTGATAACCACTGGTTCAAGGAGATTGTTTCCTATTCATGTGGTTCCTCGTTGTCGTATAGTGAGTCAAAGAAAAAAATCTTTTGAGAGACTGTTGTTCCATCTATGTTTTTAAATAATTCTATTGGGTGTCTGTTTCAATTTCTCACTGGGTAGATTTCTTTATCGGCAAGAATTCTTTCTTTGTTTGGAACAACATTCGTCCTTTCTCTATTCATTTTTATCGATCCTATCTGAGATATACTGTGTCGATAGTCAATGGCTTTTGTTAAATGATAAGTGTAGTTTTTCGCCCCAAGTTAGAATTCTCGGAGCTATTGCAAGATTACTGATAATGCATCCCCGCTGTTGCTTTATTTTAAGATGCTGCATTAGATTTTGGCGTATCTGATGCCTACAAGTGCAGCATCAGTCAGTCATTTATTTTTGTTCATGTGTTGCATTAAAGACATTAGAAAACACACACACACACACACACACACACACTACCACTCACACAGACACACACACATTATATATACTAGCAAATATATGCACCCTCCGGGTGCAAGTATTTAAGTTTTAATATAATAAAATATCATGTTAAATTAGAAAGGCTAATGAAACTGAATAAGAATTCAGATAAAAATATTTGGAACAGAGGGGGTATAATCGGAAAATAGAACAACTTTGAAACTAACTGTTCCACCATTTTCCCTTACTCCCGTCTTTCAGTGGTAAATTTCCAAAATTTAACTATTTAGTTAAAATAGGACGAAAAGAATAAAATTACAGTTATTTCTTTATGTTAATAGATTTCTGTTAAGATTTATCCCCGAGATTTTTGCTCATATTTATTAAGATAAAACCAAACAATTAGAAATCAATAATACTAAGCATATATTTATTAAAATCAATTTTTTTAAGATCAATATGCAAATTAGCCTTTCCATTCACACTGTAAACCGCTATTTCGTTGAATATATAAATATAATTGCATGTTATTAGTATATAGATAGTGTTAACAGTCTTAATGTTGTAAAACAATTTTACTAATAATTGAGGTTTAAATAAAAAATAAAATCATGGCGAATGTGTGTAAATAACAAAGGGAATTGTGACTTGTGTAGTTTCGGTTACAGACAGACAAACCCACAATCTCCATTATAATAAGATATTATAGGAATATTTATTGGAAACTCGACAGTTTTCTGAGTTATACATTTGTAATTTTTCAAATTTCAGCTCATGTACAACGCCTTAAATATTGAATAATTTTACTTGGACCACGTTTCAAACACGTTCTTTTAAAAACTCTATTGAGACAAAATTTAAACGTACGAATATTCTTTCGCGTATCCGTTTATAAACACAGGCCACCATCAGCAGAATGATATTGAAAATACACATTTGATATATATTTAATTATAGATGAATATTTGATATGTAAATAACAATCGAAACTTTAAACCTTGACATCATATTCTTCAAAGATCAACAAATCATCCTCACATTTCCTATCTTTCACTTTTATTTATTTTTTCCACATATTGTCTGATTCATTTCAATTTCTTACTTACACACACAAACACGTGCATACACATACAGACAGACACACACACACACACACACACACACACACACACACACATATATATATATATATATATATATATACATATATATATATATGTATGAAGATTCTCACTACGGTAAATACATGAATAAAAACTATCATATATTTTAATTAATACAGTTAAAAGTATACTAGGCAATGAATATGTCAAACACCCACTTTGTTTTTCGTACGTACACGCTGGGAAGTTTATGTACCACCGCGTATACGCACACTCACACACACATGCAAACCAACACTACTGCGAATAAAATAAAGGTACAAAGAGATAGGAAATAGTACGTTTTATTGTAACTAGTATCAATAAAAAAAATTAAGTAAATTTGTCATTGTGAAACAAAGAGAGGTTATTTACCCATCCTTACAATTGTATGAGTTTGGTCGATAACAGTAAGTGAAACAGTATATTGATATATATATTTCGGAAGTTATTCTGCATCAACACCCAGTTGCCCAAATCCCGCTGATATAAATAATCAGTAATAAGCATACAGAAAGAATAGATGCTGATTTTCAAGGGGATATATATATATATATATATATATATATATATATATATATATATATATATAATGAATGCACACATATATACATGTACATATATATACATATATATATGATGAATACACACATATATGCATGTACATATATACACATATATACATAAATATAATGAATACACATATATATACATGTACATATATATATGTATATATAAATATAATGAATACATAATATGTATGTATATATATATAAATATAATGAATACACAATATCTATGTATATATAAAAAAATATAATGAATACACAATATATATGTATATATATATAAATATAATGAATACACAATATATATGTATATATATATAAATATAATGCATACACAATATATATGTATATATATATATATATATATGAATATAGAATACACAATATATATGTATATACATATATAAATATAGAATACACAATATATATGTATATATATAATAAATATAATGAATACACAACATATATATATATATATATATGTATATATATATAAATATAATGAATACACAACCTATATGTATATATATATAAATATAATGAATACACAACATATATGTATATATATATAAATATAAGGAATACACAACATATATGTATATATATATAAATATAATGAATACACAATATATATGTATATATATATAAATATAAGGAATACACAATATATTTGTATATATATATAAATACAAGGAATACACAATATATATGTATATATATATATAAATATAGAATAAACAATATATATGTATATATATATAAATATGATGAATACACAACATATATGTATATATATATAAATATAATGAATACACAACATATATGTATATATATATAAATATAATGAATACACAATATATGTATATATATAAAAATATAAGGAATACACAATATATTTGTATATATATAAAAATATAAGGAATACACAATATATATGTATATATATATATATATATATATATATATAAATATAGAATACACAATATATAAGTATATATATATAAATATAATCAATACACAATATATATGTATATATATATAAATATAATGAATACACAATATATATGTAAATATATATAAATATAATGAATACACAATATATATGTATATATATATATAAATATAATGAATACACAATATATATGTATATATATATAAAAATATAAGGAATACACAATATATATGTACATATACATATATAAAAATATAGAATACACAATATATATGTATATATATATATAAATATAATGAATACACAATATATATGTATAAAAATATAAGGAATACACAATATATATGTACATATATATATAAATATAATGAATACACAATATATATGTATATATATATATATAAATATAATGAATACACAATATATATATTATATATATATAAATATATATGAATACACAATATATATGTATATATATATATATAATATAATGAATACACAATATATATATATATATATATATTATAAATATAATGAATACACAATATATATGTTT
>CM042139.1:99899841-99904841 GCA_023376005.1 Doryteuthis pealeii | reverse complement strand
CCTAAATGTACATATAAAATATAGGAGTTAAAGATATAGGACTAAGGATAGTCCATGCCGTACAAAAAACTTACTAGTGACGGTGGGGGCAGAAACCCCCACCGAGAAAGGGGTAGACAGTGTCTAGCCCATGTGAGTTCATTGAGAAGAAGTACCAAAAGAGAGAGAAGAGTTTGAACCTCGCGCTTAAATAACAAACCTCCTGGTGGTCGGCACGGAAACCCCAGTGGGAAGATAACTCTTCCAGGCAAAGGGAAGATAATCCCAACAATACTTTCATCATATATCTATTGTACTTTTACTCTACTATATTTTCGGCTACTTTCATTTTCTTTTTGTAATTTATTTTTGTTTATCTATTTTAAAAGTCCTATAATTGCATCATTATTTGCTAGGTAATTTTACAAACCAATTTTTCAGTGTAATGAATTGGATTTTCCGTTGAGTGTTCTAATTCTCTGGCCTTGTGCCACCATAGGCTAAGCCTAGGCAAGCGGCGTGCGTGCCTGTTTCTGTGCATAAGAGAGAGAGAGAGGAGAGAGAGAGAGAGAGAGAGAGAGAGAGAGAGAGAGAGAGAGAGAGAGAGGGTGTAGGTGTGTGTGTGTATGTGCATACACTTAGATTAATGACGATGTTCAAACCAGCGTACCTAAACGTTAGGAAGAATTTATGGGAGATGAAGAACTGCGCTACATAGTACGACCCTAAAGATCACTCGGGTTTCTTACATTGTTTTCTGCTCAATAAAGTTCTTCTCTTTTTCTTCGACCTGCAATTATTCTATTTACCTCGGCGTAATAACAAAATTCCTGAAAGTAATCGACGCTAGAAATTCGCGTCTGGCAAATTTACCTACTCACGAATATTTCCATTCAATATCTTTTTTTTAAATCTTCTCTCTCTCTCTCTCTCTCTCTCTCTCTCTCTCTCTCTCTGTGTGTGTGTGTGTGTGTGTGTGTGTGTTTTGTTTAAATAGTAATTGTCCGGCTTAGGCTAATTCTCTAATTTTAATCTAACTTCATTTGTATTTTTGTTATCAATAGAAAAAAAAAAAGGAAACAAAAAGAAACAAAAAAGAAAGATTTTAACAAGCAGTGTTTGAATGTTTTCTGACGAGATGAGAAAATCGCAGTATAAACAGCTAATCAGGAAATGGAGCGGAAAGAAAAGTCATAAGAATTATAAATTGCGAATTGAACATTTTTTCGGTAATTGGTTTTAAGTATAATGCTTGGAAAATCAAATGTAATTAATATTAGAAACAATGCTACAACAATACTCCCAATTTTTCCTCCCATTCTTAAAAAAATGTCCATTTTCAAACCATTTTCAAGTGTGTTGACTGTACACTCATTAAAAACGTTTATTAGCCGATACATTCTCCTGTTGTAAATATATCTTTCCCACCGATTGTGGTTCAAGCCAAAGCATAACCCTATTTAAAAAAAAATGACTTTATTGTTAAACAGGTATTTCGGACTTTGAAAGGGTGAGTTTAAAACAATTTCTTTGTTATAGTTATTTACGAAAGGTCGTCAAAATGCGCATCCAATGAGTATAGAACTCGCTATTTAAGTAGTAGCAAAAGATTTGCTAAAACTAGCTTGCTAATTATTATACCAGGAGGAGACGCTCTTTATTAAAACAAGCCGTTCACCACGGTTAAGATGTGACATAGGATCGCCATTTTGCAGTGTCCAGTGACGATCGAACTCGCTCTTCAGTAGTAATGGATATGCAAGAACTGGCTTGCTAAACATTATACCACGATGGGATACCCGTACTTACCAGACTCGTTCGCCTGGGGTGGTATGTGACACAACGTACGAGGCATCCAGTATTGAACTCGCTATTAAGTAGTAATAGAACTGCGATACTAGCTTGCTAACCATTGCTCCACGATGGAACACCCTTTGTATATGTGTTGTATTTATTCAACATACACTAAAGTTCGTTTTTTCGATCATCACTGGATTCCTCATACTTGCGACCTCAGGTCACATCCGGGGTAAACAGGTTTGGTAAATATCTACTCAAAAGTACCTTTCTAATTTTCGTAGACATTATCGGGGGATGGAGGTTAAACGTTGGTTATGTATTTCCTATGTGGGTGGGAGTTAGCATTAATAGCTAACAACTTCTTGATGGTAAAAGCCAAAAAAAAAAAAAAAAATAATGAAATCGAATTGCATTAATACTAAAAGTGTTTGTTTTGTTTTGTTTTACGGCATATCAACCTCAGTGGGCCATTTAATGCCGATAAAGTTTTGAAATAAATCAATTCTTAATGGATAATACAATTTTTTTATAAATTCATTTTTCTATTTAACCCATAGATGGGACCCTAACATGTACTACCACTCCGGGTCAGAGTGGACCAGGGAGCAATGGTGATGAAGGGGTGCTCAACATTCCCCAAACCTCCAAAACTGGAATCTCACCATCAGATAGAGTTTAACGTCATTCCCAGGACATGTAGACCCGCAGCCACCGCCTTCTAGCACCCATATGATAAAAAGGGGTTGGGGCTTGCCATGAAGGCAATAGGGTTGGGAAAATCATATAGGTGTTAGGGCTTGACGTGACCAGCCGATTGATCAGAGGGGGCATCTCCGACCGCCCGTCTAGCCCAAGATAGGACCAAAGTGGAGTAGTGCATGTCATGAACTGCTCATCCACCTAGGCTCTATCCTTAAGCATCACGGGTCGCCACCCACGACCAACAGGTAGCCCCATTGGGGGAGTTTTACCCCTCTGCAGAGGTGCAGTCGGTGCATTCTAACGCCCCACCGACAAGGCGGTACTAAAAGTGTAAAAGAAAACTTACTAAACATCAAGAAGTTAACATGAAAACATCCTAATATTCACCTGAATAAGTGACGTATACACATTGAAGCCCTGTTGGCTGGGACTGTAGAATACATCAGGTGCACATCTTCAGAAGGATAATATCCAGCTAATGGTGCCACCTATTGGCTGTGGGTGGCGACCCGCAATGCTTACGGACGGAATCCTGGTGACTGAGCTCTCTATGACATGCACCATTCAATTCGGCTAGACGAGTGGTCGGAGAGACCCCATCCGATCGGCTGATCGTATCAAACCCTAGCGCCTATATGATAGTTCTAAACGTATTGCACTAATTCCAATTACTCCCAAACCATTTTACATGGTTGTTGAGGTGTATTAGTGTCCTTGGTATGACGTTAAACTGTATCTAGTGGTGACTTTCACATTCTAAAGTTCTGAGGGAGTGTAGAGTACCCCTTCAATGCCATTAACCCCAGGTCTACTCTGATGCACAAACAGTTTAATCTCCAACATTGCTCTGTAAAATATGAGCCACCCCATTACAATATCAACAAGGAAGGCGGAAGGACAATGGTCCATGTTCGGTCATGTACTACAGATGCCCGACGAACCAATTGCACAAAAATTCCTGTAATTTGCTAAAATACAGTAAAACAACTACAGAACACAAAGGGCCGCTATTTCATAAATTCACTGGGTAAGATGCGGGATGACCTCCAAAATTCTAACACAGGGGGAACTAAGATCTGGCAAGCGACTAAGGTAGTTAAGAAGGCTAGCAACGGAAAGGACAATGCTGCTTCAAATGAGGAATGACTAAATGCTGCTGTATGATGTTCTCATCAACTGAGGTAGTTAAAGACCCTTGGAAAGAAATGGACAGTCCGGCTTCAAATGAGAAAGTACAAAATGCCATTGTAGTAGTTTCGAAGTTCCTATAACAGCTACATTAAGGTCAAGTTACGCTCAAAGCACCGGTTTACTCTTGGTCCTCAAACTTAAGTAGCGATGACCCTGTTCAGTATTTAATTGCGTGAGCACTTAAGCAACAGCAGGTTAATCAACAAGAGTTTTTTGTTTACCAAAATCACTTGATTCGGCATTAAGTGATCCAAAATGGGTTGACATGCCCTAAAACCAACCAACCAACCAAACTACTTATCAACTTCAGCTGTTCTTGATGATGATGATTTACTCTAATTCATAGTAAATCATTATCACCAAGAACAGAGGAATAACATTTTTTTAGAAAGCTGCCATTTAATATATTTACGACTGAATTTTCTTTTATTAATTAGGAAGCAACCAGAATACAAAAAGATATATGAAAGCTTCTATCCGACATAAATAACAAAACAAAAAGAAGTTCCTAAAGGAATATGTTATCGTATTACCATATAACAGAGAAAGAAACTGTAATAAAGTGTAAATAATGAGGAGGTATGAGATAAACAACTCCAGTATATTCTTCAGTGGGAAAAAAAGGAGGAAAAAAAACCTAAAAAGCAGAGACGCTACTTTTTTTTCAAAAGATACATTATGTTCACATTCAGCTATCTCCCGTTACACAAATGCAAACATATATCCATTTTTATCATCCTATTTATATCTATCTCTATAGCGCACCATTAAGAGACATTGTATCTGGTGCCTAATCGGAATATGATATCCGCATTGAATGTATTTCCTATTACGCTGTTCATCAGGAATTATAGCCACCAATGAAAATTGGTATTGGGTCGCTGGAAACTGTTTAGAAATGTATAAAATCTTGTTATTCCGAATGTTTACCATAAGAGACATCACACATACATAAACGAGGTGTAAACGCAATGCATCGAGACTGAAGCATTTCATTGATTTTAATTTTGAAATTGAAAGATTTCGTCGGCGAACAGCACTTTACGAATGAGAACCTTCGTGACTTTCGTCTTGGCACGAAGACGGGCGATATTGAACAAGTTGCCGTCTGCCCCAGTGTGTATGTAGACCCCATCGCTGCAGTCCATGAAGGTGTACTGGAGAAGCATTGAGAAAAATATCTGGAACAGAGTAGGCGGAAGGACTTAGTCCCAAATCACTCTACTGCGGACTGGAAATGCTTCCGATATTGCACCATTAAAATAGTCTGTGCTGTGCATATATAAATGGAAGGAGATAATGATTTCAAATAGTATGGGAGGGCAAAC
>CM042139.1:99837341-99892341 GCA_023376005.1 Doryteuthis pealeii | reverse complement strand
GTGCAGTAAAGTGGGACGCTGGTGGTAGGTGTGGCGCTCCGCCTCAGATGCAAAAACAATCTCCCTGGTCTAGCGCTAGTAAAAAGGGGATATACTCCCTCGCTGTCTGGCTGATAGCGACTACGTCGACTTTACGTTTATAGCTTTAAAAACAATACTTTCAGAAAAACACAAAATGAAAATACATCTCTTTAGCATATTTTCTGACTGAGCAAGATTGTGCAATTAATAAGGATGACGGGTCTGTAGCTTTTTTGATGATGTGCTTTTACAGTCTCATTAGGTTCATCCTCTAAACCCAATATTTCCAAATTCTGGAAAGGTGCAATTTGGCATTGCATTTATCTGTCAGACATCCGTAGGGTTTTGTCTTTAATGCTCCAATTAGGCAATATATATATATATATATATATATATATATATATATATATATATATAGCCTAATTGGAGCATTAAAGACTAAACCCTACGGATGTCTGATACCATATATATATATATATATATATATATATATATATATATATATATATATATATATATATATATATATATATATATATACGATATTAAAATATATATATATATATATATATATACTATATTAAAATGAAATTATAAATATATATATATACTATATTAAATGATAATATATATATATATATATATATATATATATAATATATATAATATACGATATTAAAATGAAAATATAATATATATATATATATGTGGTGTATATACGATATTAAATGAAGTTATCATATATATATATATATAATATATATATATATACGATATTAAAATGAAGTTATCATATATATATATATATATATATATATATATATATATATACGATATTAAAATGAAGTTATCATATATATATATATATATATATATATGTATATACGATAGTTATCATATATATATATACGATATTAAAATGAAGTTATCATATATATATATATTTGATATTGAAGTGAAGTTATCATATATATATATATATATGATATTGAAGTGAAGTTATCATATATATATATATATATATATAGGATATTAAAATGAAGTTATCATATATATATATATTATATATATATATATATATATGATGTTAAAATGAAGTTATCATATGTATATATATATATGATATTAAATGAAGTTATCATATATATATATATATATGATATTAAAATGAAGTTATCATATAATATATATATATATATGTATATTAAAATGAAGTTATCATATATATATATATATATATATATATATATATATATATATATATATATATGTATATACGATAAAGTTATATATATATATACGATATTAAAATGAAGTTATCATATATATATATATACGATATTGAAGTGAAGTTATCATATATATATATATGATATTGAAGTGAAGTTATCATATGTATGTATATATATATACATAGGATATTAAAATGAAGTTATCATATATATGTATATATATATACATAGGATATTAAAATGAAGTTATCATATATATATATATATATATATATATATATATATATATGAAGTTATCATATATAATATATATATATATATGATGTTAAAATGAAGTTATCATATATATATATATATATGATATTAAAATGAAGTTATCGTATATATATATATATGATATTAAAATGAAGTTATCATATATATATATATATATGTATATACGATATTAAAATAAAGTTATATATATATACGATATTAAAAATTAAGTTATCATATATATATATATATATATATATGATATTAAAATGAAGTTATATATATATATATATATATATATATATATATATATATATAATATATATATATTTATTCCGTTATTCTCATTTCTATATTGTTATCAACTTCATTTTAATATCATATATATATATATATGATAACTTAATTTTAATATCGTATATACATATATATATATATAATATATATATGTATACACGATATTAAAATTAAGTTATCATATATATATAATATGATATTAAAATGAAGTTGATAACAATATGGAAATGAGAATAACGGAATAATTGGAAACGTGTGGAACGATACATTGTTTTTCTCAACTTTTGCGTGCAGGCCAAAATTGAGAGAAGAATAACGTGGCGTTCAACTGTTAGTATCCGAAAAATATTTTAAATTAACTTATGGATTACATCGACAGGGTCCTGAAGAATCATTTCAATTGGATTGAAACCATGGATGGCCCTTTATTTTTCCTCTGATAATAATGTTATCAGTATTATATATAATATATATATATATATATATATATATATATATATATGTGTGTGTGTGTGTGTGTGTGTGTGTGTGTGTGTGCGTGTGTGTTAACTTTATTTTAATATTTTAGACTTTAAATTGGATTTGCTAATTAAGAGCATTAAGCCCATTAAAATAATTTATATCCTCACCAATCAATTTCAAAAAACGTTTATATTATCTCTCTCTCATGCTATATATATATATATATTATATATATATATATATATATGGTTATATTTCCGTGTACATGTAAAGTCTGTAGACTGGTCTATTTCAGTATCAGCGGAACGACGAGTGGGTCTAATCCATTTTCACAAGACCAGGGCGATTATTTTAGCTGAGATGGAGCGCCACACATACAATCAGCTCCCAGATACTTTACGCAAAGATAATATTACCCAAGCTTTACTACTCATTCGCTGAGTTAGTGGAATCTGGTTTTGAGCCCGGAACCTTGTGATTCCTTGACGGATGCTTTACCGACTGAGCTAAAACCAAAACAGACAGTCATACATGGCTTTATAAAGAACCGAATCATACACACGCATACATTCTCGCACATATATTGATAGACAGACTGATAATTAGATGTTAAGTGAAGAAGAGAGAATAGCTGTGAAGATAGATAACTAGACAAGGGAAATAACGGGAACTGGCAGCAAATGAGAGGTTGGTACCCGCGTAAAACGGTACAGGTTTGAAGTAGTTGTACTTTAAGTGCTTAAAACAGGCTATAATTATATTTTCGATCGGTGTTGTTCCACGCTTTCGATGAATGGCAGACCGATTGAGTTACGATAGAAAAGCAACTAAAAATTAAAGATGAAAGAAAATATCAGTGAAAATTAATAATAATAATAATAATAATAATAATAATAATAATAATAATAATAATAATTGAGGGGTGGAAATTTGGTATTAAGAAATGTGAATTGTTAATAATGAATGGGTGAAAAACAAACGACAGAAGGAACAGTATTACCCAATCAGAAGAGCAGCCAGAATTCCCAGACAGAAAGAAAGTTACTGAAGATATCTGGGAATCTCAGAAAGCAAGCCAACAGAGAGGAAATAAAACACAAAGTAAGTATGAAATACTTACAGAAGAACAAGGAAACTAATGTAACTATTTGCAGCAGAAACTTAGATAAAATAACCATAGTAAATAGACTATAAACCCTTTCTAAACTGGACAAGGGAGGGGCTCCAAAACGTGGACCAGTGAAAGAGAAAGTTAATATCTATGCACAACGCCATACATAGGAGATATACTTTTGAGAAATTGTATGTTAAGATAAAACGGTAATTCTTCCAAGCTGTATCCATGTGGGTACTACTACAGGGTTGTATCTCTTAGACTATCACGAAACCTTGAAATAAAATTGCAGGGATTGGATGCTCACTTGAATCTGTCGTCAAAGTCACTTCCTTTTTCGGATCACATAATTTTGTTATCGTTTTTTTTTAATTAGAACATTTTAAAACTTTCACAAGCTATAGTTTGCCTTTGAGTCCATTTAAATTTGGCATTCTTCTTTCTTAATTCAGCAAATGGTTCTACTATGTCATTGTGCCTTTGTAGATATTTGCTATAAAAATTAAAAGGTTTCTAATTCCTTTTTTTTGGTGTAGATATTTCCAATATTTTATTTATCAGTTTGCCGTCCGGTCAAATTCCTTCTTTAGATATTTGGTATCCTAAACATGATATTTTATCATAATTCAATTCACATTTATCATACCAGCATTTTTTAATTTGTTTAAAACTTTTTCAGTTTTTTGTTTTAATTCCTCTTTAGTGTAAGCACCTATGCATATATCGTCTTGGTATATAATTATATTTTTACACCCTTCGATAGAATTTAAAAATTTTTTTTTTTGAAAAATGTGACTTGATGGACTCCATCGTAGTAAGCCGATAGGTGTTAATTGTAATAATTTCTTTTAACTTTTCGTCAATTTCTATATTTTAGAAATTATTTCATATAGAATAAATCCATAATTTCGTTCACCCCTCTGGAAGGCTTTCTGGTCTTCTAGGTTCTTCACCCTAATCAACGCTGTGAAACATCTAATCCATGTTTCGACGTATTCTTGGTCCTCTAAAGAACCTAATGCTCCATATTCTTATGGAGTGAATCAGTCTCGCGAACACACGTTGTCTTCAAGCAATTTTAGCAACCGTCTGCCTTACTAATGAAGCAGACTGCTTGTATAGTAAAACCTCATTTGCATACGATCCTATAATTAATACAAAGACATCCCAGTTGAAGAACAATAGTGGTACTATTTAACCCATAGCTGGGGGTGAGGGGTTTCATACTTTTTCCAAGTGTATTAGTCCACAAATGAACGTAATAGCATGCCTGGAGTTCGAACTCGCTTACTATGATGTTTCAGTCCAGCATATTAGCCCCTGCGCTACGGGGAATTTCCCCTGGACAATGCTGGAGAAGTAAGAACAAACCCATAAGCGATGCTCTGCTATGAAGCCTTACACATGGACACTTCAGTGTTGGCCGAGCACCAAAACTTACATCCATCAGATCTGCCCGAACACAGAGGCCTTACCAAGAGCGATGGCCGATAGAATTGAATGAGAGAGAGAGAGAGAGAGAGAGAGAGAGAGAGAGAGAGAGAGAGAGAGAGAGAGAAGAGAGAGAGAGAGAGTCAAACAATCCATGTTGATGATGTTGATAAAGTAGGAATCAGAGACTAATTACAACTAAAAACTGTAATAGCAAAGGTAGGACAATGACAAATAGGAACGCAGTAATTATAAAACCGAGGAAACCAAAATAGTTATAAAAACAACTGCATTGATACTTCAGAAGACAAACTAAGGAAATTGCGCATGAGATTAAATGGAAGGAACAATTACGCGTGAGACGATTGCTGATTGGACAATTCTGCATACAAATTCGGAATCAGCATACTCTATTTAGTCTAATACATATTCTTTTATTAGGGTAGCAGACTTCTTTTTAATTTTAATTTTAGTTTTAGTTTCCCAGCGTTATTTGAGAGAAAAAAAAAACAAATCCTGTTATATTATTACAGCATCAACATCTCGTGATCTCTCATGTAAAATCTCATTTTCTAGTTAGTCTTCGTAAATTAACTACCAATGCTATTTGTATTACGTGCTGAAAACTAAAATAATAAACACCATTAACATTGAATGCAGATGTTACTGAAGAGTCGAGAATAGAAGAAAATAGGACGTGGAACTAAAGAGAAAAATAGAAAGAAAAGAAAGTGCAGAACGTTTTCTTAAATCTGATTCTGTCGAACATCGGCCAATTAATTTTTTTTATACAAGAATTGACTTCCATACTAACTCAGCGATACATTAGATTTGGTTGTCAGAAATACAGAAATATTTTTTTTATGGGGGGTCTTTATATCTCTGTCTGGTTGTTGGTTTTTGATGTAAATTTGATTGAATAATTTGGTAAAAAGATGTTTTGGACAGCAATTAACCAAAGCCAAATTAAATGAAGAAGACCGATTTGCATTAGCTGGCCTTTCAGAGAAGAGACTACATAATTGTTTTTATGCTTTGTTATACGATGGTGTAATATTTAATGTTAGATTGATATCTGCAAAAATAGATAACACAAAGATTCATAAAAGGAATAAAGTCTAGTCGATAAATTTGAGAAACATCATTAACAAATCGAAATATATCCAGTCAATCTAAGATCTATGTAATGTTTTTCTTGGTTGATTGGTTGCTTGGTTCTATGACTTGTCAACACTTGTTGGGTTATTTCATACTATCATATAGTACCTAAATCATGGGAAGTGAATAGTCCAGTGAACAAGTCCAGTGATATACTCTTGTTTCTCTCTTCTGAGGGAAACAACAAGATACCACTGGACTTATTTATTCAACCGAGCAATTGTTAATTCCATCTTGTATCGTTTCGTAGTAAACCCTTTTCCCTATACTTAATATTCGTTGTGTTTCTTCCTATTATTTCTCTGTTAACTCTGAGTTACAACACATACTAAGTACATCATTCTATGCAAGAAATTATATAATTTCAAGTAATTAATGAAAATAATCATTTATAAGCAGTCACAGATTTAATTAATTCTTCATAAAATAATTTGCACGTAGTTATAGTTATTTTCCCAACCCATTCGATATGGGTAGGATGTGACAAGGTCAAAAGTATGGAGCATCCAACAAGGATTGAACTCGCTATTTAGTAGTAATACATTTGCGAGACTAGCGTGCTAACTATTACACCACGATATGACGCTTTATTTGCACGTAGTTATATGGTTTAAAGTATTTCTGTCTAATCCTATAAGAGTTTGTGTTAGGTTGTTGCTTCAAGTTTCATTTCATCTTCAATTAGGTTTACTAGTACAAAATAAAAAAACACCCTCCGGGCGATGTAAAAATAGATTTTTGAAACATATTGGCTGAGAGGTGGGAGTAAAAAATTCAATGTCAGCGAGTTTGTACCCTAAGTAAGTAAAATCATCAAATTCATTAAAGGATTAAAAAATAAAACAATTTCAAATGTAAACTTTAAATATGTATTAAAATAAAACAAACTATATATAGATATATAATACCAGTTATGTATTTATCAAATATTGTTTTAAAAAACAATGAGGACTGTCTAATCTTGCATGTTCAAATGTTCAGTGTATTTATTCTGTTATGACGATTTTGGGTAATGTGACGTAAGCAGTGACTTAATTTTTGTTACAGACAAAACCGGAAGCGAATCTCCATTATTAATAGATAATACTTATCTCACTCCATGCATGAATGCATATATGTATGTATGTATGAATTAATGATTCCTATTTATTAAGCCCATTTTTCTCGTATCTATCTATCTATTCTATTTGTCTATCTCCGTTCAATTCAGCTGAGAAATAGAATGGGGTTATTTAGATGACTTAAAAGCTATAGAAAGATATATTGATGGGATACTTCCCTTACTTTGCAAATGGAAAAGGAAGGAAGTTCTGTAGATTTATGAAAAGTAATGCGGGGAAATTTTAAATTTCCTTTTTTTTATTATTTTAGTCTTTCCATTCAGTTTCCATTGTCGTTTTGTTCGAGACCTCATTACTTTGTTGCTGGAAGATAACGTTATTTACAGAACAGAGGTAAAAACGAGAGAACACAAAAAAGCTTCTTGCTGAATATAACAACTAATATTACTGCTATGAAAACCATCACTACCACGACTACTTCTTTATTATTTATTATTATTATTATTATTATTATTATTATTATTATTATTACTTTTAGTTTCTTACAATCCTTCAACGGTTTTTCCCCAAAAACTAGACTGCAGGAAGGTTATTATTATCATCATCGAGTTCTTCACAACTGCAGTAGCCGGTGATTCCCTGGAGGCTGAGTGACAGCAAGTCTTCTCAGGTCTCCAGGACTCTTATGAGTATTATAACCGATTTCAACAATGCTGTTAGCAGTATGGTCTCAATTCTTCTTTTGATTTCCAGTTCCTCTCGTCTCTTTTCTAAACTTTTTCGGACCGTTTCAAGTGCACCAATTACATTTGGTAGCACTTTTACCCTCATATTCCACAGCTTTTTCAATTCTCTAACAAGGTCCAGATATTTGTCTATCTTTTCGTTTTCTTTCTTCTTCAACCTGTAATCTGCTGAAACTGCAAAATCTACCAATTGACAAGTTCTCTTTTTCTTGTTAATCAATTCTATGTCTGGTCTCCTAGCTGGGATAAAGCAATCCGTCTTAATCTCAAAGTCCCAGAGAATTTTATGTTTCATTCTCAAGAACAGATTCAGGTTTATGCATATACCATTTTGTTGTAAGGTCAAAATTTAATTTTTTGCGTAAATTCCAATGGAACACTTTCTAGCCCACTCATGCCTAACTTTGTATTCTCGTTCTGCTAGTTTGGTTTATGATCTCATCTCTGTCACTACACACTACACTTGTTTTGTTGTGTTTTAACAATTTTTGCTTTGATATAATCTGTTCTTATGGAATTGTTTTAAGCAGCAATTATGACTGACTCGGTTTCTCTCTTGATCTTTCCTCTTCCTAACCATGTCCAGGTCTTTTCATGACAACCTCCCTAATTTGTCTTTTGAAATATCCACATCATTGTTTTATTATCCTTATTTCACGCCATTCGAGTTTTTCCCAACGACCTTAGCCGGTGGTCCACTGGAGGCTGAGTGACAGTAAGTCTCCAGGACTCTTCTGAGTATTCCAGCAGATCTTAACAATGCTGTAATCTGGATGGTCTCGATTCTTCCTCTGATTTCAAGTTCATCCAAATTCTTTTCAAGGACTCTGGGTGACCGTTCCTAGGGCACCAATTACAACTGGTACGCTCTTTACCTTCATGTCCCACAGTTTTCTTAGTTCTCTGGCAAAGTCCAAGTATTTGTCTGTTTTTTTTTTTTCGCTTTCTTTCACGGACGGCAAAATCCACGAGATGACAAGTTCTCTTCTTCCTGTTGATTTGCATCAGGTCTGGTCTCCTGGTTTGAAAAAATCATGGATATATTTGAATGTCTATGAGATGCTTTTTTTTTCAAAATGAAACTAAATAGCATATTGAACAAGTATTTGCATACATCTTCTAATCTTTGGACAAAGACAAAAGTTTTGGGTATCCAGTGAGAATCAAACTCACTAACAACGTTATGCTATCCAAGCTCGTTAACCACATTATCACCTGTGCCGACGGATACATATGTCTATGTAGGGTTTCTATGATTACACATTTATTTGTTGTTATGATGATAAAGCACTTATTCGTTTCAAATGGTGCTAAGCAGGTAAGTAACAAGTAGTTTTCACTGAAGTTCCAATGACTGCAAGTCTTATTGGCTCCATAGGACTTTTCTAACGATTTAATCCGATCTCGTCTATCCTGTGATTAGTCACTTGTAAATTTCCCAGTTGATCACCTTTTTTACACAGTCGTAGCTACATTTGTACTTCTTCTCAGCAAGTTTGCTGCGTTAGCTTATTATGTTGTTTACTTTTTCAGTTTTTAAGAGTTATAATGTAATTTTTATTGCCTCGGATTTTTGTGGAGCGAATGTGGGGTATGTATTTCAAAACGTAACTTTCTATGTATCTACATAGGTAGGTAGGTAGGTAGGTATGTATATATATATATATATATATATATATATATATATATATATATATATGTGTGTGTGTGTGTGTGTGTGTGTGTGTGCGTGTACGTGTGCCTGTCTGTGTTTGTGTGTGTTTGTACCAAATATAAGTTGTAAACGTACATAATATCAAACATATATTCTAATAAACATAGTCAGGTATGGATTAGTTAGTTTTTCTTTTCTTTTTCTTTTCGTATTATATCTATTCATATTACATTATTTTAGAAAAATTTCAAATATGCTTTCGAATACCAATCACCTTATTAAAAAGAAAAGATGCCTATAGAAAAAAAAAAGATTTCTTTAATAGTTACGCATCTTTCGTTTTCATTTTGAAATTAATTCTACCTCTGGTTAGACAACACTATATTCGTCAGAATATCCTGATGAAGGTTTTTATAATAAACAATTTAACGCCGGCATGAACAAATAAATGTATCTTTTGGAATATTTATTCTTATTTCAACATACCGTATTTTACTACACACATTATATACACACACACACACACATATATATATATATATATATATATATATATATATATATATATATATATACATGAGTTTAGAAAATATATTTTTGACTTTTAATCATATCATTCAGTTGCCATCACGTTCCCGTGTAGAGATTACGAATTGAACGAAAATATTTTGAAGTTGTTTGATGAGGAATGATTCAAAATTAATGTATCGAAATATGTCAGGCGTAAATTGAATAACGTCCTTGAAATCAATTGGGTTTATATTGCATCACCGTAAATATGTTCGTTGTTTCTGTTAACACGATACCTAATTCTTTAGCTGAGATCATTTGAAAGATGTCTGGCAAAATTTTCCAAGCGAGAAATAAAAAAAAAAAGAAAGAAAAATGAATGCACACATAAACAGACACATCGCAATACAAACATATGCATACGCAGCCACAGGCCCACCCAAACAGATATACATATTCGTAAAGATAGATGTAGTGTTGCTCAAATATCTGAGATGAATTTGAAGAAAATTATCAATCTGTTCATTGATAAAGTTATCTATCATTTTTCGTACATGATGAATTTTTAATTCCCCCCAAAATAATCAGCTTCCCTTTTTTTCTTCGGTAATATAGTTTGATTTATAACCTACAGAGAATTAGATTATGTGTTATCAAAATCTCATACAAATTATGTCTTTTACACTTTTAAAGGATCTTCTACTGATTTCTCACCTATGCATTCCTCAGTTACCAAGTGACTGAAAATTACCTAAGGCCGTTGAATCTTTAGCTAAGCCATTCTAAATCATATATATATATATATATATATATATATATATATATATATATATATATATATATATATCAGCGTAGTCTATTTAGTCTAATACATATCCTTTTATTAGGGTAGCAGACTTATTTATTCTTTCTTTTTAGTTGTTTTTTTTTAGAACAAATTAAAAAAACAAATCCTGTTATATTATTACAGCATCAACATCTCGTGATCTCTCATATATATATATATCTTCTTTCTTTTTTTTAGTCGGGGCGGCCTAATGTCGGTATTGACCAGACAGCAAAGGAGCCTATCCCCTTTTCACTAGCGCTATACCAAGGAGATTATTTTAGCATCTGAGGTGGAGCGCCACACCTACCATCAGCTCCTTACTTTACGGCACAGATCCCTGTGCTACTCATTCGCTGAGTTGACGAGGACCGGTATCGAACCAAGAACCTTGTGATTCCTAGTTGAACACTCTACCGACTGAGCTAAACCGAACCGTTCTATAAAGGTTCGTATTTCCGTTAGCTGCGTATTAAACATAAATTCTAATAAACATAGTCAGGTCTTGATTAGTTAGTTTTTCCATCCTACATTTTTTCTTTTTAAATTACCTCTATTTATATTTACATTTGAATATTCTTTCGAATACCAATCACGAAATTATTATATAAAAAAAGAACGGTGCTTGCGTAAAAAAAATATTTTTTTTCTCTTACTTGTGATATCCCGATGGAGTTTTTATGACAAACCGAATAGTTCTTACAACGACTTCACCGTCTACAAACAAATCTATATTTCTTAATTCTAAATAGAGTCGGATTTATTCCCATATTTTACCACCCATATATACATATATATATATATGATTAAGTCAGAGTTTATATATTTGAATGTGTGCGTGTGTGTGCGTATGAGGTCAACCCCGCTTGGTTACTAATAGTTTATCCTCTATTTGAGTTTCAAACCAAGCACTTGGTTTTAAAATCGCATAGGCGAGAAAAAGTAACCGCATGTCCACATTACACTTATTTATATATAAGTGCTCTATCAATGATATTAAGTACTATTTACTTATTAATTCAGCACACTAGCGTACAGCATTATATATATATATATATATATATATATATATATATATATATATATGGTGTCCAAAGACATATACAGACTTTGATTTATTATGACCACAATCCCTTTTGAAGAAGACAAATATAAAATATTTTGAAATAGGTGTTCGCACTGATGATTGTTCTGGTTCACGTACTGCTCATAACGGCAACATACGGAATTGCAAACACCATGAGTTATCTTGAGTATTTGAACAGGTGACTTTTCTGCTTAAATCATCGTTGATAACACGAACAGAAGAATTGAAAAATCCACGATTCATTTCAATTGGCATCTGGGTGCATTCTTTTTCTATTGCTGATCTCAAGTCATTACTTGTTTCAGGTTTTATGCTATAAACCTTATCTTTAACGTTTCCGCATAAAAATCTTCAGAGGGGAATGAGGGTGTAACTCAGCGTTACCTCTTCCTCCAATCCATCTGTTCAGCATATCTTCGTCAATGTAGGCTCTCACATTACACTGACGATATGAGCGAGTTATAATGATTCAGAGTGTCTACACCCCCCACACATATATATATATTTACCAACCCCTCCGTACGAGCAGGATGCGACATAAGGTCAATTTCTTAAGCGGAGTTTAACAGGTTTGAATTCAGAGTTTTCCTTCTCCTAGACCGGTTGCTTAACCAAGGTTAAAGAGTCCAGTCTGCCCTACTATTTTCCCATAGCTGGAGGGAGAGTAGGATTCATACCTTTCCCAATGGTATTAGCGCTAAGTGAAATGCAATTACCACGTCCAGGATTTGAACTCGGAGCGACGAGTCCATTTCCCATACATATACATATATATGAGGTTAAGTAAACGAACAAATGTGTTTATTTTTTATATGGCTTTAAGCCGACAATTTTTGGAGGATATGTGCTTAATTGAAGTCATACCTAATTTTGAAAATTAATTAGTTAATAATTAATGAATTTAGGCGGGCATATATGTTCAAATGTAAGGCTAAACGAATCGAGAAAATGTCAATCCCTGAAAAAAAATGTATATATATGGCAAAAGACTATTAATAACAGATAACTCCGTGTTTCATGTCTGCAATCATGAGATGACATTAAGTATATATTAAGATGAAATAATTTTCATAACACAGATGATTTGTCGGCGACAATCATCGCATGACATTAAGCGAAACAATACATCTGTATAAAACTAAATTTATTGTTATAAATTTAGTAACAAAGCTCAGATGTGTGAGGTATCAACCTTTTCATTTTAACTTTAATATTGCAATCTTTGCTTGTTTTGCACAGCTTACACTGTTTATGTATTGAGCAGTTTTACTGAATTTTACAATATCTCATTTACTTGTAAATTATTTTATTTAAAATAGTTTCTAGTAGTTTTAATTGTTTACTCCGCATTATCATTGTTACTTGAAACTATGTAACTGTGCGCAAACAAATGATTATTATGAGATAAAAACTAATTACAGGAAACTATATGATTATTAGTATTAGAGAGGAATACTTGAGACCATACAAGTGTGAGCAGATTATTCCTATTAGATAGTGATATTTGATATAACTGTGCAGAAAAACCCTTAGGAAAAGAATACACAAAAATGTATCTGTAAATATATATATATATATATATATATATATATATATATATATATATTATTTTAATGGTTGACATGCAGTTAAAATCAATCATTTAATCAATGAATAAATCAACCAATCAATAAATTAGACACTATAACAGAGACGGAGCTTATTAAGATCAAACGAGGCTGAAAGCATTGGTTCCCACTAGATCACCGAAGTTAAGCAGCAATGGGCCTAGTGAAGACTTAAGCAACAGCTGGTATTTTAAACAACTCGAATCCTTTATTTATGAAAATGGCAAGATTCGGTATTAAATAATCCGAAAAGGGTTGATATGCCGTAAAGCAAACAACCATAGAAGACGGAGCACGTAAAGAATCGTTGTTTTAAGCGTGTGTAATGTTGCAACTTTTTCAACATAGCACCATTGACTAAGCATTTTTGCAAGCAATGAACAAAGAACAAATTACATGGAGTGCTTGTCAAAACTTTACGCCAGCCGAGGTGACATATTTTTCAAACTGACATTCCCTGGAGATAATGCTGTCCACATAATCCGTTTTTCTTGTCGTGTAGATGTACTGACAAAGGTTCTCTTCCTTTAATGCGGGCATTGTTGGCTGGGGCTGCAGAATAAGACCACTGCACTTTTGCAGAGGAGTAAGACCTCACTACTTTATGGTGCCACCTTTTCACCGTCGGTGGCAACCCGTGATGCTTAATGATGGAATCCTGAGTATTGAATAGTCCATGATATGCAACACCCCACTTTTGCTCTTACTTGGCTAGACGGGTGGTCGGAGAGGTCCGCCAATCAATCGGCTGGTCACCTCAAGCTATATTATTGGTCCGACAGTATTAATCTGATGGTACCCCCTTAATTATTTTTATCATATGTGCAAGAAAGTGCGTCTAAAGGTCTTAGTGTCCTTGATAGGACGTTAAACCACATCTAGTGTTGAGGTTCCAATTTTGAAGCTCAGGGTAGTGTGGTGTATCCATTTATTGCCATTACTCTCAGGTCCACTCTGATTTGGAGTGGTAGTACCTGTTAGGCTCCCATCTAGTATATTAAAATATGAGTTTTTGAAAAAAATTAAAAATATGTTTACAAACTTTGAATAACCTAAAATAGGTCTTCGGCATAAAAGAAGTTTGACATGCCGTAAAATCCAACCAACCAGCCAACCTGACTTTCATGGGTTGAGAGACGTGTTAGACGATCTTAAAACTGACGCCGCTATCAACCATTGCTGAAACACGTTACTACTTTCTATTAAAGTCATTTTTATGGAGCTAAGGATATGCTGTATATCATGCAGAGACTTAAACTCCCCTCTTAAAAAGAGGGTATTCTGGATTTGACACATCACATGGTGATATTCTAATTCTGGAGATCTGGGGAGGGTGGAGTCCGCCTTCATTGCAATAATGCCCAGGTCCACTCTGACCCGGAAGGGTTGTACCTGTTTCAGCAACTTGGACGTCTTGCATTGTATCCGGGTTAGGGATGGGACCATATCAGGCACTACAACTTCGGATCAGAGTTGACCTGGGAGAAATATCAATAAAAGATCCCTCGACACGGCCCAGAGCTGCAGAGCTGGAGCTTTTCCACAATATTCAGTTTAGTGTCATGCAAAGAACACTCATTTTTGGGGTAGGGGTTACACTCTGCAAGAGATGCAGTAAGTACTCTGAGCCCCTCGGATAATAAATCTTTTTAAGTGATTCAAATCAAGAGTTACACTCTGAATTCCTGGAAGTTTACCGAGTACGAAAAGATACCTGAATAAGGCAGTAGAATACAACGGTCTAAACATTATGAGTATAGCTGATTTGAGTTCTAAGCTCAGAGTGAGAGCTACGTAATAATTTTTATAGCTGAATAATGATTCTATGAATAACAGATAGTATACAAATATGCTTTTGCCTCCAGTTAAATGTAATCGTGCTTATTTCTTAAAGATAAAGGAATCGGTAAATAATCTTTCCAAAAACGTAATTACAGTAAATGTGTAGGCTACAGTTCGTAAGGAAATCTTAAAGCGAATTAATGCTGGTTGTCTGGCCTTTAATTAGAATACTTTCAACACACGGCATTAGATGGAAGGTTAATTTGCTGAGACGATAAAGCTGTAAATTGAAAACAAAAAATTAAATAATAACTAAGAAGAGACAATAAACCAAATAGTCTTTCAGAGAAAGATATGTCTGGAATTTTGTACATAGTGAACAGGCCTTTTGAAAGTGAAATGTGTTAGCAAGCTAGAATGGTGGAACATTACTAGTAAGTTCGAGTCTCACTGGATGCCCCCATATGTATTTACCCAACCATTCAACACGATTAGGTTGCGACACAAGGTCAATTTTTAAACGGAGTTTAACAAGTTTGGATTTCAAGTTTTCCTTCTAGACTAGTTGCCATACCAAGCTTAAAGAGCTGGAGGGAGAATAGTTGGAATCATATCTTTTTCAAGGGTATTAGACCTATGTGAAATGAAAAACAGCTCGTCCAGGATTTGAACTCGGTTCACCGTGTTGTCTCTATGGGTTAATAGTTGGATATTACTTTCTCTTTAACCTTGGTATGTTAACCGGTCTAGTAAAACAAAAACTTGTTAAACTCCATTTAGAATTGACCCTGTGTCACACCCTGCTTGTGCGGGGGTAAATATGTATACTGTTCTCATTCTGTCACCCATGCCTTAAACTATCTTGATTCAGTCCCTTTTTTAAGTGATTTGAATCAAGAGTTAAACTCTGAATTCCTCGAAGTTTCCCGAGTACAAAAAAGACACCTGAACAAGGCAGGAGAATACAACGGTCTAAAGATTATGAATATGGCAACCAAAATGAGTATAGCACTACTCAATGTATAGAGAATAATAAAAACAACAGCACCTCATCTAAAAAATATAGACCTATATTGTGAGTGTATGTATGGGGTACGGAGTATTACATAGCCTTATACTTAATTCTTGTGTATATAATTAAATGTTGGGTTGTAGGTTTGTCAAAGCATATTGGGTTATCTAATGTGAAAGCTGGTCTTTTTCTAAAAGCAATAATATGGTTTCGAGTAACAGTTCCTATTTAATGATAATAATGAGCATTTGTTTGTAGACATGGATATGTTCTTAAGTATTTCTATCTAATAACATTTATTTGCGCATAATTGTCCACGTACAAGTATTCCTATTTAATGATAATAGTTTAAACACAACTAATAATAATTTGCACATGAATTCATGGTGTCAAATGTTTAAAATAATTTCATAGTTCCAAAGAATTAATTAAAATAATAGTCTGTAAACTATTGTAAGTTTTGTTTTGTTTCTTTGTTTAATACCATATCAACCTTTGTCGGTTATTTCATGCCAAAGCCATTAATTTGACTCATAAGTGATACCATAACATCGCATTAAAGTGGACCTGGGAGTAAGGGCATTGGTGGGATACTTCTTGACTAGAACCTCAGCACCGGATGCAGTTTAATTTTATATCAAGGACAAGTTATTTTTAGTAGCAATTGGAGGTCTTACCCCTCTGCAAGGAATAAAGTCAGTGCATTCTAAGCGGGATATCATTTATTATATGATGTTTGTTCACTTTTAAACCACATATTATGTGACCCACCTTAACATTAACCGTGGGGAGACTCTCGTAATGAAATAGCGTGATAGGCCAACAGATTATTGTGGATACGATTCTTATTGCCTCTTCCATACTTATTATCATCATCATCATGTCGCCTTAACAGCACGGATTCCCATGATTATCTCACTCATCACCCATCCCTGTTGGTCATCACTTCTGGAAAGTCCTCTTTTCGACATCCAGTATCCGCACAGAGCTGATCAATGTAGTTTGTTGCTGGTCGGCTATATAAGGCAGAATGCATAATACTTTCCATGTTCGGCACAGGAGTACCGGAAAAGTCGGAAAATGTAGCAGTGAAAGAAGAAGCAAGGACGAACTCATAAGTGACGTTCTCCTGTGATCAACTACACGTGTAGGCGAAACAGATATAAACAACTGTAATCAGGTCTGTACGTGTTCTGGATGCCACGTTGAGGACCTTCCTGGGGTGATGACTGTTATGTACGGTTAGAGAACTTTACTAATATAAAATATATGCTAAGTACACTATTTCTAAATGCATGTAGGATATTAAAAATAAATACGGTATAGATCCTATTATAAAATCGGAAATTGTAAAAAGCACTCAGTAATATGGGCCGGCTGATAAATACTGTCTTTTATGTTCAGAAGAAATAAAATAGCAATCTCATGCGATAATAATACTAAATAGTTACTAAACCACAGATCCGAAATTCGAAACAGGTGTCTACATAAACGCGGATGGCAACACCGATGAAAAGACCTAGGAGAGTAAGGCTTTGGACCGTGGGCAGTGGAGAAGAGCTTTACAGGAGGGCACAAAACAATTTGAGACCAACCGTATACAGCATGAGCAGTTGCAACGAGATATTCGCAAGAATAAAAAAGTAGACACCTATGGGCTTCAAATCGGTCTACTATGTGACCAATAGGGAAGGCTGTGTATGAGCAAGGCTGGCCTGATCAGTCACCAATCTGTGCATCGGTGGGATGGAATAATAAAATACCCTGTACTCCCTGGATTTACCTGTAAATGTGCAAGACTTTGGCAGGACTAAAGAGCCACTTTCGTGCAGCTCATTGTTGAACTTTTTGAAGCTCATCATTATATTCTTTGAATTGTTGAACATTTTTTTATTTTTTATATATATCAAGCAATGGCAATACTTGAACACGAGTTTGCTGCCATCCTGGCAACTTAACAATTAGAAAAGTAAACAGACAATTAGTAACACAAACGTTATATGCAAATATCATCTACACATGGAAATAAGATAAATGACAATTGAATAAAGTAACGACTGATGGTTTAACTTTTAGCCTTCCTTTTTCTGCTGAGCTATTTTTTTCTTCAACGGTCAGCGTCCCATACTGTGAATATGCTATTATTTACTTACGCTTTTGTGCTTAATTAATTAATTTAATTAATCTATTGCAGTTAGCACTGATGATCCATATAGGGAAACTCGAACAAAACTCGAGTATTTCAGTTTACTAAAGGTTAAATGATTGTTTAAGCATGTGATTTAATTTATCTTACGTTTTTGGGGATATTCAGTTTTCTGATTTTAACTATCGTTCATATTTTTTTCATTTCTAATGTTTGAAATTATGAAAAAAATTGTTTTTGTAAGACATGAACAAAAACTTCTTTAGAAAAATGCAGTAAACATTCAATAAACATTTCGAAGAAGTGCTAAAGAATAAATTATTTGTAAAGGCCGAATAAATCTGGGAAATGGAATAAATAACAAATAAGAAATGAAAAATATAGTGTGAATGAAAGCAAACCAGAACAAACGGAAGTTTCAAACAAGAAGTTCACTTACAAAGGAAGTAAATAGGATGGATATATATATATATATATATATATATATATATATATATATATATAAAGATAGAAAGGAAATAAAGCAATTAGAATATACAAATAAATAGAAAACAGGAGAAATATTGAACAAAACGAAGGCAGCAAGAAATAATAGAAGGAAGAATGATGGAAATGAAATACGTAGAGAGGAAGAAGAAATTAATAACAAAGACACATAGAAAATACATCAACAAAGAAGGACAGAAGGTACATTTGGAGAAAAAGATAAATTAGAAAGAGTGTCGACAAGAATGAAAAGAAAACGGAATGGAGTAATGAAGGAAAACAGCTAAAAATAGATTAAAAAAATAAAAGAAGATCCAAGAGTAAAGAATGTCAATAAGAAAGGGAAATAAACAAAAGAAAAAAAGGTCCAAGAGAATATGATTTAAATAAGAAAAAGAAAAAGACGAAAGAAAAAGAAAAACACAACGAGAGGAAGAAAATAAATAAAAATGAAAGAAGGTCCGAGTGTAAAGAGAGTAAATATTAAAAGAGAAATACACGAAAGAAAAAGATCAAAGAAAGAAAACCAAATAAAGAAAAATGATCGAAAAATTTTTAAAAACAACGAATGAAAAAATAAAGAAAGAAAAAAGAAAAAAAGAAAAACGAAGCTATGAAAAAAGGCGTAACTAACAAAGAAACACAACAAAAACAAGATATTCTAAAATCACCTTTAATTCATTTACAAATATAAGAAGAATAAGTAAATGAAAGAGAAAATGAAGTCTTGTAATTGAGAAAAATGAAAGAAAGAAATAAAAAGTACGACTCTAACCATTGTTTTTTTCTCCTGCAGAGAATTCCCGCCTCTCGAAATGGGTGTTCTGATTATAACATTAAACTGTGTCGGGTGGCGAGGCTTCAGTTTTGGGTGTGTGAATTGTCATGAATTTATTAGTTATATTATTCAATTTATTGCTGATTTCGTACATTGGCAATTCTGAAATATTCAAGTTTACGGAAATATTTCCATGTCAGCATGGGATCGGGCTTGATTATTCAGCAGGTTAAAATTCTTGCTTCACATCGACCACAACATTGATTACAACTTCAAACTATATTGCTATGTAATTATCTATCGTCGTATCAAACATTGATAATTACATGTCCATGTTTTATGTAGATACTTACACCCATGAAATTAGGTTTGCTTTGCTTTCTTTGTATAATGACATATCAACCTTCATAGGTTATATGATTCCAAAGCCATCCATGTAGATTTGGTACTATTTAACCCATAGGTGGAGGGGATGAGATAGTTTACACTTTTCCCCAGGGTATTAGTCTGAATGTGAATGTAAGAGCAAGATTGGAAAACGAACTCGCTTACTACCATGTCGTAGACCAGCAACTTAGCCACTACACCACGGGGATACCCCCGTTGAAATTAAAAAAGTAGATTTGTTTTTGTCATTTCAGCCAAATATAACAGATTATAATAATTCCCGGGACATTATGCAATCAAAACGGATATTATTAGTTATTATCTATTGCCAAACTCTACAGCTTTTAACTAAGTTTGAGAGTTGCTGGTTTCATACATTCGTATAAGTACATTCCACAATTGTTTTTGCGTCTGAAATGGAACGCCAAACCATCAGGTCCCCACTTTATCGCACATATCCAAACTATGTTACTCATTCGCTGAGTTGGCGATGGCCGGTATCGAACCCGGAAACTTATGGTTCCGTGGCGGATACTCTAAAAAATAGTTAAACTGACTGCCATATTATGTTTAACTTTTTATTTAAGAGCATATTCACAGCGTAAAATCAAAATAGATTTTAGTAGGTATTATTTATTACTAAGCTCTACAGCATTTAACTCCAACAATGTGCCTTCTTTCATATATTTATTTGGGGGTTGTTGTGTTCCTACATTTTTGTAAGTACATTCTACAAATGCTTGTACTGCGATATTTTGTCTTTTGTCTCAATACTGTAGAGTTTGGTAATAAATAATAGCTAATAGTATTTAGATTGTATTTCACTCCAAGTATACAGTATTTCATTTATGTATTATTGGATGGCTGTTGTTTACCTTCATGCTCTTAAATACAACCCACAAATGCTAGCACTGTAATATAGTAATATCTTTCTTCATTCAGTTTCAAGAATGTAGATGTTGGTAATAAATAATACCTACTAATATCCGTTTAGATTGTATAATGTTCCGTTAGAAATAGTATACAGTGATATAGGTTGAAGGACCTATTGTCGGTATCAACCGGACACCAAGGGAGCCTATAATCTTTTCATAAGCACTAGACAAGGGATATTGCTTTTGCGTCTCCGCTGGAGCGCCAGACCTAACACCAGCTCCCCGCTTTACCACCAAGATCCAAGCTGTGTTGACGAGGGCCGGTATCGAATTTGGAAAATTATGGTTCAACACAGATGCGCTAGCGACTGTGCAAAACCGACAACCATATTATGTTTAACATTGTGTTTGAAGGCTTATTCACAGTGGAAAATCAAAACGGATATTAGTAGGTACTATTTATTACCAAGCCCGAAAGCACTGAAACTGGAACCAAAACATATGCGGCAGTCCAAAAATAAATTCACCTCCATAACTAAAAAAAACATTTATTTCAAATCAATATTCTGCTGAAGTCGCATTTATTGTTTTTTTTTTAATATTACAGCTTGTATCCTTGATGACATTGTCCTGACTAAAGTTGTACCGTCACTGAAAGGATTTCCCATTCAAACAGAATCATCTTTAAATTCTCTGTAGTTTTATCTTTGGGTTAGAAAAAAAAATTTATTAAACAAGCATTGGTTAGGACGTACTTATTTATAGACAGGACAGTGCTCGACTGCGAACTCAATATTTGTACTATTATGTTCACTTTCGGACTAATACCTTTGGGAAAGGTATGAATCTTCTCACCACCTACCGAATAAATTAGATAGTAACAGTTATGGGTTAAATAGTACCACCACTGCTCTACAATGGTGTGTTTGGCATTAGATTAACCACGAAATTTGATATGTCATTAAACAAAGAAACCAAATTCATTTATAGATGATTATGTAGATTGTGTATTTCCTTACTTAGCTATGTTATCTGTCTAGCTTAAAGCAATTTTTAGACACCCACTGTGAATCGACCATAAAAGGCTGTCCACAAGTCTCACTAGACTACTGATCTGACACGTTCTCCAAGGCAAATACATTGTATCGATACGTTTTTCTTACACGAAGAAACATTATTTTGTCTTCCCTGGGCTGCAAATCAAGGGATGACCTATTTGAGGACGTATTTGATTAAATGAGAGACAATAAAACGAATTTTCACATAATGAGAGCAGTTTATCTAGAGAAAACTTGAGTGCGAGTAATGACTGTGTGGAGGTAACCAGTAGACATTGTCAATTACTGACATTGTATCCATTGTAGGGGTTAGTCAAATGTCCTTCCTGTCTACCAAAACAAGTTCATCTAAATAACTGAATAAAAAGTCTGGTAAATTTCATGATGTTGATCATGATGAAATTGGCCGAATTTCTGAGATAAAGCATTTACATTTATTTTCAATTCGTGGTTAATAATTTCATCTTATTTGTATTACTTGTTTACAACTAATAGATCAGATAACTTTAAGTTATCCGAACTAGAGAAACCATTGCAATTATCATAAAATCGTACACCCTATATTTCATGAATATATTGAACGGAACTTACAATCAAGTCTGGCTGAAAGCAACGGTTCCCGCTAGAACACAGACGTTATGCAGCGATGACTTTTGTCAATACTTAATTTGGTGATCAATTAAGAAACGGTAGGTAAATCAAATTACATGAATATGACTTGATTCAGAATTAAATAACCTGAAAAGGCTTGATATGCCGTAAAACAAAACAACCATCGAACTAATCTATTGGACGTTTGCTGTTTTCCAGCATTTATGTAAGTACAGTCCACAAGCGCTTGCACTACAATATATATAATAGTTTTGGTTACATAATTCCAATACTATAGAGTTTGCTAGTAAATAATACCTACTAATATCCGTTTAGATTGCATTTCACTCAAACGGTATACAATCTTTCATATATATGGTTGATGGCTGTTGTTTACCTACATTCTCTTAAGTAAATTGCCCTGTGATATAGTAATGTCTTTTGTTTTCGTTTCTTTTTAATAAAAAGTTAAGGAAACGCTATATTGAGGTCAATGAATCGGTATTTTCCTGAATTTATCTTCAGCAGTGGGGTAAGCCACACTTATAATACTTGGTCTCCTTATATGACTTTAAATTGTTATGGAAATCCAACCAGCTGATAATGATAACCAGTTAGGCGCTGTTCATGCCAGACAGGAATGTGAGTTTCCATCTTGTCGGAATACATTTTTATCATCTATACACACTGCTTATTCAATAGTGACAGAATGTACTAGAAAATAAGAAGAAAAAACTAAAAGGAAAAGAAAATAAGAAAAAATACAAACAAATAAGACATGAACAAAGAAAAATAAATTCGTACAGTGTATATACTAGGAAAGTTTTTCGACGAAATGTCATCCATCTGATTTTTCGTCTCATATCGATCTAATAGTAAATATATCATCGTAAAGTTTTTTTCCCATCGAGCCTGACGCATGAGTGTCCAACAGTACTGTTAAAGATGAGAGCTGTTAGACTGCAGGTGATTTATTTATAGTGGCAAAGGCTTGTGTATGACCAGTCACACTTTTTAGATGAGGTTATAACGGAAGAAAATAGGCACCTGGGAGACACAGATTTTTCGGACAACCTCATCTAAAATTTTGAATTTAGAGTCTTTCTTCAAAAGCAGTAGCCTTCAAAAGGTTTACTATTTACATAGAAGGAGAGATGGTTAGTTTGTTTTTCTTAGTTGGATTTTATTATTGGGTTGTTTTATACAGTAGACCTTTTTTTTTATTCATCCTTGTTGGATATTCAATTTTTAAAAACACATATTTTATCTATTTAACTCATAAATGGGTTCTTAACAGATAAAACCACTGCGATTCAGAATGGAACTGAGAGTAATAGCAATGAAGGGGAACTCCACATTCTCCAGAAATACAGAACTGGACCATCACTATCAGATGCAGTTTAAAGTCAAATCTGGTACACGTCACGCACACATATGGCCAAAACGGTTGGGAGTTGTCATACGAGCAATAGGGTAGGGCCAATCATATAGATGCTAGGGCTCGATTTAACCAACCAATTGGTCGGAGGATGGCACTCCGCCCGCCCACATAGCCACAGCAAGAGCCAGAGAAGTTTTTAAAGTCAAACTGCTCAGCCACCAGTGTTCCATTCTTAAGGATCACGGGTTACAACCCAGGGCCAATAGGCGGCCCCATGGATGAAGTATAACCTCTCTTCAGATGTGAAGTCGGCTTATCCTACAGCCTCAGCCAACAGGGCTGGCTGAGATGGGTTAATGTTTTTCTCAAAAGCAAAGTGAAACGCAAAGAGACTCAACTAGAATTTGAACTCGGTCCCTTCATTTACTACGACGATTATTGTTTAGTAACAAAAGTTTTCTGGTATATCATAGCCAATTCTTTTTTGGGTGATGAGACTCACTCGAACAAAAATACGTGATACGATCAAAAAGTGACCCCTTTTGAGAACAACGCGACGGACTGTCATGCGCACACAGTAGCGAATGAACAGTATATTTTGCGATTATCTATGCCGCCTGGAGTAATCCCGTGGATATTCGGACAAGCATTACACTTGTTTTCGTGATCACATTCGCCTGATTATATGCCATTTCCAAAAAACTCGAACAGAAAACATCCATCAAACTATCTCAAACCCGAAAAGGAGGGTGAGCCTCGTGGCGCAGTGGCTAACGTGCTGCACTGCAACATTGTAGTTATAGAGTTCGAACTCCTGACACGCTATAACATTTACTTTCGGGTTAATACACTTGGGAAAGGCATGAAGCCTCTTATCTCCCAAAATATTAGTTGAATATTACTAGTACTTTTCTCTTACAAGGATGGCTTTGGCATTAAGTAACCCACTAAGGTTGATATGTCATTAAACAAAAAAAAAAAGAAACATAAATCCTTGAAATGTTGAAGCAGGCTTCCGATAATGAAGAAATAAGCTGAGCAGGTGTTTTGAGCCTCACCCATAAAAAAGGATAACTACAGGGCGAGGTGACGTTCAACGAGAGTCACTTCAGGTAATGTTGAATAAATTAGAGGGTCATCATCAGTGAATTGATATTGTTGTCATTTCATTTTGATAAATTTAGCAAAAGCACACGCGCACCATGTAAACGTGTCAATTCACAATATGTTGAAAACACAAAAATCTTTGTGTTGTATCAAAACGATCATTGCTCACTGTATTTGGCATCCTACGATGTTTGCATTAATATGGCATATCCTGTCCACAATTGATGAATATGATCAACTGGGAGCCAATAGGTTTCAGATTTACCTGTTCTCAGGTAATATACATTTTCCCTGAAAAAAAAAGCGAATGAGCTGACGTGTAACTAATCAAATAGAGTTGAAATAAAAAAATGTTTATATGATATTAGACACACGTTTGAAGATAAAGGACATGGATAATCGCCGAAAAATTCTCAGAATACGAGGGGCTTCCCAAACGGAATTGGCAAATGTGAGTCTATGGCTTCAGCCTATCTAAAGACAAAAGGTGAGCCATGAGGAATGGTGACTATAAATCTTCTTTGCATAAATGTGGACACCCTGCAGGCGTCTGTCTTTTTCTTTTCAAGATCCAATTCATACTTGTTTGACAAAGGTGTTTATTAATGTAGCTTGCTATATTTACAAATAAAGAGTGCTGAATTGTCAGGGATGGAGCAGATATAATTTAGAATAACTTGTACAGATACTACGGCATTTGCTGTCAGTTTCTCACTTTAACTTTATTTGAAATAAGTTAATCTAGTTGTTTGATACATATTTAATAAAACCATAATATTCAACTATTAGATTAAATATTTTGCGTCCTACCTCTTATTATTTTATTTACTGTTTAATGAATAAACAAGATAATTAACATCTGTGCTAATTCTATAATTTTATTTTCCAGGGCTCAGTACTATTATATAGTTTTTTCCAACTGGACTTTAAAATCTGAAGAACGGGCGTAAGTAACGGAACTGGTGATAATTCTGCGTGCTGTTTCATTTAAATCTCAGAATCAGTACCCCACAAAATAGCAGATGTATGGATATTTACTTATCATCATAAAAACATTCAAAGTAAATCGAACTAGCATGGTGGGTAATGCATAAGAAGTAAGGACTAACCTATAACCGATGTTATCCTGAGGGATCCTATACATGAACACTCCAGTGTTGGCCGAACAGCAAAATCATATATTAAACTGCTCTGTACACACACTAGATACCATCAAGTGAGCTTACCAAGAGCGATGCCCGATACAAACGGGTAGCGATATATATATATATATATATATATATATATATATATCGAAAACAGATTCGGCAGTTAGACGTTTTCCACAAAGGTTGCCTATGAGCAATCTGTGGACTCACCCTCGAAGAGAAAATGTCTAATGCTGAACTTTTCACCATATGTGACATTGACGGAATGGAGAGCTTCCTCATAAAATCACAATTGCGCTGGGCTGGTCATGTTTTGCGAATGCATGATGATAGAATACCAAAGATTCTCATGTATAGTCAGCTTGACGGTGGTCAAAGAAACGTGGGTCGACCATTGCTCAGGTTTAAGGACAAGTTGATAAGTAACCTATCAGCTGCAAATATAGATTACGCTACTTTTGAGCGCACAGCACTCGATCGTAAAACGTGGAGGACTTTGGTTTACAATGGTATCAAGAATTTTGCAGCATCGGAGGTCACCAAGCTGCGTCAAGCTAGAGAAAGGTATTGTCCCAGCAATACATTCTAATAATGCACACTTTTGTTTCATCTGTGGACTTCTTTGCAAATCATTGGCAGGTCTGAAATATCACCTGCGATTAACACACAAAGTTAAATGAAGGAGGTTGTCGGAACCTCATACGTCGAAATCGACGGGAGAGTCTATCATATATATATATTTCGTCATCCACAGACACTTTTTAAAGGTATCACGTCTCCTCATTGTGGCAAGATTATAGTGAAGAGAGAGAGAGAGAGAGAGAGAGAGAGAGAGAGAGAGAGAGAGAGAGAGAGAGAGAGAGAGAGAGAGAGAGAGAGACTCACAGTTGATGTTCGGACTCGTGAAACTGAAAATCGTTCATTGTATTCTTTAATATTTGTTATATTTCCACTACACTTTCGGTACATTTATTCCCCTTTCGTGAATTGAACACTTTCACTTTTCACTGTATTTATAGTTGATTTAGTTTTATCGAAGAGTGGCCATTGAAATTCCAACTGTATTTGATATATATATATATATATATATATATATATATATATATATATGTGTGTGTGTGTGTGTGTGTGTAAAGAAATAACAAAAGACTTAGAGATTTTGTATTATAGTCTATTTCAGGGAGCTATAATGCAAAATCTGTAAGTCTTTTGTTATTTCCATACTTTGCTCTGTGACTCTAACAATAAGAGCACACATTGATCTCTCAAACTGCGACAGGTTTAAAAAAAACTCCTATGTCGTAAGGAAGATATCCTCTCTGGACTTTTGGATTATATATATATATATATATATATATATGTATATATATATATATATATATATATATATGTGTGCGTGTGTGTGTGTGTATGTATGTGTGTGTATGTGCGTGGGTGGATTTGCACATGACTATTCCGAGATAGCTACGAACGAACCGACAGAGATAGAAAATACGAGTATTGAAAGAGATTAGAAAAGGAAAATTGAAAGACTTTGAATTACTGCTAAAGGGGAAACTTAAAAAAAGGAAGGCTACTTGATCAATTAACATTCATATGAAACGGGTATCTGAGTAAATCATTGATTTCCCTTGAAGGGATGAACCAGGAATCAAAATAAATGTTTTAAAACTAGTTTCATGCATAGGTGTAACAACCGATTCCTCACGCTGCAGGTAATTGTGCTATTGTTAAGTGCTGCAATCATGAGACAGTGGGGATGTTTGGTACAATATAAATATTTACCAGGCTTAGTATAGTCATGGCACCAAACCAAACATGTGAGACACCCAGTGAAAGAGAAATCACTAGTAATGGTCTGCTACCCTACCTCGTTAAAGGTTACACAATGACAGGCATCTTATTTGAGAGAATATTTGTATTTAGCTAGTTTGGCACGAAGCCAACAACCCCGAGAGTTTTTAAGGACATACCTCAGTAAAGTCATAGGGGACAATATTATATGGTGACTGGCCTCTGGTTATATTCATAATCGGTTTAGCAACCTTCATATGACTTCTCAACCATTCAGAAAAACACTATACACACATACATATATATATGTATGTATATATACACACCAAGAACAAGGTGTGTCATAAGGTCGGCTTCTTGAAACAATATAATAAATTACAATAAAAAAGAAGAAATATTGAATCGACATTAAATAACCTAACGTTATTGCGCATTGTAGAATAAACAATGTAAGTTGTATTTATTTATTTTTTGCTTAGATAAAAAAAAATAATTGGCGACAAAGGGAAACTAAACAAAAATGCGGCGTGTTATTTTAAACATACTCTGGAAGCAGCATCCTACAAAACAACAGCTGTACAGCCACTTACCTCATATTTAGCAAACCATCAAAACGAGCAAGAGATACTGGACACAGCAGGAAAAATTAGGATGTTGGCTGTCCAGTGAAATATTTACATTTATCAACTCTGTGAGGAAACTGGGGGTCATATAGAAAACTTGCCAAGTGCGATGGCATTCAGCGAGGCAGAGAATTAACGTAATGCGTTATGTCGGCACGCTTTAATCATATATATATATATATATATATATACATATATATATATATATATATGGAGATACACGTACTTCAAAGGTTATCTTCGTAGAAAAGTTCAAAATCTTAGATGCTGCTGTTTGCATTTTACATACCGATAATACTTTTGAGAAAGGTATGTATCCAACTATTCTTCCTGCAGATATGAACAATTAGTAGAACGGACTAGGCTTTTAACGTTAGTTTTCCAAGCGGTTCAGGAGAAAGAAAAAATGACCTTGCGTTACATCCTGCTCGTGTGGAGGGGTTGATATATATATATATATATATATATATATATATATATATATATATATATATATGAACATAATTTTCCTTTTTTGAATATTAAGCAGGTAGATTTTTTAGATTTATTATTTAATCCATTTATCTCTTAATATTTGTTTTCTTTATTTTTAACTAATGAATAACTCCTTTTGGTTTCTCTTAAAGGAAAATATATTTAGATTTGTCTTGGTAGATTATCTGTCAATGAAGTGCTGTATTTTTCTAGGTCTTAATATTCAGATGAGAGACTTATTCTTTAATATATTGTAATTTGTCTTGAAGTAAAATAAGCAATGTATTATGTTATGTATGTGTATGATATATATTTATATATGTATGATATATATGTAAGATAGACATATATATATATATATATATATATATATATATATATATACATATGTGTGTGTGCGTGTGTGTGTGTGTCAATTCTAACGCTTACCCAACCATCTCTTTGATAGCAATCTTCCCTCTGTAAAATAGATATCAGAAAAAAGAGGGGGCTTCCTGTAGTACCTAAATAGGAGGGGACTTGTGGACTTAATCTAAGTTAAAACATAGATATCGAAGTATTACACGCCTTCTCTCTCTTTTTTTTCTTGGACAACAGTAAAAGATAGAGAAACCTACATGCCATACGGTCACTTATTACATGAAACCATGGGTAGCAGCGTGGTGGATGTGAGACACGGTGGACGAACCCATAATGGGCCAACGGTATATCTCACAAGATGCTGGGCGGATGAGACCAAAGGCCAGGATCAAACAGTTCAGTCAAGAAAGTACTGCTCCTCATCTCTAAGTCTGGCGTCTATTGATGAGTTAACGAAACAGCCGTCGAAAGATATCGATGACATCGAGCCAACCAAATCTATGAGAGCACAAACAAATATAAAATCATAAACATCGCCCGTCCCGCTGATTCAGGTGCGCGTTCACGGATTCGAGCGCTGGCCCGTGTCGAAAAACTGGCTACAGCTCCCCAACAACATCACACACACACACACACCGCATCACACACAGGGCGGACAAACAAGACACACCCACTACCAACGTCGCAGCTCTGACCACAATATCTAAAAAGACATCCACAGAACGTAGTAAAACACACCTACTGAGGTGTAAACAAACCTTAAATTGAGCAACATTTAATGTCAGAACACTAAAAAGGATACACCAACTACCTGAGTTAACGGCGTCTGCAGCGGATAAAAATAAAGACATAATCTGCGTACATGAGCATAGATTTGATCATAGTGAATTGGAAATAAAATATCACGAAACAGGTAATGAATGGACGTTCGTGTCGGCATCCTCGTGGAAAAACTCCACAAATGCCGCCATATGAGGTGTAGGAATTCTCCTCAGTCCCCGTGCGATAATAGCACTAAACAGTGTAGAAAAAGGCCAACCAAGAATTATATGCGCTACGTTTATTGGGAATCCCTGCATGACAGTAGTCTCGTGCAGTAGCCTCACTAATGTCAGCGAAGAAACGGACATCAAAAGTTCTATAATGAGTTAGCCTCCCTATGCAGACAGAATCCCAAATACATTGTCCTGGTCATTGGGGACAACATGAATGCGCAGATAGGCAAAAACGAGAACAATAGATACTGCCTACATAATATCCGAAAGAGAAACGGCGAACTCCTAGCAGAGTTCTCTCTTGAGAACAGGCATACACTGCTTAAATACAAAATACCAAAAAAAGAAAAGGGAAACAATGGATCTACACATACCCAAATAATACAAAAGCCCAATTAGACTATTTCCTAATAAATGAAAAATGCATAAATAGTGCAATGAACTGCGACGCATACTCCTCTTTTGAAGGAGTATCCTCCGATCACAGAAGTCACAGCAAAATTACGACTAAGCCTACGTAGAAAAACAAACCCAACTAACACCAATCTACATAACCTTAAGAAAGCCCAGATAGACCTAACCAAAACATACAAAAAAGAACAAATAGAATACATGCAAGTACAGATAAATGATATCAGACAATCAGTAGATAACAGACAGTCGCGATTAGCATGGCAAACAGTAAATTAAATTAGTGGTAGGAAAAGTACCTCTAGGTCAAAGCTAAAGGCAACCAGCCAAAAAGATAGACTTCAGAAATGGAAAGACCACTTCCAGAAATCCCCATAAAATCATAGAAATAATACCCAAAAGATTGTAGATAGATAATTAGACATCAACCCGAGGGATTTCACAACTGAAGAACTCAACGAAGTCTTAAAAAAGCTAAAAGGTAGAAAAGCTGCAGGACTTGACGAAATACCCACTGAGGTATGAAAGATGGGAAAGTTAAATGACATACTGCTTAGGCTATGCAATGCAGTATATAGACAAAATAGAATAAATAAATGGACGTAAGGCTGCATCCTCCCATTCCCCCAAAAAGGGAGACCTCGGAATCGCTAGAAACTACAGAGGCATAAATCTTACTGCTATTGATAAGATATATAATGCCCTTCTTATTAATCGCATCTGACCCTAACGAAGCGCCTTGAGAATAAGCTAGATGGGAGCTGCACAAGAATGCTGCGTGCAGTTTTAACAAGCCGTAAAAACTGCACCCCAAAAGGAAACAGCTGTATGGCCACCTGCCCTCATCTCAGAAACCATCCGAGTGAGACGGACTAGGCATGCAGGACACTGCTGGAGAAACAAGAACGTGTTCATGAGCGACGTTCTCCTGTGGAAGTCAACACACGGACATGCTAATGTGGGCCGCCCACCAAGGACCTACATTGACAAACTATGCGAGGATGATGGTTGCTGCACAGAGGAACTCGCTGGGGCAATGAATGATAGAGAAGGTTGGCGAGAGATTGTCATGGATATCCGTAATACTTGCGCAACATGATTATATATATATATATATATATATATATATATATATATATGTATGTGTGTGTGTGTGTGTGTGTGTGTGTGTGTGTGTGTGTGTGTTGAGAAAGGAGTGAAAAAAGAGTGAATAACAAAAACATGGATGTGAGTACAATTTAGAGGAGAAAGATTGGAAAACACATTAGAAAAAAGGAAAATACAATGAAATTGCTTCTCCTAATAGTAACTGAAGATTAGTCCTTGAACCTTCTCCAAATCACATGAACTGTCATCAGAACGTCACGGCAGTGATACGGTATAATCGCTTCCTGGAACCAGTTTGTCCGCCGTAACTATATGAGATAAATCAATGTAATTGGTACTTTGTTTCATGCCATGATCATTCATTCTCTTCCTTAAGATATACTATCAATTTCTTTCCTTTTACTTCTATATTAATGTTTTTTTTAGCTTCCAATTTTCTTCGTGCATTTTTTGATTGATTGAGTTTCTCTTTAATCTTCTATTCTTCTCCACCATATTAATCATCTTTGTCTTATTTCTTCCTTTGTTTTTCTACTTTTCTTTTCTGTCTTAGTAGTAAACTAATGGGGAAATTAGCTCGCCTAATAAGTGATAATAGCCCAAACAAAAAGAAGGGTTGTGTAACAAAAGGAGACAACAAAATGTACAAAGAAAACATAGCTCTCAAAGAAGAAATGAACGAAGCACATGAACATCTGAGAATAGAAGTTTTAGCCTCATTTTAAGAAGAAGCAAAATGTATGTTCTTGTTCCAGCGATAAAGTACGTTAACAACGGAACATTGTAAGTATTAATCTCTGGTAGATGAATGCCGTTGATATCTAGAGCAATCATTTTGAAACGGTGGTCTTAGAACCACAGTGGTCCACATACGCTATAAGGGTATCTTGAAAATGTATACTAGCAAATTCGTATTTCTTTTTACTAGTACACACATGAAAATTCAGTTTAACCAGCAACTACTCCAAAGATGTTGGCTTAGAGTGGCTTCTGGGAATCCATTGTTGTCTCAAAGGGCAGCCAAAATGATGCTACATTTTGCAACAATATATTTATGTGAAACAGTATTTTCAGCATTTCCATTTGGTTACTAGAGACAGATCTAGGTTTATTGTGCAAAGTAAAGTGCGTGTACCTTTGTCAAAAATATCAGCAAGAATTGCTTTAAATATATGCTCCTACATTTGGGGCGCTGGTGGTTGTTATCAGTGATGTAATCCGCAGGGTTCATTGGGAAGTTTTTGGTCTTCCAACATCAGACTTCCCTCGCCCTTCTGACACTATCAGAGGTGATCAAACTCCGGTACAACCACCAACCAAAGAATTGATAATTTGTGCCTCGAAAAGCAAACAGATCCTTCTTACTAAACACCATTACTCAGTGCAAATATTAGATGTGATTTTCATTAAATGATTTTGGAGTCAAGGAAATTGACCTAGAAACAGAAAGTAGTCTCGGCTCCTAAAAGTTTGATAATAACTCTTCTAGAGTAAGTTTCACTGAGCGATAAGTAACATGGCTGGTAGTAGTCAGTTTTAAAGAATAACTGGGGGAATATCAGTAATAAGATTTACGTGTGAGTGAGATTTTGCCCTTATATCAATTTTTCTATATTGTGAAAGACATTTAATGGCGTAATGGTTATCGTCGTAGGATATGAGCTAAGTTCAAATCTGAGATCAAATGTGAGTTAAAATCTCGGATGAGACTCTTTGCGTTTCCTCTCATGCTATTTCTCTTGGTATAGGTATGAATCTATCTCCCCTTCAAGCTAAAGATACAGTAGGAATAACAAAGGATAAAAGTGAAAACTGGCTTCTTTAGCCTTGCAACTGATCTAAGTGTAAATAAACTTTGAATTCTAATCTTTGTTAATAAATCAGATGTTTCATTGACAAATATTATAGTTAATTAGGTAGTTATTCGAATAAGCATAACAGTTATCGTCGTATGCAAGGAAAGTGGTGACTTGAGTTCAAATCCTGAAAGGGTTTTTTAAGTTTCACTTCACGCTACTTCCCTTGGGGAAAGACAGAAAAACATGTGTTCTACCCACCAGCTACGGGAGAATAGTAGGTCAGACAGTTATTTAATCTTGGTAAGGCAACCAGTCTAGGAGAAGGAAGAAATCTAATTTCGAACAAGTTTTACTCTGTTTAAAAATTGACCTCGTCTCGTAATCTGACCCTGTTCTACTGCATTTTTGTACGAAACTGCCCTTTTTTGTTTGTTTATAATTTTTGCAGTTATTTGATATCAAGTATTCCTATCTAATACTAATAATCCAAGCAATTATAATGTTTCAAGGAACTATTCCTATTCAACAATGTTAATTATGATTAAAGCATTCCTATCTAATACTGTACTTTTTTAAACAGATCTATTTGGCACACTAATATGTACTACCGGAGTAGAGTGGACCAGGGTGTAATGGCAATAAAGGTGTAATTTACACGCCCTTGATTTCCTCTTGGTCCTCATATCCGGTTTCAATTTAGTATCATACCCAAGACACTCACTTGGTTCAGGATCTTGCCACTCTGCAGAGGATACATACAGACAGCTAATTCTAAGCCCCACCAACCGAAATTTTGTTGAGGACTAAATATAAAATACTACTACGTTTTTGAGTGCTAGGCTTTGCAACAAACATTAAATTGGTAAGACTCCAGTCTCGGTACGTAATTGTATCTCTTCCAAAAGGCTTTGTCTATTGCCAAAATAGGAAGAAATAATAGCCGAAATGAACGTCAATGCATCAAACAGAAATGTCCTGATATTTTCTAAATCAAATTTAGAGAGAAAAAATTAAACTAAAAGGAAATGAAAACCATTTTTTTTCCAATGAAAGACCAGACTTTAAAAAAAATTATCATGTCTTGTCGGATTGGGCTTAAGAATACACTGAATGCATCTTTGTAGAATGGTAGGAACCCGACGAAAGGGGCCACCTGTTGCAAGATGACAGGATAGTGGTAGCTGAGCGGTCCCTAAACGCGGTACGTACTAAGTGGTCCACTGATACGCAACACACTACTTCGGCCCTTACTTGCGCTCGGAGAGGCCCGATCCGATATTGGCTGGTCATGTCAAGTCTTAGCACCTATATGTTTGTGTCGACCGCATTCTTCAAGTTGCTCTTATAACCAACATCAAAACCTTCTTATAGGTGCTAGAAGGCAGTCGCTGAAGGCCAGTCACCAGTTTATCAATACACATGAAGTTATTTCTACTAATGTTTTAATACACATGAAGTTAATGAAAAATTACCAATAGATTGATACAATGAGTTAATGCAAATTATTTCTACTAGTTTATAAAACCAGACCAAACGAATATTTACCAACTAACTATTTGATTACAAATCACATATACAAAAATACTGGATTTGTAATTTGCTATCTCACAAGGGTTGATATGACATTAAAGAAAATAACCATAACTATAAAAGTCATCAGTTAGAAAAGGGTTGAAGAATAGATCGGCTGAAATATTTTCTTAATTAAACCAAAAATGAGAGGTTTACTTGTCCAGACTTCAAAAGTATTAACAATAAATTTGAATTTATATTTAGTTATTCCGAGGCGTAAGTCATCTAATGGTTATCGTCGGAGGAAATTGACAAGGTGACCCGAATTCAAATCCATCACGAGGCTGTTTGCATTTTACATTGCGCTAATACACTTGAATCCAACTATTATCCCTCGATCTAGGGGTAAAATAGTAGGACAACCTAGGCTCCTTAACCTTGGTATGACAACCGGTTTAGGAGAAGGAAATCTCTGAATTAAAACCTTTTAAACCCCGCCTAAAAGTTTATCTTTTGTGGCATCCTGCTCGTGTATAGGGTTTAGGTAAGTACATATATTTAGTTATTAAATTATTTACTTTTATAGGTTTATGTATATAAGAACATCGACCTTAGGTCATCAATGAAACCCGGGCTCATTTGAAACATAGTTAAGAAAATAAGAAGTATTTCTTTTTCTAAATACAATTCACACACACGCATTATATATATATATATATATAAATATATATTCATATATATATATTCACTCCTCCTAAACAGGTTGCCTTACCAAGACTGAAGAGGTCTACTATTTACCCATAGCTGTTTGTTGTATATATATATATATATATATATATATATATATATATATATATATATAAAGTGGTTGACTTATCGGGGAATATAATATCGGGTTAATCGAAACTTCGACCGTCGATAAAATAATTAAGCGAACATGTCGGGTTTATAAAGAATATAAGACTGCTCAACACGTTAATAGAGCTGATTTAGTAAAATGTTACTGAGAGTTAACCAACTCAATATATATATCATAGAAGGATAGTCTACTATATATATTATAGCCACCGGCAAAAATATAGATACACCACTCTTAGAAAACATTTCTTCTGTTATTTTTAATCAAATTTGGAACAAAACTTATTTTATTTGATATCCACACTTTCTGGCTTTATGGAATATATCTCAGATTAATTTAAACAATTCATCTGCGTGAGATTCCACTCGTGATACTGACAAATTGTTAAAAAAATATAACGGTATTTTCTCTTTATTTGTTGCATATTTCAAAACAGGTGTCCTTCACCCACGTTACGCATCTTTCTCAGTGGCCATTAAAAACTTTGAAGCGCTTTATGCCCGGTTCAACAGAACAAATAACATACCCTTGCACACACACATACATACGTGCGCGAACCCATTTTCAATAGTAATTGATCTACGAGACTAGCTTTTTAACCACTATACCACGATGCATCACCCCTTTTATACCCAACCCTATTTGCCATGGGTAGGATATGACACAAGGTTGCCAGTATTGGGCACGCAGCGAGGATCGAATTCGCTATTCAGTAATAATAGATCTTTGAGACAAGCTTGCTAATCATTACACCATGACGGGTTAATACCAAGTGACTGCAGCAGCTTAGTCATATATCGATCATTACCTTCACTACCTTCTCAAATGAATATGGAGCTGTCGAATTCTGGCCTCACGTTATCAAAATATTGCAAATATTTTTCCTATCTCAGGCATAATATTAATTCCTTACCAAACAGACAAAATCCCTCGTCTAAAAGACGAATAAACAATGAAATATCAGTGAGACTGGATAAAATGTAGAATAAAACCTCTTACCGCCACTAGTCATTACATTTAACTAATTGTATTTTTCTGTTATGATTTCCCTCCTGTTTATTCAATAAACTTCTTGGTATTCAACCATCTGCACCCTTCAATACTATACAGAAAGTTAGAATATCGTGTGATAAACGTTCCAAATCTTCCTTTAATCGACGGTAGCTTTGAGCAATTTCAGAATCAGAAGTTTCGTGTAGCTAAATTAACCGAATTAATTCGATTTCAAATAGTGTCTACTCACATTACGTTATTCATCTAATTCATATTAAGAGAACGACGTTAAAACTACCTCGAAGATACACGTTTTTATTTCTTTTTCGGTTATTACTTACCTATTTCTGCAAGCAAAAGTATTTGTTCGAAATAAGATTAACAGAATACACTTTATTTCATGGCAATAGAAAAAATATCTCAGTTCTGTATCGTTTTGTTCAGTTTAGGAAAAGGGTCAAAAATCGAACAAATCTGAACGTCGTATGTGAAACGTATTTATGATTTTTCCTTCCGCACATTATAGAACGACATCATCTTATTTCCGATATTTAATATGGAAATTTGGGCCAATTATTCAGATTACATATTTACCCAACCATGCCACACTAGTAGGATCCGATACAAAGTCCATTTTAAGCGGAGTTTAACTGGTTTGGGTTCAGAGTTGTTCTTCTCCTAGACTGGTTGCCATACCCCATCTAAAGAGTCAAGTCTGTCCCAATATTTACCCATAGCTGGAGACAGAATAGTTAGATTTATAAACTTTCCCAGGATATTAGCACTATTTGAAATGCAAACAGCATCGTTAAGGATTAGAACTCGCCTCGCCGTGTCCATTTTGAAAACCATTACATCATGCGCCCCCAATCCTGCAGATTATAAACCAACAGAATTCTTTAAATTTGTATGAACCAGAAAAATCAATAAATGCAAATGATTAGATAAAGACATTATTAAACAAAACAATCTGAGAAATTTAGATTATTATTCTTATGAACAACGGTTAAAAAATAAACATTTACAGATCAAATGTTAGATTTTTTAAATCTTCTAAATATAAAGCATATTTAATTATTGCTCTTTTGTAAACTAAAGGTGTGATTTCAGTTACTAAAGGCGTTTTAGAGGAAGAAGTTTTTATAACTCGGGAATAGAGTAGGTATTTTCCCAACACATTCGATACGGGTATGATGTGACTCAAGGTCGCAAGTATGTGGCGTCCAATGGAGATCGAACTCAGTATTCAGTAGTAATGGATATGCATGACTGGCTTATTAACTATTATACAAGAATATGACGCCCAATTCGAGAATAATGTAGATGTTGAGAATATAGTTGTACCGTGCAGCAGTAATTTTTGAAAAAGTTCAAGGAGCAATCACACATTCATATGTAATTGCACCCAACATTATTACCTATACAATTGCGCAAAATCCTGAGTGAGTTTACTGGAAAGTCTGCCTTGCAACCACCAGGTTCCGGATTCGATATTGCCCCATGCCAACCCAGTGCATGAGTAATATAGTGTGAATCTGTACAGTAAAGTGTGGAGCTGATGGTAGATGTGGCCCTTCACCTCAGACGCCACGTTTTCAGCTGGAGCTGTATAACACGCCGATTTCACCTCTGAAGAGGAGTAATATCCCACCTGTTGAACGTATGTGGTGACTCGTGATGCTTAAGGACAGAATCCTGAGCAGTTCATGACATTCAACCCTCCACTTTAGGTACAACATGGGCCAAACGGTTGGTCACGTCAAACGTGACACCAATATGATTGCCCCAACCGTGTTGCTTTTATGGTAAACCACCGACCATTTTATCATATCCGTGCTAGAAGGCGGTGGTTGAGGATCTTAGTGGCCTGGGTATGACGCATATGTTGGGGAGGTTCCAATTCTGAAGCTATGAGGAATGTAGAATAACCCATTATTGACATTACTCGCTCGTCTACCCCGGCCTGGAATGGTATTACCTGTTAGGGTCCTATCGATGGATTAAATTGATGAAAAAGGAGGTTTAAAACGTGTGTTTCAAAATATTAGTTTAAAATTGAATACCCAAAAAAGAATGAAAAAGCAAAAACGTTTTCGGCATAAAATAATCCAAGTTTTGACATCTAACTATGAAACCAATTAACCAAAAGAAGAAAAAAAGAAAAAGAAAAAATGCCTTAGTGAAAATGTAATATACTCCCTCACTGTCCTCGTGAAACCGATAATAAGCCACTTCACCGAATTTTCTGCATAACCAGAAAGGTGAAAATGAGCTTCTTTTGATCTACGTGAACTCCTTTCCCACTCTACACATGTTAACAATCCAGCCACTAAAAGTATTTCTCAGACCCTTATCTAACGGAAGCAATTGCTGCATTAATTCTACCTTATACGGTTACAAGTGTGGGTCAGTTAAAATTATCTGAGTCCCGCTGTGCGCAACGTTTACGTTTACCTGTCAAACCAATCGACTTCAACGGACTTCGTTCAATTGTATTTGGTACATGTCGACAATTCTCCTTACTTAGAGACATTCAATCTTGACCTTGTGATGTTTTTATTCTTGACATTTCTTGTCTAACGAAACTTTACTATAGCACGAAGGATCACTTTTCGGGATGGTGCCTGTCGCTTTCGATAATGCACTCGTAATTTACTTTGTGTAGCTATTACGAAGCTTTGGGTGGAAAAGTATGCTTCCCCTCCGTATGTAATTTCAGATAGAGCCAACCACATAATGGGTATATTCTATTCGTAAAAAGAAAACAAAAGCCTGTTAAAAACATAAAATATACATTGAATATGTGTTGTATTGTCGTCGCCCGGAAGAGGAAGCTTCCGACAAAGGGACAAAGAGAAGGATAAAAAAAATATATTTAAAAAGAAAGGAAAAGCGGAAGAGAGGTTTTCCGGTCAGGGAAGCAGGGAGAGGATAAAGAAATATATAACAAATCAGATCAAACGAAAAATGCGTAGGCATATTTAGCGGATGTAAAAACCAGATCAAAAGATAAAGATGCGTAGGCGTATTTTCATTGTGAAGCTCTACGCACTCACCACCTACACACCGAAGAAAATAAAGACGGGCCCTATTTTTATATATACGTGTCTGTGGTTTTATTGAAGTCCAGTCAAGCGGCTATACAACATATGTATTTACACAACTCTTCCACCACAAGTAAGATAATGCTGGTTTTAATGTAGTTTTCCTTCTTGACTAGTTGCCTTAATTAGTTGCCTTAATAGGATTAAAGAACCCGGGTTGTCCTATAGCTGGGCGGGGGTAGCACATGTCACCTCAAGCCTTTTCCAATGTCATTAGTGCAAAGTTAAACGCATCAGCAACATCCAGCTGATAACATTTAAACTTATTTGAATAACTGATTAATTAAAAAGCAGCCGATGAAACGATTATTTATTGGTAATGATAACAAAGGCTATATTAGAAATAGATAAGATTTCTTTGAGAAAATTGTATGTTTAAAGCTTAATATACTAAGGATTTATTCCAGTTATGGAATAAAAAGCCAAGATGACCAATGGAGTTAATCTGTCATAAACAAAATATAAGTTGAAGAAAAACAAAAACTCTGTCATGAGCAGTAATTATTTATCAGTATGTTTCCATAATTTTACCTAATATGGACGCACAACATACACATACATACAAACATACACATTCACACATACGTAAATAAGTAGCAAATATATTTATGTACAAATTGGTGACAAAAATCTGGTGAACAAAAAATTGAATATTATCTGTTTTAAATCGGTATTGAATAGTTTTGGAAGAATAATGATATGCCCTATATGTTGAATTATGTATGTATCATCATCATCATCATCATCATCATGTCGCGCTATCCGCACGGATATCCATGACAATCTCTCGCCAACCTTCGCTATCATTCATTGTCCCAGGAAGGTCATCTGCGCAGCATCCAGTATCCGCGCAGAGCTGGTCAATGTAGGTCCTTGGTGGACGGCCCACATTAGCATGTCCATGTATTGGCTTCTACTGGAAAACGTCGTTTATGAGTTCGTCCTTGCTTCTCCAGCAGTGTCCCGCATGTTTTGTTTGTCTCACTTAGATGGATTGTGAGATAGCGGAGTGGGGGGCAGGTGGCCGTACAGCTGCTCCCTTATGAGGTGCTGTTTCCAAGACTTGTTCAATAGGTAGAAAAAAACCGAATATGTTGTTTAGGCAACTCTTTCTTGCTCCAACAGATTTCGAATGTACACTTTCGCATACTTTTCAATGATTTATTTTAAAAATTATTTTTGCAAGTCATCATCATCATCATCATAATCAGCATGATAATCATATAGATTTTCAGAACTCTCTCTCTCACCCCCACCTCCAAATTGATCATCGCTTCTGACAGGTCTTCTGCACGACATCCAGTACCAGTACAAAGTATATCAACGTATGTTTTTGCTGGTAGGACTACACTAGTGTGTTCATGTGTAAGTATCCACGGGAGAACATAACTTGTGAATTCGCGCTTGTTCTTCTGCAGTGTCCAGCAAATCTTGTTCGTCTTAATTGGATGATTTGTGTGATAGGAGGTAAATAACTGTACAGTTAAATCTTTTAAGAGGGCGGCTTCCAGGATTTGTTCAGATTAAAGGTTTTGTGTATTTGCTTAATGACATATCAAATTCCGTGGGTTATTCAATGCCAAAGCTATTCTCGTAGACAAAAATTGGTTAACGTGTTGGACAATGACATCGTAGAAAGTGAGTTCGAATTCCAGTCGCGTTATTACGTTCACTTTCGTGCTAATATCATTGGGAAATGTATGAACCTCCTCGTACCCTAGCTATGGGTGAAATAGTAACACAACTGTTTTTCTACAAGGATGATTTTTGTCATTAAATAATCCTCTAAGGTTGATATGCCATTCAACAAAGAAACAAAACCAAGGTTATTAGTGCTATATGAAATGCAAACTGCCTCGTGCAAGATCGAACCCGAGTAGCCATGTTGACATCCTACGAATATAACTGTTACGCAACGAGCGCTTCCATGCAGAAAACTAAAGAATGTTTCTCTCTCACAACTTTTATATGTTCTTTTGTAGAAGCTTTTTTCTTTTGGAAAGCTGTGTTTGCCCTGTTGAGCATCAAGCCATCATTATGTTTGTTCACATGCCTATTTTAACACTGGACCTTCTTTATTTAATTCCTGCACACACACAAAAATGTTTTATCCCGTTCCGTTACACTGGGGAATGTCGATAGCATATAGTTATATATATCAAAGCAAGTTCTGTTGCTTTGAGCTCATAAAGTTTCTAGCAAACTCAACTTCTTTTTATAGACTTACGTAGTAAATATATCTTGTTAAAAATAAGAATTTATTTCTTGCTGACTTCTCTGTCGTCTATGAATTTTACTTTCTTTCTAAAACATCAATATAATTCTTTTGCTGAATGTTCGTTAGCTTGGATATCTTGATGTATATATTTACCCAACCAATCCACCACGGACAAGCTCAACTTTTTAGCAGAGTAATCTAGTTTGAATTCAGAGTGTGTCTTTCTCTTAGAGGCTAATGAAGCCAGTCTTCCATACAATTTACCCATAGCTAGGGGAGGGGAGATAGATTCATGCTTTATATTCATGGCTTATATTTTCTAAATATAGTAATGAAAATATTTAATAATTGTTCCTTTGTATGTCGAAGATGTCATTTCAAAGGCTAAAAGCGTTTTAATGTAGGAAGTCATATTAACTCGGGAATAAAGTTGATGTTCCTTTTATGGTTGTAGCATTCAGCAATAATTGTAATAGCGGCACCATGTTATTCTTCAAAAAAAGTAGGGACCACTCACACATTTATGTGTAAGTGCACACCACACTGTTACATTTGAAATTGTTAAAAGTCCTTTCATGCACGGTTTATAAGTTTGTTGGAACAAAAAAACTACAAGGAAATTAGCACAAAGTGAAACGCAGACATCTACCTCAAATATTTGAACTACCCTACGACGATAACTGTTATGCTAAGCGCGCCCCCTATATAATTTGATGTAAATGGCTTCATCTTCCTTAAACTACTTAGGACGTCCCATCATAGTTTAATGTAGATGCAGTATCGTAGACCGATTACTACTGAATAGCCAGTTCGATCCACGCTGGATTCTCTATACGTCCGACCTTGTGTCACATTCTACATGTGTCGAGAGGGTTAAGTAAAAAACTACTCCGATCAAATTCCTTTAGTGTAACTTTGTAGGTTTTGCCACAGGACTGCAATACACCTCGACCAGACTCGTTTCATATATTCTAACATGTCTGAGAGAGATGGAAATGTATCACTCCTAATTTGAGAATCATTTTATTTATCCTGATAATAACGCAACTGAAGGTGATGAACTGATACCAAACAATGTTGGCATTTTCGTTTCGGTTTTCATGAGAACAACCAAGAAAAGATAGATGATCAAGTACCAAAGTCAGCACCAGACTCATTTTGTTTATCATAACAAGAGACTAGTAACAGGGATCAAGAACTGGAGGCTCATAAAAGAATGCAGTTTAGTGTTATACAAAGGATAACTACTTTTCTGTGTGGAGGGTGTAATGGGTGTATTCTTGACGCTGGTTTCAAACTAACTAAACGATTTAAGGTGGAGTTAAAGTATAACAAATAAAACCGTTAAAAATTCATTTTGTCTCGAGAAAAAATGTAAAAATATCTTTTATGAGAAACCTCGTATTTTATTGCTTAAATACTATCTTTTTAATCCGATAATTTGCCTATTTCGGAGAGATTTGAAAAGAAATAGCAAAAAACACAGAACCCACACAACTAAAGAAACGGTTCTTTTAGCAGGTACGCGTTTCTTTATAAACCTGCTATTTCGTTTTCAGTCTTATTGCGCATTTTTATCAACAGCCGAATAACTGTTTTTATTTTTTAAATTTAAAAGCTGACCTTCGGAATTAGTCTACGTCATTATTTGTAGTGCTAAATCAAAGATTTCTTAAAAGGAAGCAATATTTTTCAGTATGCACAAACTGATTTAAAATTACTTGATATTTTAGGCTTGAATTTGTTTGGTGTCTTTGTTTAATGGCATATCAACCTTCGTGAGTAATTTAATGTCAAAGCCATCCATGTAAAAGAAAATTAGTGGTAAAATTTAACCTATAGCTGAGGGATAAGTGGTTCCTATTTTTAAGAGTATTAGTCCGAAAGAAAACATAATGGTTTGACTATAGTTCGAACATACTACGATGTTGCATTTCAGCACGTAGGCCACTACGCTCTAGTGACACCCCGCCTACGCTGGGTTCAGTCTGGAACAAGTATTTTGGCTGATCTTTGAGAAAGGAATCTATGTTATAGAATGATCTACTTTAGACAGATTTCTTTGACGACCAACTTCGCCCACATAAAAAACGTCATGGAACTTTTTGAAATAAAGAATCTTTACCAATTCTAGAATGTTTTTCAGTTATGGGGATTTATCTATATGTCCTTTCTGAATCTATTTTTATTTTTGCTCATGTTTTTGGCATCCTGTATCTGGACTCATCAATAATATATGGCAGCAAATATGCATTGCTACGAGCATTAGATAGTAAATAAAAAACGGACAAAAAGAAAACAAAAAATAGAATCAGTGTATAAATATACGATTTTGGGTAAAAAATATGTTTTGGTCTGCAGAAAAATGAAAGTATAATTGCGCAGTGCGGATAACATGTGTCCTCAATTCAATATTAAAATTATTATTAAATACGAATCTGTCATAATGGATACTGATTCAAGCGTGTAAACATCTGGCAGCTCGCACTTTTTTAGTAACAACCATATGCTGAAATTTGTAGTTCTAAAGCATACAGGTATTTGGCTGTGTTTAGCTCACATACATTATTGTAACATATTTTTTTATAGATAATGTTAATTTAACCTTTCTTGGCTAATTGAGCTGAAAAGCTATTTTTTGGCTTTTGGATGTTTCTGTGAATATCCACTATTTTTATTCCATAACTTTCGTTTCTTTGTATAAGGAAATATCAACCTTCATGGGTTATTTAATACCAAATCAATCCATTTAGAAGAACATTAGTGGTAGTATTTAACTAATATATGTGGGATGAGATGGGTCTCTACCTTTTCCGAGGGTACTGCTCCAAAAGTGAACGTAATAGAGCGACTGAAGTGCGAACTCGCTTACTACGATGGCGCAGTCTAATATGTTAGTTACTCCGCCACGACGACTCGCCTTTATTCTATAAATAAATAAATAGTAATGTGTATTAGGTGTTAAACAGGGAATTTGGAATTTATTTAAAGAAAACAACATTTATTCACATCATTTACACGCATTGTATTGCTTATTAAAATTGCTTATGTAAAATAAAACATACCGTTTCGATCGGTCTTTTACCCATATTTTAATACTGATATTTTGTCAACTGTTTAATTTATTTTAAAACTTAAATGTATAGGGTATTGTATAGTTTTATTGACATTTTAGTTTTTAATCTAATTGTTAGTATATATATATATATATATATATATATATATATATATATATATATATAATATATATGTGTGTGTGTGTGTGTATATATGTAAAAATGGAATAGGAATTGAATCCGACAATATGAGGAAAAATGAGTAAAGAAAAGAAATGTAGATGGATAAAAATGAATTTAATCGATATCACTTACACATGTGTTTTGGTCAGTTTATCAAAATGTATACGGATTACGCTATTATTATTATTAGAATAATCAGATAAAATTGAAATAATGATAATATATATATATATATATATATATATATATATAGTGGGAAGAAACAGATATTCGCACACATACACATCCTCAGATCCAGCATGTATGTAGGAGCTCTCGATTCGATTTGAATTTTCAAATAATGCCACATATTCTCAATTAGGTTTAAATCTGGAGACTGACTTTGCCATTTCAGGATATTCAAATTATTTTCAGCAATCCATTGTTTCGTAGATTTTGCAGTGTGCTTAGGATTATTATCTTGTTGGAAGATTCAATCAGGACAAAGTTCAAGATTTTCAACCGAAATCATTAAATTTGCTTCCAAAATATTTTGATATGCTGCAGCATTCATTCTACCATCTATTACTGATATGTTGCTAGTACCTTTTGTAGACAAACATCCACAAACCATATTGCTGTCACTTCCAAATTTCACTGTTGGAACTGTGTTCTTTGATTTGAAGACATGGACGTCTTCCCCCGATACATGATTTTTAGAATTACTTTGAAACAACTCACTTTTGGTTTTCGTCTGTCCATAATACTATTTCCAATACGATATTTCCTTATCCTTATGTTCAGGAACGAATCTCAACCTGAAAGCGTGATTTTAGATTTTTCATTGTTTATTTTCTTTTTAATGACACAGAATTCCGATGAAAGCAAATCATCCTACAATTCCTGAGTAAGTAATGGATTTTGTTTATTTGACGCATTAGTTTCCTCGAAGATCCTTATGAAACTTTTTTTTCTTTGGTTTTCAAAAGTTTTGCGTTTTTATATCAAACACTTGATGAACTAATAGTAGTAAATGTAATATGTTGTGTGAGATTTTTCTGTAACTTGTAACTTTCTTTCATAGTTTAACAATCAGTTCTTTATTGAAATTTGTCTGTTATTTACCTCTAGCTATGATGATAGCCTTCTTCCATGAATATCAATGTTCTGTTTGTATTTTTCCGGCTAAAAACAAAAGACAACTGATAACATTATTGGACCATTCTAGAATATTCCCCTTGGATAATCTAGAGAATTAAAGCAATTTAAACGTTTTAAAATCTGAAATGTATATTGTACCAAATAGCAAGTTCAGCTAATCAGTGCACTATATAGTGGATGTGGCGTAAATTTGCATAAGTTTGTTTGACAAGAAGAGGTCAAGGTTTCAATCCCCACCGAGAAAAACTTTGGTTCTATGGAAATGAATGAACTCTTGTGATTGGCTGTGAGCAGTCATGTGAAATTTAAGAGATTGTGTTAGTTTTAAAATATTTCGGTGAGTTCGATACAAGAAATAGCAAAATGCGCTTAATTTAGGGTTTAAGTGAAACTGCCTCCTACACCGAGTGGTGGGGGTGACGAATTATAAATGAAAACGTAAAAATGTATTCCGTTGATAAAACAACACACCTTTCAGACGACTTTGAGACTGGACCAAGAGAAAATAAATGTAACAACGAAAATAAACGTCAGTGTTTTTTGTAACCAATGAATCTCTTCGTTTTTATTTGGGAGATAAAGTACCAACGTGTTGCCAACCATCATTCTTCTATACCTAAGCCTTCGAGAGACTCGCGACATAATGATATCTATATTTATAAAAATCAAAAAGCTATTTTAACAATCTAATACCGAATAAAATTAGACTGTTATTTTTAGATTAAAAATAAATGTAAACGAAATGACTTCCTGTTGAGTCTTACGCATAAGTTTACGCATACGTTTACAGGTTTTTAAATTTAAGCTAAAACAAGATTATATGACGATTTCTTGTTTGTAAAGAATTTTCTCGTAAAAATCCATACGTAGATAACTTTAAATATATATTTAAAAATATATATATATATAAATCAATAATACCGGGCATGTATTTATTAAGACTTGTTTGAAAAAACCTAGGAACATCCTTTGTTGCGTACTACTTTTAAGCATAATAAATGATACAGCGTTTTCTTTATTCTATGTAGTAATGATAATGGCTATAAATTAAATACTCATTGATAAAGTTAATTAATTCCTGAACTTACTGTGATGGAAAAAGGGACATAATTTCGGTTACAAACAAATTATGTATATGTTAAAATGGGTTTCTTTATAGAAAATTATTTGCTTTTTAAAAGAAAAATGAAAGACATTAATCCAACTCACCTAGATGATTCATTAAACATTCCTTGCTTTCTCAAAAACATAATGGACATTTTCACAACTTACCTGAAAGAATAAAGAATAACTGTCAGTAAATTTACGTATATAAAAACAATGAAGAGACAAAAGAAATAATAGAAAACTTGTTCAATTAGCCAAACGTTAAACATGATCAGATTGCATTATTACAGGTGTATTATTTTCAAATACATAAAATCAATCAATTATTCTCATACTTACTACACAACATATATCAAGCAGATATTTATTGACAGAAAGAGATGCATATATATCTCCGCGAAATTCATTACTATATTATATATATATATTCATAATAATGTCATTAACATTGCTCTCATAGTTTGCTATATTGGTAAATACTTTTTTTTTTACTGTTACTGCTGTGGCATTCACCTTGGGTCGGTTGAGCGGGCTCCAACCAACGAATTTATCGTATCTATAATGCAAATGCTACACGTCCAGAGTTGTCACTAGAGCCACTGTGATAGAGATGAAAAGATACACCAGCCTGAGGTATCTTGATGCTGTAGCAGCCGATATCCGGTAACCGTATCTCTGAGAGGCAGGCGACATTGAGGCCATACTGATGAAGGGAGTGCAACGTAAGAGATTGTGTTTCTTCAAAGTTTAGTGTTCCGACTTTCCAGCATGCGATAATGATGAACTCTTTGCCAAGAGAGTGATATTTTTTGTCCAAAATTATATTCTTCTGGTACCATTGCTTCATTACGCTTCTAAATTGAGTTATTGTGACTATTTAGGTTTATAACAGAACATTACCTGGTAAAGTGATCACTATTCTTGAACTGAGGGCATTGCCACTTAGAGACTTCCGGCACTGTTTCCAGGATTGGAGTTGAAACAATGTATTTCTCGGTGTATGCTCTTTCGCAGAATTATATTGAAGAAGATAATGTTGATTTTTAATTAAGGTGACCATACAGATTTTTACATTGCTAGTCTCATTAGTAAATAAACCGCACTTGTTCAACCGCTTTTGAAGAAATTCTGGTCGAAAATACAATAGCCTGGGAGGAGCGCAATTCGACTGCAACACAACAAGGTTTACTGTATTCACAGAAAAACAATATCCAGGACATATTTCTCTAATGTTCCCCACCGACTTCCCCAGACTCACCTCAAATCAAAGCAATATATTCCATGGTCATTATCGCTTATTAACGTGTCTGTTCAATGAAAACATTGTCCCAGTTTTGCAATTAGACTGTTTCTTTCTTTATTATTTTAGCAATGCATTCATTCTAATTATTAGAAAACTAGCCGGGATACTGGAATTACCCGGGGAAAATAACATTAAATATAGAAATACAATAAAAATATGGTACGCTAACCTTTGTTGGGTGGTTTAATGCCAAGCAAAATTATGGTTGCAAGTAACTATTCCTATTTAATAACAATGATTTCTTAGCGCAGTTAAATAGTTTTAAGCATTGCTATCTAATACAAATAATTTTCAGTTTTATGGTCTCGAGTATTTCTAGCAATTAGTCAAGTAACTATCAATTAGTTTCAAGTAACTACTAATAATCCTTCATAAAATAATAAAAATTCTTAATACAGATACTCTGAACCAAATTATGTCGTTCCAAGTATTCCTATCTAATTCAAGTAATTAAAAAAAAGATCTAGTTGACGCATAGATGGACCCTAACAGGTAGTCGCACTCAGTGTCAGTGGTTCAGGGACTCATTGCAATGAAGGAGCGGAGCATCTCCACCGGATGAGGCAAGTTAGTGTCATACCCGGGGTACATCCATTTTCTTTTATCTTACACATACCCGGGGTACATCCATTTTCTTTTATCTTACACATACCCGGGGTTCATCCATTTTCTTTTATCTTACACATATGCAGAGGGCTACAATTGATATAAGGCTCTCTGCCGATGCTAATGGTTGATATCTACACAACTATGTGCATATATTTTGTGTGGCAGGGAGTTTATTTCACATACGTACCGTTACTAAAAGAAGTCTTGTACATATCTAGATTTGACTTTATTACAAAAAAAAGATTGAAATTGTCAGACATTCTATTATCTACGTATAGGTGAATATTATTATTATTATTATTATTATTATTATTATTATTATTATTTTATATTATTATTATTATTTACTTTTCAGTTTTACTTTCGTTTTTTTTTCATTATACTTCACCGGGTTTTTACTTGGCAGGAAGAATGAGGGATGCCATTGATTATATGCATTCTATGTATTCATGTGTTATTGTTTGTTGTTTCGCTTTTTTATTCTATTTATGTTTTGTTTTTGTTTTTGTTTTCGTTTTTTCCCGTCTATTTTGGGTGTTAATTTTCCACTCACATTGACATTATTATCTTAAGAGCATGGGCAGTTCCGCAAATTACAATGGGCACTGAATTTGTTTTAAGATTTTTCAGTGGGAAGGCAAAAGGAGAGTTAAAATGCATAGTTATTGAATGAGATTAGATTAGCCCACAGAATTATAGGATACCAAATGAGAGCCGAACTCAATAAAAATAGTCTTGTGTGCCTGGCTTCATTTCCATTATACCTCAAAAGGATGCCTGGAACGTAGTAGCTGTCCTCCACCAATGTTTTAAAAGATGCTCAGCTGTGTGACTGGCAAAGGGACAGTCATGAGAACTCTAGTGACTGGCGCATGAAATGGTTACAAACGAGAGTTGTGGATTATTGAAAATGATCAATGTTTGTTAGCCATTGGCAGTGTGACAAGTAACGACCTAAATTTCGGTCTAAGCGAAACCCCTCTCCTCCCACACACATTAAGAGTGGACCACAATTTGTCAAACAATCGATTTTTCTTTCACTGACTCAAGAATACCAACATTAATAATAAAGTTAGTGTTATTTCTCAGTGAACATGTGTCTGACTTTGTCATTTTCTAATTTGAACTCATCGTCATCTCTTCATCTCGTCAATGTATCTGCCAACTCATCGGAATTCCACTACTTCACAGTTCACAAAGCTAAGCATTACCTAGACGAATGAAGGCCAGCCGAATAAACTAAGAATCGAAGTCACTATTAATGGACTACTGGCTGTTTGCAGACCTCAAAAGAATGCTTCAGGGAAAGAGATTTGGCTCCAATGAATAAGTGATATCGGAAATTGAGGCGGATTTTGAGGCCAAAGAAAAATCGTTCTACAAAAAAGGCATCGAATTGTTAGAGAAGCGTTGGTCTCAGTGTATCACAGTAGAAGGAGACTATGTTGATGAATAAAGTCGAATTTTGCCTAAAAGTTGTTTTATTAGATAGGCCCGGGACTTATGGAGTGATGTGTTACATTCTATCGTTAACCATTATCTCACAAGATGCCTGAGTCAGAAATCCAACGATGAAACTTAAGTGCTGAATGCTTGTTTCTATTTACCCAACCTCAGGGCTATGGTAAAGATGTAGCTCAATGCCAAATTTTCAGAGGAGTAAAGCTGCTTTTAACTCTGCTAACCAATTTCATTTCTTATGACGATAATCTTATTATAATAAATCAATATATAAGGTTTTTTTAAAAAGTGTATTGCATTTGAGATATATAAGGTGTTTCAAAAGCTTTGATATCATTTCGTAATCTATTAACTTGACCAATTCTCGTTCAAATGATCTAAGATTTTAACAGGATGTGTAGAAACAACTCAAAATTCTGTTTAATGTTTGAACTACTTTTCCGTTCCAGGACATAAATAACAATTAAACAATAAATATAGAACTCTGAGTTATTCTACATTTGCTTACAAAATTTGAGATAATTTGAACAAGAATTATTCAAGTTATTAGATTACGAAATGATTATGATAAATTAATGTGTTATTCGAAAGAAAAATGAATGAAAAAAAAAAAAATTAAACAATTATTTGTTTCTGACGTTTAGAAAGGTAGACTCATCTACTAGTTGAGCTAATTAAACCAATTTTTGGATCTTACATAGTCACCATTATTTTAAAAAAATAATCGTAACATTTCTGCTATCTGAAAATCCGTACGTAAAAGGAATGCCGAAAATAAAGACGTTAAATTGTTTAGAGCTTAATTGATTTTATTTTTTCGATTCCATCAATGACGTAATCGATATTTCATTGTATTAAATTTTTGTTTTATCTCAATTTTCTGCTGTTTTCCGTATTGTGTTTTCCATCTCGACAAATGAACACTGCCTCCAGATTTTAGATGCAAGCTTACGATCATTTAGGTTTTATATCAAAATTGTTTTCCTCCGTGATTTTCCTTCTTTCCACTCTTACTTATCCTTAGTTCCTTACGCCCTGCAGTCTCTGCCATTCTTTCCGGCTTGAACAGCATAGAGCTATTAAAATAACGCCATTTCTTCTCCGATATTTTTTTACCGACCATATTCCCGCAGTTTCCTGCTTCCTAATGCGTTTCACTTAATTCGAAGAAATCTCATAGAAACACATAGACACACATGTACACCGACACACACACATAGACAGGCACACACGTTCATGCACACATCACATGAATGCTATAAGGAATGATGTTCGTATACATGCGCATGTTTGTATTATATAAGCCTACAGATTTTTTGTGTTAAATATCAATTTATCACTTTATCCACAAATCATGTGTTTACTCATCTGTGGGTGTGTACTTGTGTGTATGTACACGTGTATGTATTGATTGAAAAACAGGGAGAGAAAACACAAGTCAATGAACTGTCAAAAGACAAACAAAAACAAACAACAAAAAACATATCTACGCTATCCTCATTTGCAGGGATATCTGCTTCTGTTTTTGTAAACAGTAATATACAAAAAAATAGAAGGGATAAAATAGAAGCTCTCTGATATATTTTCTGTGTATTTTCACATAACAAGGAAGAGAAGATGAATTTGACTTAGGGCAGTTCTTCATCAGACACGCACAGCAATTCCCTGATGTTTTATATCGCCCACACAGCGTGTTCCAGAATACTCCGACCGCATCTCCTACAAAGAGGTAAAACCGCCCCCAATAAAAATTAGTGTCTCCTTAGTATGAGACGACAATACATCTAGTGGCAAGACACCAGTTATGGATTCCTGAGAAATGTGTAGTGGCCCTTAGTCGTCATTATTCACAAGTCTATTCTGTAAAGTTAGTGGTAATACCGGTTAGATTCATTGATTTACTGATTTTAACGACATTGTCAACCCTTCTATGTTATTTTATAGCTAGGGAATGCGGGATGAAGTACACCCATTTCCACATTTTTGTGTAATTGTTTCTTAATTATTTTTTGAACACAGTCCTGGTAATTGTTAGAGTCACATCTATGAGTTAAATATGTATTTTGTATTTACCTACCCTCTTCGCCACGGGCAAGATGTGACACAATGGAAAATTTTTAAATGGAGTACAGCAGGGCTAAATTTAAAGTTTTTCTTTCTAGGCTATGTTTTTTACTAAGACACTAAACTACATCTAGTATTGAAGCTTCATTTCTGGAGCTCTGGAGAGTCTACCGTAAAATGTATTGCCATTATTCCTAGGCCTATCCTGAACCGAATTGGTTGTACCTGCGAGGGTTCAACCGATGGGTCAAATAGATCTGTTTAGAAATTATTAGTATTGGATCTTGAAAACATATAACTGCGAACAAATGATTATGCTTAAATAGGAATAGGTATTTGAAACAATATCATTGTATATAAATTAGAAGTACTAGCAAATATATGCACCCTCCGGATGCAAGTATTTTAGTTAAATTTTATAATAAAATATGATATTAAATTAGAAAGGCTAATTAAACTGAATAAGAATGTAGATAAAAAGATTTTGAACTGAGGGGGTATGATTGAAAAAATAGAACAACTTTGAAACTAACTCTTCCATCATTTTCCGTTACTCCCGTCTTTCATTGGTAAATGTTCCTAATTAAACTGTTTAGTTAAAATAGGAAGTAAAGAATAATATTACAGTTATTTCTTCTTGTTAAGGGATTTATTTTAAGATTTATTGAAGATATTTTTGCTCATATTCAATAAGATAAAACCAAACAATTAGAAATCAATAATACTAAGCATATATTTATCAAAATCAATTTTTTAAGATCAATATGCAAATTAGCCTTCCCGTTTATACTGTAAACCTCTATTTTGTAGTATATATAAATACAATTGCATGTTATTAGTATGTAGATATGGTCAACAGTGTAAGTAATGTAAAACAATTTTATTAATAATTGAGGTTTAAATAAAAATAAAATCATGGAGAATATGATGTAGATAACTAAAGGAATTGTGACTTGTATAGTAATATAGTTTCGGTTACAGAAAGACAAACCCACAATCTCCATTATAATAAGATTAGATAGGAATAATTGATAACATAGAACTTCGTGAAAACAAATGATTATAGATAAAAAAGGGCAATGAAACAAAATCCAATGGAACCTTGAAAATATAATTATGATCACAATCAAACATTTGAAAATAAATCAAATTTCGGTATTAAATTGCACATAAGGAGTTAATATGTCGTTAATCAAATAAACAAACAAACAAAAAAACAACTAAAGATATCTGATTTTTATTATTTCTAGTTGGACATCATACCATGGAAATTATTAAGTATTATTTATAACCAAACTCTATAACATTCAAACACTGTAACGAAAAATACGAATATTCAGTACATCCATTATATATGATTCTGCAATTGTCATTTTGGTAACAGGTGTATCGAAATTTTATTTGTGAAAGAAATGGTTTTGACAAAACACAGGAGGGGGAAAGAAAATCGCCCACCACACTCGACAAACCTAGTGACTATTAATGCTACCTAAAATAAAACTTCATCTCAAGAGTAAGAGGTTTTACGATGTGGAAGACATTACAGGAAATACACCGACCAAGGTAACTACTTATCAAAAGGAATGTCAAATGCGTTTCGGCAAATTGAAAACTCA
>CM042139.1:99794841-99827341 GCA_023376005.1 Doryteuthis pealeii | reverse complement strand
TTGACGAAAAAATATTATGTGATTTTTCCAACAATAGCTAGAGCTCAATAGGTGAGATAATAAGTCATGTTTTTTTTTCAAGTACATATATAATTACAGCAAATAGAAACAATACTTTTTATGATTGTGTTCATACTTTATTATGTAAATGGAGAGAAAAAAAGTAATTGTTATTGCTCTTCCGACCAGAATATTTTTAAAGAGAACCTTCGATAACGATTATAAGTCACAGTCAAAATATAATTCATTTAAAAGGAGTGACAATCAGAGAAAGTGCAGATAGCAAAGAAGAAAATTATTACTAATCTCCAGAATGATTTAATGATTCCCCAAATAAGATTAATTGATATTTGATCATCATCCGTCTACAAAGGTTATGATGATATGCATTAATAACAACTGCCTCTAGAATGGCCTGGTCTATCTTCGTCCTTACCTTCTGTAAAACAGAGTAACTCATCCGAGTAACTATTCCCACATTCAGTTATGTCGCACAGATGCTAGATACCAACTTTTCTTAACTCTTTCTCTACGTTTAAATACTTTTCCCGTATGCTATATCTAACTTCAAGAAAAGTTTAGATTTCTTTATTTTTAATCTTTTATAGAATTTTCTTAAAGCATAAGAAATTATATGGGGTGTTTATTGAACTACAGGATGAATATGGGAAGTGGTATTTTATAGTTCACGATCCTTCACTAATCAAAGGGTTAACATGCGGGAGGAATTATAGGGCAGGTGTATTGAACTACAAGATTAATATTGGAATTAGTATTTCATAAATCCGATCATTCATTTCTCAACAAATAAATATTATATTGATATCTTATATAAAATGAAAACCTATTTCACCAAACTTTCACAATAATTAGAATCAATGAACCACTTGTATAAAAAAATGAAGGGAATATAATTTATGAATTGATAAAATTATTTTCTAAAATGTTTCAAAATGAAATTTAAATGATCTAATATTAATCATAAATTCATGACGGCACACATTTACAAAATTTCGTCAAGTTGTGAAGTCGACATTCTCATTAGCTATGCATTAAACATATCTTGTAATTTTTACATGGTCTACTTCATTTTTTCTTCTTCCGATTATGCAGATGCGATTGTAAAAGAAGAAAAAAACAATCGATTTCCGCCATATATCCGCTATTTTCACGGCTATGTTTTTTAGATTCTTTTTTATACCATTTTGGTAACCTATGAATAACTTCAGAAAATGTCGGTCCATGTTTTTTTCTGTTCGATTCTTATCGCCTTTATCTGCGTTTTCATCGATTTGGCGAGCCATTTGGGATTACGATCCGAAAAAATTAGTTTTTCAATTTAGCCAAAGAAAACATGGCAACATTCCGACGTGGAAAGCAGCGCAATGTAAGTTCATAAGAGACAGGCCAACGTTTAAATTACACATTTGTCTAAATAGGGCCTGCTGTTTATATGATTGCATTAGGAGTATGAACAAATCAGAGTAGTTTTGCATTAAGAGGAATAAGAAAATAGAAAGTGAAAAAATATGTAAAGGCGAAGAATTTAAACTGGTACGTTTGTCTGCTTTCTCATACGCAATTACATTTCTCCCGAGGCATTTTTAAAAGTGCTCATCTTGAAGAAAATGGCGTTGTATTGATGGAGGGAAATGTAGAAAATGTCCGCTGATTCTATTTATTAGTCATGTTACATTAATAGTTATATCTAACCTATTTTCTCAATCTCTAAAGTCCGTTCTTTACACATTATAATTTATACACCCGTGGTGTCTTGTTATTTTCAAAAGAGATCAAGTGACAACAAGTATATTCAATATTTCAACACTTTCTTTTCAGAATTTTAATATTTTTAGTATTGATACTTGAATTGCTGCCAGTCATGTGATTTCAGTTCTCACATTTGCTGGTCGAACTCATTTGCAATATAACTCTGTCGGCGGGGCTTAGAATACACTGACTGCAGAAGGGCAAGTCCCTGACTCAAAAAATACTAACCCTTCATGGCCTTTATTCACAGTAATATCTGTGCATGATTGGTAGTATATGTTAGGAACATATCTATGGATCAAATAGTTTAAAAGTTATTCATATTCGACATAAATACTTGATAATATGTAACTGTGAATTATGTATTACGAATAGTTATTTGAAGCTATTATTCTTTTGCAAAGAATTATTATTAGTTACTTGAAACCATTTGAATGTATGCAAACAAATAGTTATCATTAAATTGGAATAATTACATGAAACCATATGATTATAAACATTATAAAAATACTTATCAAATATTTACCGAATTCGCTCGCCACAGGTAGGATGTAACACAAGGTCGCAAGTATGGAGCATCCAGTGAGGATCGAACACGGCATTCAGTTGTAAAGGATCTATGAGACTAAGTTGCTAACCATTACATTACCATGGGACGCCTGTTGCGTTACGTTCTCCTTTTGGGAATAGAGAGAGGACGTGTCAACGTTTGTTAAATTATGGCTCTTATCTCCGGAATGGGGTGATAATATGTTGATTCAGAAATGATTTAATTGTCTTCTTATCTCTGGACCGGTACTACATTTAGAGAGGCTGGAATCCTGGTTGCTGGGTTACTGTTAAGTAGACTGGCAATTCTATGGTGTTAGGAGTCTGGAAACCAATCTGGGGGGAGGGGTCGAGGGATATCTTGCCTTGTGCCATTTAGAGTTTTTAGTAATAACAAGGCCACTTGTTCTCATGAGAATTTTATTTACCCCCAAATCACAACTGCCGAGAGCAAGTGTCCATGTCTTACCCTCTCAGCGCATTCTACCAGACTCAATTGCCCATTCTCACCTCTCACCCCTCCTCTCTCACACTTCGCCACGTCTCATCACGCGTCCAAGCAAACAATGCCATGTGGCTTGATTATTCATTATTAAACATTTCCATTCTACTCTAAGACGCAATCCTTACTAAAAAACAAAAAACTTTCCGTGCTAAATTAAATATCAGGTTACACTCATGGTTCCACATCACTCTCCATTATGCAACATGCCTCACCTGCAATCTTTTACAAAACTCATGGTCACAATTAATCAAGTTTGGACATGGATTTTATCTATTTACGTAACCCCCTCTTTTTTTTCTGTGTCGAATCCTCAACCGATATTCTTTGCACCCGACACACCGTGCAAGAGTCATTCCATTAATTGTAACCCTCCATCCCTTTTTTCTCATTTCTTGCCTCTTTCTCTCCCAGAGTGCGAAACAAAGCAATAGCCTGACTCTTCTGCCTACACCCAACATTCCAGGATATACGCTCATTTGGTCTCAATTGAGAGGATACGTCGTAAGATTAGTAAGACTTCATAATTTTTCAATAAACCCTCTCCTAAGAGTGACACTACAAATATCCAAATACCTTGTCTAACTAGTCATGGCAAGTAACCGGATCTTTCGCTTAACCCATCATGTGATGATAGCATTAAATCGCAGATTATTTAATCGAATACTATAAAAAAAAGTATACTTTACATCTATTAATAATGGAGATTCGCTTCCGGTTTTTGTCTATAACAAAAACTGCCTCCCTGCTTACTTCACATTACCCAACACATAATCCAACGTCATAACATTGAATAAATATACTCAAAATGTGAGCATGCAACGTTAGACAGTCCTCATTGTTTCAATAAATAGATGCCTGGCGTTATATATCTATATCTAGATTGTTTTATTCTAATATAATATTTAAAGTTATCGGAACTGTTTCCATTTCAAATTGTCTTTCTTTCATTCTTTTTTACGCCTTTAATAAATTTGACGATTTTACATACTTATGGTACACACTCTGTGACATTGAATTTTCAGCTCCCATCCCCTCAGGCAATATATTTCCAAACTATTTTTACATCGCCCGGAGGGTGTCTTTTTATTTTGCTAGTATATCTAAGTTAACTCTATTGCTATTTCATTCATAAAATTCTTATTTACTATCAAAATTCCTATGTGACTGACTGCACATTTTGTTTTTAATTTGATTGACACATTTCATAAACAATGTCTTCCCTCATCATAATACATCGTTCACCCAGCGACTTAATTTTTTTCCCCAACTCTCTCTCTATCTTTATTTCCTTCTTCTCATTATATCTATTACTCTCTCTCTCTCTTTCCTACTTTTCTTGTTTACTTCATGGCTAAGTTAGCATTTCACACATACATTTCTCCGGCAAATTATACATACATTGCAGATTACCTATTTTCTACTCTTTCTATTTACCTCCAAACACAATTTATTCCATTCAAGAATCGAAACAACCTAGTCCCCCCCCCAAAAAAAAAAGGCAAACAAAAAACAAAAACAAAGAAAAAAAGCCAATAATAACAACAATTACAATAATTTGGATACAGCATCAAATCAATTCATATTTCAATGTTCATATCTTGTGCTTCTTCTCTGCCTTTCTTTTTCAAAATGATGACGTCTTTAATTTTCATGTGTTTAAAATTTTAAACTGTTCTGTTTTTTATTATTATTATTTATCTAAATGTCTTTAAATAATGTCTTTTTTGTTCCCCTGTATCTTTTTTGGTTTGTTTTACTTAAACAAAAAATGTGTAATCGAATATGTTCATTTCTTTTTGTTTTTTTCTCTAACAATGTATTGTAATATTTTTTAAATCTAATTCCCGATTTTTTTCCCTTACTTTTGTGTCGTGGATCTTTCCTTTTCCTCTTTAGTCTGACCGTAATTTCTCTCTTGTTTCCTTCTGTGAAGGTCTTTTATCTTTACTACGTCTCCCGTTTAGTGTTTCAGACACTACGTTGCGTATTTTAGTACACTAGTTTCGACCTTTCCTTGTTAGAAGCAAAGTCACGGGACCAATTCAACGTTTGTTGCGTTACGCTCTCCTTACGGGAATGGAGAGATGACGTGTTAACGTTTGGTAAGTCATGGCTCTTATCTGTGGAATAGAGTGATGATGTGTTGATACAGAAATTGAATAATTGTATACTTATCTCTGGACTTGTACTACATTTGGAGAGGCAAGAATTATTGCTAAAAACTTTTCCGTGATAATTTTTATATCAGGTTTCACCCATGTCCCCACGTCACCACCCAGTATGCAACTTATTTGAAACTATACAGCTTTATGCAAATTATTTGCATTAGAAAGTGATACTTGATCTCATATAAAAGTGTGTAAAAACCCTTTGGGTAACAACTGCACGAAAAATGTTAATATGAATATACAATGAACGCAATTCACTAACCTCAAGGCATAAAACAACCCTAGATGAGTAGGCATGCTGTTAAAATCAATCTATTCATGTTTAACTAATCACATATATATATATATATAATATATATATATATATATATATATATATATATATGTGTGTGTGTGTGTGTGTGTGTGTGTGTGTATGTGTATGTGTGCTGGTAGAAATTTGGACAAGTGTCGCAGCCTAGAGTTATGTGGAAAAGCAACACTGTAAAAGGGAATCAGAAAGATACAAGACCAAACAATTCGCCTTTAACAAACATTCGCCTACGCTAACAAAAAGATTTACGATTGAAGAGACAAGTTCGAGTTGGGTTGATTTATTAGTTTACCAGTAGTTCAACTTATTTTCTTTTACACTCCACTACTTTATTTCTTCCTTTTTTTTTCAAATGTTATGTTTCTTTCTTTCTTTTCTTTTACTATCTTTCTTCGATTATTTATTGTTTTTTTTGTCTGTTGATGCCTACATTGCAGTACAGCATATCAATCGCCGGCGATAACGCTACTCTGCTCCATTTACGAGAGAAAGAGAGGGAGAGGGAGAGAGAGGGAGAGAGAGAGAGAGAGAGAGGGGGGAGAAAGGGGTTAGAGGTTGCTTGATTTGGTTTCTTTAATGGCATAATAATCTTTGTAGATTATTTAATATGAAAACCATCCTTGTAGAAGAACAGTAGTGATACTATTATAATTGAAGGATGAGGGGGCCCATATCTTTCTTAATGATACTAGTCGGAAAGTGAATGTACTAACGCGACTGGAGTTCGAACTAGCTAAATACGATGTCGTAGTTCATCACTCTAGCCACTACACCACGGGATCTCGCCCGAGAGAGAGAGAGAGAGAGAGAGAGAGAGAGAGAGAGAGAGAGAGAGAGACAGACAGACAGACAGACAGACAGACAGACAGACAGACAGTCGATTTTGCTGCTGAACTGATAACGTTTCTAAAATGCAATTTAAATTCTATTTCACAATATTTGAAAAATGTATGTCTTGCTTACTCTTGTAATACAATGGCTTGCGAGATAATATTGCAAACCTAGCCTTCTAACCTAACCTTGCACCACTGTGCACGTTCATATGGGATGCATAGGTTCATTTTCATATAAACTTCCGCACATTTATTCTAACTGGTATGATTGATATGAGATACATTGGCTAATAACAGCCTGTAGAACTATCCAGGCTATCGCTGACTTTGATCATGTAGAACCAATATATCATAGCAATAGATTGGTTTCATCAGGAACGGCAGGTACTCCATTGGTGTCTAACAAGAAAGACGCAGGCTTAAGCAAAAACAAAAATGAATAAGCGTAACGTATGTGTTATTTCATTGCAGCCAGAATATTAAAACCTTTATAATCGACAGGAGATTACACACACACACACACACACACACACACACACACACACACACACACATAACATCCCAATAGATTATAACGGATATTTTACTGCCCTGATAGCAATTAAAAAATAACTACCCTCATATATATATATATATAATATATATATATATATATATATATATATATATATATATTATGAAGGACAGTAAACAAGGAAAGTAGATGCATAGAAATATAAAGTTATGGTTAATATATTACCGATATTCAAGTTTCATGTGTATAACATAATCCTCAGACGGGAAAAAAAGTTTGAACTGCTTAAGTAATCATTTGTATAGCGTGATGTGTGTTCACGTAATACACACACACACACACACACACACACACACATATATATATATATATATATATATATATATATATATATATATAGATGTACACACATGAGAAGTGTTGGTCGCATACGAAGACGGGGGTTAATCAATATCAGTGTAGATTTCTGGACGTATTGAAGACCTTGATGCTACGGTGTAGGGGTGTGGGAGTAGCTAAGGTTGGTAAAACTGAAAGACAATGAGAGACTAGGTCATGTGTTGACTCCATAATTAGTGCTAGGACGAGGGAAGTAACTAACTTGAATCTAAGGCCAAAAATGCAGTGGGGAAAAATTGTTTTTGTTTTACGAATGGTGATTTGGTTTGAATTTGACGGCTTATGGATATTAACGATTATTTTGCCTAAAATTTGTTGAATATTGAAAAATCCGTTTCTAGTGTTTATAGTTTGTAAAGTGCTTCAAAAATTTGTGTTAACCTTTTGTTATGGATGTGGGCTAATATCGAGGCATTGTTGAATTTCAAGTTATGGGTTAGTTTAGTCTTGGATATATTGACGACCAGATTCTGTCTGTCAAGTCGGTTCCAGCTGCTTTTGCTGATTAAGGAAACGTAACTTTTCCTTCAGTCTGAAAATCTGATTGTGGTTTATATGAGATATCTCTGATCTAATTTTCTCTGCTGAGCTGTGAGACATACATTTATTGGATTGTAGAATATATATATATATATATATATATATATATATATATTTGTTTATTTATTCATTTATTTATTTATTTGTGTGTGTCTTTGGGCAGTATTCCTTCACTGAAACATACTTTGTTGAATAATATAAACATTTTTGACTACATATTTTGGATGCAATCCTTTTAAGTTTTTGAGTCGATGTAAAAATCACAACATGAATAGAATCAATTTTGAATCCAGTGTTAATGCAGCTAAATGTATTTCGCAACTGGTATTTATAAATAAAATTTCATGGACGAAACACTACTATATTACAAAGTAATACGCTAATAACGCTGTGTTGTCTTTAAAATATACACATCCCCCGACAAAAGTACCAAGGAAGATAAGAGTCATAGTTAACTTTTAGCCAATTTCAGACATTATAACATCCATTCGAAAACTTGAAATAATTACAACCAAAATATGTAAGGAAAATGTCTATTCTATTTAAATACACACAGACAAACACACACACACACACACATTATATATATATATATATATATATATATATATATATATATATATATATATATACTCCCACAAAAAGATGTGCTTCGCTTTCGGATCCTGACTGACTTATAGAATATTACAAATTCTCAGAACCTGTCTCTTTTAACACGCAATATCTCTCCTCACTCATTGAGAGTGCAACTCTTTCACAAAACCTATTTCATTTTGGTTTATAGAATCATAAACAGGAAGTTAATGACCCATGACCTACCGCCTGTCACTCAAAACATATCTAATATGAGCAGGAGTTTGAACCTAGGATCATGTTTCCATTACAAGCCTCTGAATCAGCGATCCACAATACAAAGTTATGAAGGGTGCTGAAGAGTTCTTTCTCAGTACATTGACATAATTATATATATATATATATATATATATATATATATGTGTGTGTGTGTGTGTGTGTGTGTGTGTGTGTGTGTAGGGACTGGAGAAATCCGTAAAGGGATATAATAAAATCTTTAAAAAATAATAATTTTAAAACTATGACCAAAAATCAGGAATAGTCCGATTTTAATGAAATTTTCACAATTTTATTCCTTGATTAACAAGGAATAACTTATTTTATATAAAAAAACATTTGAATAAAAACATTCAAAATGTACTCGGGTTTGACCTTGGTAATTTGAAGAAAAACATTCCGAACCTTAACGTTTTCATTTCTAGAAAGATCAAATCATGAAGAACATAAATTTAAAAAAAAAATTCAATACCCGAAAAAAACTTAAAAATAATTTGTGCTCCAATGCCTATTTCAATAACATGTTTGGATCCCTCAGGCCAAAATGCTTCTATAGACCAATTTTTAGGTGTATGGAAGCTCTAGAACTCATTTTATTGACAAATCTATATTACAAAATGTCACTATTTTTCTCGCCCCACCTCAAATTTGTCGATTTTAAAATCGGTACAACTCGACCAATTTTTGAAATTGGAAGCTCAAATTTGGGGGATTGTCTAACTTTAACCTAGTCCATACCTGTAAAAAATTTAAGAAGAATTGAAGTGGGTGGGTGATAATTTTACTTTTTTCTGGTTGATTTGACATGGAATTACCCTATATATATATATATATATATATATATATATATATATATATATATATATATATATATATATATGAATGAATATGTGTGTATATAAGTTTTGTGCATGTTGTGTATATGGGTTTGTGTCCAGGCATGTGTTGATGTGCGTTCAAACGATCAGGCCATTCTCGTTATTCAGTGAGTTCAATGCTTTTATTTACAACTTCATACAAATCAGTTGACTACATTATATCATGAATTTATATAGTATTACCATCTCATTATTTTATTTTTTATTTTTCGGTGATTGTGTCTCTTTCCTGCTTCCTTCCTTATTTGCCATAATTCAAGTATAACATTTGAAGCCAGAAATCTGTGGTAAAATTACAATGAAGCAAAAAGCAAAAATAAAACAAAAAAGCAAACCAACAAAAAACAAATAAAAACAAAAATATAATCAGGAAAAAAACAAAAACAAAAACAAAAACAAACAAAAAAAACTTAGTCGAATGAAAATATAATCTGGGAGGTAAATGGAGAGAAATAGTTGGAATGAAAGAAAGAGACCCAAGCTAGTTATGTGATACCTATTTTTTTAGAACCTATCAATTATCAACATACGCCTAAAGCAATCGCACGAGTTTCATTGTGATTCTTCTGGATGTTAACGGATATAAGCTGGAACATAAAGAGTAAACAATACTTACATTAACTGATCATTGACGTGTAATAATATCTTTTTATTTGTGCGCGTATACTCTATCGCCCACAATTCCACCTATAGCGTTTTCTATTTAAAAACCTGTATTTTCTTAATCAAATCTACCAGGATTTGTTATTACCTAATATTTTACTGATCGCAACACCGAGCACACACCTGTTACTTTAATGTTACTCTGCGTATATTATATTTGAAAAACCTGAATATATTTCATATATGCTTTGACTACATAAGCCTCTATTTCTTTTTAAAATATTAGGTATCATCGAGCTCCAGATACGCTTATGTTAATAAGTTCACTAAAACATTTATGTTTCCAAATTTATTATACGAAAGAAATAAATGAACATTAAAACATATAACATCACATAATTCATTACATCCTATTTTATTTTGATCTTGTGTCGTAGAAATCAATGGAGGTTGACGCATGTGGATATAAAAGAAGGTTTATATTCCTATAAAAATACGGTACACGATTTACTACGATCTGTAGTAGTTGCCCTAGAGCTGCATACTCAGTAGAGAGAGCTTACCGCAAAATAGTCCTTAGACTAGCCCATCTTGTGGGAGTAGTCTGTCTGCAGCTTTTTTTTTCTTATTGAAATAAACGTAACAGATATTAGGGCGTAAGGGGGCGGGAAAGGATTAATGGCATTTTATTTCAATGGGGATAATTGATTTGATATACGAGGAAATTAAGGATGTATTAAACTCGTAAGTCAAGGTACCTCTAAATTTTAACTGGAGGGCTAAACAAGGAATATCAGTCCAAGAAGGCATTTCTTACAATAAATGTAGACCATTCTTGCTAATAAGGACTTTGAAAGTGTAGAATTAGAAGAGGAATGTTCTTTTTTTTGAACCCGTGTCGTTAATATCATCGCAGAACCAAAACGATTACAATGAAAACTCATATACTCTCGGCTAGCGCATGCTTTTTATAATGATATTGCGTTTTGGCTTAGAGAAACTATAATGTCCCAAGAGCAGAAAATCTTCTTGGTTATGTTGGGATTAAATTTCTCCACGAATAAGGGACCTGAAAGTTTGTCTGTGAGCACTAGGTTGCACAGACTGTGGCATTATAAAGGAAGCGAAAAAGTCGAAACCCTTTTCTCAAGATCAAACAAAAAAATTATAGGGTAAAATTTTAAGTTGGTATTCATATTTACCCTCGTATTTATTTGGGGTCACTAGCGACCGGATGTGCTACGACAAAATAGGAAAAAGATAAGCTAAGAGATATAACTATTAAAATTGATATTGTGTTTTTCACAAAAAAAAAACATTATTGCATTATCGGTATATGGGGGTTAACATGCACAACTTTTCTTTGTAACATTTTCCCAATAAGTAGATCGACCCATAGGTATTGGTATCTAATGGTGAGCATTATGAAACTTTAAAAATTACTTAAATTTAGCCGAAAACTATATAACCCGGGCAAGGTCCAGAACACACAGTTAATAATAAATGTATCAGATAATACTTAATATTCAAAGAATAGAGTGTTCAACACATTTGGAAATGATTCGAAAAAATACAGACATAACATTTGAATTAAAAAGGATAAAAAGAAAAAGAACAACAACGTTGAAGATACCCGTTCGAAAAATGTGCCTAATAATGAAAAGTGATGAAATGATGAGTTGAAAAAAGAAAGAAAACAAATACGACATTAACGTCCCAAATTGCAATCAACATCATTCAACTGTTACCGTTTACACTAGACACTTTAGTCAATTAGATTTTTTTTTCTTTTTTGGAAATCCCATATCTAATTAAGGAACTTCCACTGATTGCATGTGATAATTTTGAGATTAGATTTTTGTTTTCTAATGAAATTTTCGTCTTGATGCTTTTTTGTAATTCACCTTCTCTAATCATTCGATTTTGTCGCCTCCGGGATCGAATGGCATAGTTGATTACTACCGATGCTCAGTTGCACCATGAAAACGATATTAACCTTAAACCTGATATTTATGCTGCTCAGCAAGAACGACACAAGGTCAACTTACAGTGAGGGTATCAGTGTGTATTTAACCAGGCTCTCCTCCACAAGCAAGATGCGACACAAGGTCATTTTTTCATCGCTGGTTTGAATTCAGAGTTTTCTTTCTCCTAGACCTATTGCCATATCAAGATTAAAGAGCTAGGTTGATGTTTATCCAACCAGTTCTCTACAAGTAGGAAGTGAGGCAAGGTGGCCAGTTTGGGTTTCCAAGGAAGATCGAACTCACTGTTCAGTAGTAATGGATTTGCGAGGGTAGATTGCTAGCCATTACACCATGATAGTACACCTTAGGTTAAAGAACTAGGTTTTTCATTCTAAACAACCTTAGCTGAGGGGATAGAAGAGATAGTTTCATGATACCAAATGTGAACACCCAGCAATGTAACTAACCAAATATTGCCGAACAAATTTAACATTCTTTTCTACAAGGAAGGTCTGAAAAATAAGACACAAATAAGAATAAATTGGTAAAAATTAAACATCTTAGCATTAATCTGGGATTACATCAATATCTCTTGCTGAAGCAGGGCCAAAATTGTCCATTACTTTCATAATTAATAACAGATTGTGCGTATGAAATTAACCGTCATGTCGACTGTGACAGTAAAATACGCCGACGGCACTTCTGCAGAAGGATACCCCCCAAATGGATCCACCTGTTGGCCATGATTGGCAACCCGTAATACCTGATGTCAGGATTGTGATGGTTGAGCGGTCTGTGACACGGATACTAAGTGGTCCCGTAATATGCAACAATCCTCTCCGGGCCTTATTTGGGCTAGGCAGATGCTCGGAGAGGCCGCATATGATCGATCTACTGGCTCTGTCAAGCTCTAGCAAGTTTGTGATTGTCCGGACCGTATTTATCAAATTAATCTAATAAAAAACACAAACTTCTTTTTACCATATAGCTACTAGAAGTCTGTAGCTGAGGACCAACCATCAGTATTTAGACACATGAAGCTCATGAAAATTATTTCTACCACTGTATTAATATACATGAAGTTAATCAAAATATTTCTTAAACAGATCATACATATATAAGAACTAGATATAAAAATAACAACTCAAAAAACTTGATATTCCATTAAACTAAACAATTATGTATCAAATTATGAAATGGTTTGGTTTGTTTGTTTGATAGCATATCAATCTTTGTGGATTATCTAATGCCAAAACCATTCTTGGAAAATAACAATAGTAGTGCTATTTAACCAATACCCGGGAGGCTGAGGCGATCCACGCTAGAGGCTAATCTGCATTTGTGGCTTTGTTAAGTATAAACCGACAGGAACTCTCCCTTTGTCCTACTTGGTACTATTTCGCTAGCAGTACGAAGATTGTTTGCGTTCGGCCTGATACCTTTGCCTTTTATCGTTGGTGTGGTGGCAGCGAGAAAAACACAAAAACCCGTTACCATCTACAACTTCTAAGGTTATTTGTACCTTTCTGGTTGTGTTGCTAGCAGCTTTCAGGGCTGTGTGTTTAAGAGAAAAATGGGGATAATTAGGTGGAAACTATTACCACGTTTGAAAACTGACGGCAGAACTTGTAGTATGTTCTGAACTTAGATCTGAACTTTACCTTCTTCTTGGTACCACAAGCCAAGTGGCTCAAAATTCAAAGCCAACCCCAACTTGGGGTTAAAAGACGACTCCTTAGAAGCCTCAGAGGCTCAGAGACGAACTACTGTACAAAAGTTATCAACTTGGAGGTGATTCTTTTTTTGTCTTGTTCTCCTTATATCTGAACTTGAAATTTTGTTTACACCCGTAGTTAATTTTATACGCAATTATTTTAGAGCATTTGAATACCTGATCAGTAATGGATTTCCTGGGGTCATTCAAAGTTTTGTGTCACCACAACCACATACTTTCTATTCCAAATGACCCAGCCAAGAGTGATCATTTTCCAATTAGTATTCTAGATAAATTAAGTATTTTAATTAAGATGTTTGCCTATGGGAATGGGAGCTTTTTGTGCAATTTGCTGAAGCGATTCTGACCAATCAAGATTGTCTTATCTAACTATTAGTATTTAAACAATCAGAAGGAGGGATATTGATTTGCATGTAATTGTTATCGTTTTAGCCAATGAGATTTGTAGTTTTCATTTATCCCCACGATTATGTAACTGTCTGTAGAGAGACATTTGATACAAGAGAACATATTTGCTTTTAAAGCATCGAAGATAAATTGTAATCTCTAAATAAGAATGAACGGCGAAAATTGTAAATGCTTCATCATCATCTTCATCAGTCGACATCAGTAATTCCCTTGACTCTCTCTCTCTCGCCATACATTCATATCGGTCATCGGTATGGCGAGAGAGTCCACTTGTCCGCATCCCGTGTCTACACATTGCTAATGAATGTATTTACTGGTCCACCCTCACTTATGTGTCCATGTGAAGGAGTCCATAAGAGAACGTCACCTATGACTTTGTCCATGTACACACATGTCTTGCTCATCTTACTTGGATAGTTTGGTTGCAGGGAAGTGGCCACTGCTATTTTGTAGAGCGCTGCTACCAGGATTTATTCAAAACAGCAGAAATCATCTTTTTTACTTCCAATCTTGCATTTTTTCCCCATAAGTTTCATTAAATTCCAAGTGGTGCAACCAAAGAGTATTACTGACATGTTTATAACTCGGAAGAATTCCCATTTTGTTATGGTGAAAGTATGGATCATTTTTCATTTCCCTTGCACTAACCCGTTCAAACAAACGCAATACAAAAGTGCTGTATGATGATACAAACAAATTTTAATTTCTAAGAAACTATTATTAATCTCACACTTTATAATTTATCGGTCGTTATCAGCCTGGAGGCGAGTGAGTTCAACTCCTTTTCAATAGCGCTAGATCAAAGAGATTGTTTTTGCGTCTGAAGTGGAGCGCCACACCTACAATCAGCTCCCCTTTTATCGCACATATGGTGAGGGCCGGTATTGAACCCGTAACCTTGCGGTGTATTAGGTGGATGCTTAACCAGCGGAGATAAAACCTAATTAGTTAATTGCAAACAAATCAATACATCCAATTCTTTTATTTTGCATTCCTATTAGAAAGAAAATACGCAACAACTTCAGAAATCTTCGATCGCCATAATAAGTTGTTTCCCTTAGAACGCAAAGCCTATGTTAAATATCTCGGGATGTTATCAGACAGTAATCTCACATAGAGATGTCATATCGAACTTGTGAAGGAAATTATAAGTACAACAACTGATTTGATATACCGAGGAATACACATTCTTCTGGGGGAATCACCTTGGTGTAATGGCTATTGTTCTAGACTGCGTAACGTAGTAAGTGAGTTCGAACTCCACTCAGTCCGAAAAGGAATGTAATAACCTAATTTTTTTGGAAAAGGGTTGAACCCCTATATTCCTCCATCTAGGTGTTCAATAGCCCTACTTTTTTTCTTCTACAAGGATAGCTCTGGCATTAAATAACCCAAGAAAGTGATATGACATTAAACTAAGAAACCAAACCAATTGATATCACACACCAGACCTAGAAAATAATATCCAGAAAGATATTAAAATAAAAAAATATAAGACTTTCGAGTAACAGGCTATATTGCATCGAAAGTTTGTTCAAAGGAGGAAGAAATACTTTATGATGCAGCTGTTAAATGCCAAGAGTATACAGAATATTTTAAAAGAAAATAGATTTTGGTTATTTAAAGATTCTCTGAATAGCACAGTTCAGAGGGTACTTTTCTGTTATATGATGCATACTGCTGTCTAATTAAAGGCTTGAAGACATGTTAACATTTATCTTCATGTTACTGTACGAAATGTATCATTTCATCATGAAAAGCATTCAGAGAATTATAATGTCAAATCTATTTTTTAAGTATTACAGTTTTATGCCTGAGAAGACAATTAAAGAACAAACGCGAAATGTTCTTGAGTTGTCTTAAAATTTGAATATAGTAAGTACTTTCTTCCGATACTGGGAAATGTGCAACAGAAATACGTCCTACATTTTAAACTGTCAACAGAGTGATTCAATGAAACTTCAACAAGTGCCAACGATTGTTTCTTCTAGCTAGTGTCTTACGATTTATTTTCTGACTGTTTGATCAGACAATTCCAAAGCATAAGTATATTTACAGGATGAATGTCTAGGAGATTACATAACCGAATGTCTCATAGTCTGGACAATTCTGGATTTTCCGAACAATTGGAAGCATTCCAGGTAGCTTTCTTTTTTAAATCTATAAACCTTAGCAGTATCGATTTTCTATCTGGAACATCATCATTTCGACAGAACATGAAATGAGCTCGAAAAGCATTCCGTGTAGCAATAACATATTCCTTTTTACTAATAAAATAAACACAAAGAAAAAACAAAAACGTTTTCACACTTTATGCACAGTTGGTAGGATCATTTTATGCTGAATACTTTTGTTTTATTAATTTTTGTCAGGTATTAAACATTGAAAATATCATTTTTTTATATATTGAACTCATAGATGGGATAAAAACACGTACTACCACTTCGAGTCACCACATCCGCAGAGTTTCAAATTGGTACGTCACTACTAGATGCAATTTAGCTACATACACAGGACTTTGCCCGCAGCTACCGTCTTCTTGCACATATATGATAAATGGTAAAAATAACAGAATACAACTTTTGATTATTATCAACATTATTGTTCTCTGACTCATTATTGATTGGTTTCCTAAAACATTTTATGCTTTGTTGAATATTTAAAAAAATAACTTTCTGATTTGTACAAGTACATTTTCACTGTTTCCTAATCAATACTAGATAATAATTGATTCTTTATAATATGTATAGCTGCTTATTAGCTAATTACTAGATATTGATATGAGGTATCCTGTATAAAGTGTTCCGAATAATTGTAGGTTAATAGTAATTTAGGTAACCGCATACCGATCTCCAATCAAAAACTCATATGGTTACCAGATCATTACTTGGTATAGTTTTGGGTCAGTCAAAATCCAATTTTACGTAGGAAGTATTTGGGTTTGTTTAATATCTGTTTTTACCCTTCGATATAAAGCCGATGTCAGCGGGGCGTAGAAAGCCCCTTAAATTCATTAGTCCCTGTTAAATGGTGTCCTAAGTATTACGCTCAACTAAATCCAGGAAAAGGTCTTACCCCTCTGCAGAGGTGAAGTCAGCGTATTCTACAGCCTCAGCTGTATGAGTTTGTACACTTGTGGGTGTAACGGTATTACAGGCAGCATTTACGTTAAAAGGATTCTTTATCTATTCAAGATCACTAGTTTTTCAGTATAGAGTCATCTGTTAAATTTCGTCATGACTGGAAGTTATAATTATCAAGCCATTTTTATAAGTTAATTTGAATTGCCAATGTTATACAGAAATAATTTTTCTGACTGATCGTGTATATATTAGTGTCTTCTTATACAACCACTTGGGTTAGGTAGATGGTAACTTCAAAAGGATAATGCATGCTGTCAGGAACAAATCCTGGAAGCAGCATTCTACAAATCATCCAAGCAAAACAAACAATACATGCTAGGCACTTCAAGAGAAGTAAGAACAAACTCATAAGTAACGTTCTCATGTAAACCCCTACACTTTAGGAAAACCAGTGTTGGCTGACTAGCAAAAACGTAAATCGATCAGTATATATATACACGGGGGGATGTATTATAGATACACGAACCATAAAAGGACTGACAAACAGTACGAGCAGAACATCATATGTTCAAAATAGTGTGACAGTATTCACTGCAGAGTGGCGAGACCTCGCAAAAAGGGTGTCTAAACTGTCTCCAGTAGTGAAGTTCCAGTTCTAGACCTTTGCGGGGCTTGGAGTCAACTATTTATCACTAATAATCTCAGGTTTACACTGTACAAAAGAATATTGCTTAATAGTCCCTCATTTATAATATAGGTAGATCTGTTTGAAGTAATGAAGTTTTTAGTTGATTCAAATAGAGTAAAGTTGCATTCCGATACCGTATATAAGATACTGTGATTATTATCCTGACTTTTACTGAAGTAAACGAACAAGGGTTGATGTACCGTAAATCCAACCAACCGAACAAGCAACCATCCAAATGTACTGAGTTTTCTAATCACTAATTAACGTTGTAAAGATTATTTAAAACATAGGCAGTTAACAAAGAATACAAGACTGAGCTCTTTCACTCCGGCAGACTCATAGTCTCAAAAAACTTATCAACCAAACAGAATATTTTCGATTTTATGGAAATGTATAGGCTGTGTAAATTTTACATTACATTTTTTCTTAGGTTTGTAAGATGTATACGCAAAATACGCCTCTCCTATAAAAATGACAGCTGAAAATAAGCAAAAAAAAAAAAAAAAACTCAAAGAAATGGGTGCCCGAATGTGAATAACACTGGATGTAATCATTTGAATAAGTGAATATTGTTCTGTTTGGATTCAGTGTAGCCACCTGCCTAATATTGTTGTATAATATATATATATATATATATATGTATATATATATATATATATATATATATATATATCCCATAGTAGCGCCAATACTTTTCGATAATGGTAAATTCATTAAATTTAATTTTGATATCATTAAGAAGTTCAAGAATAACGAAAGTGTTATGAATTTACCCAACATCTCCGTTCGATCAGGATGCGACACAATGTCAATTTGTAAGCAGTGTTTAACAGGCTTGAATTCAGGTTTAACAGCTTTGAATTCAGGTTTAACAGCTTTGAATTCAGGTTTAACAGGTTTGAATTCAGGTTTAACAGGTTTGAATTTCTCTTAGACCGCTTGACATATCAGGGTTAAAGAGATCAGGCTGTCCTCCTATTTACCCATAAATAGAGGAGAAATGTTTCGATTCATACCTTTTTCAAGGGTCAGAGTGCTATGTGAAATACAACTAGACTAGTCCCGTGTAACCGTGTCCATTTCCTTCAAAGATAACCATTACACAACGCTCCTCCTACAAAACTTTAGGCGTCAAAAAAATTCTGATTTCTCTATTATAATTACATTATTGGGGCAGCTTACCATGTAGAATGTTAAACAAACTCGTCTAACACACCATTGCAAGTGATTTCGATTCTTACTGAGTGCCCCATACTTAAAAAATTAAAAACGGTTTAGTATATTACCAAAGATGTCAAATTATTCTGTTTGTAAGTCCGAGTTAAATGTTTAATTTCAACGGATTCGGTAAGTATTTATTAAAACCCGTCTAATGTAACTTACCTTTTATGAACAGATGATAAAAATAGCGAAAACATCATTTTAATAATTACAGTTTATTTTGCTTTCCAGTGTTTACACTAACTGAATCTGACCATTTCATTTGTGGGAAAAAATGAAAGGAAAAGAGAGTATAAGTAAATCCCCTCCCGGCGAACATCAGCCAGAGCTTCTAAATGAACCAATCATTAAACAAACTTTCAGATTTTTGCAATCATCACAATTAATGAGTTCTCCTGTATGCTTAACACACGCTTAATAGATTCAATTGAATGAATTGGATATTTCGAGTAAAATGGACTCCTTAATTGGATTATAGCAACATCAGGTAGTGAAATCTGTACAAGAATCATCAGCAAAACAAGTTTAATGTATTGAATTTTTAAGAGACATTAATCGAAAACGTGATTTGGTGATTTATGCTACAGGCTTAACAATATCGTATACAACAACTTTTTTTAATGAAAAGTATGTCTGTATAAATAATTATTGGGAACAGGTTGTCAGTCTTCAATAGACGACTAAACGATTTTACATAGAGCTACGACATTTGGTATGCATACATATATGCATAGAGATTTAGCTTGAAATATTGTTCCTCCCGTAAATGGCTGTCTTTAATAATTAACGATGCATATCGATTACAAATTTCTCAGTAATAACAATGCTCCCCACCCCAAAAAAAAAACCAACAAAAAAACAAGCAAAGAAAAAAAAACAACAATGGGAATCATTTGTGAGAGACAAGTAATCGAAAAAAAAAGAAATTTAAAAAAGCTTAAGTCCAATTATATTATACTAATAAAATAATCATTTGACCCAGTGTATGTTTAATCCTTCCAGAAGATACCTCGAGTTGGGACATACACTAAATAATGAGTGATAGATACCATCTGAGCATACGAAGGTGCTTTGTAAGAATATCGAGATTTATAAACGAATATATATATATATATATATATATATTATATATATATATATATATATATATATATATATATAAGGTTATTTGTTCTTTGCTTGGTTTTGCCCACTGTCAACGTTTGTTGGGTTAATTGACGACACCGACAGATAATAACTTGCCGAATTTGGAAATAATATTTAAAAAATTTTAACTAGATATTTCCCAGTAAACGAAGGCTGGAACCTTACAACCAAATAAAATTAAATGCCGTACCTCGTTGTATTGGCTATAGCGATATACGAGTGTGGGCTAAAAGATTTATATATTATGCAAATATGCTGTCATCGTTTTTGACCAATAGAATCCAAGCACGGGAAACTCCGCGGGAAGAAGTTTTTAACCGCAAGGGGGACTACATTGAAAAGTAAACCTTATTTGATCACCTTCCAGAAGAGTATCTTACAAAGACTTAGAAACTTTCAGGCAACCCTTGAATATACAGGGTGTTTTGATATAATTTCGTTATCTAATTACGAAAACGATTTTTCTAAAACACACACAATATATATATATATATATATATATATATATATATATATATATATATATATATATATATATATATAATTATACAGATGTGATGACTTTGCGTATGCTTCAAGGTTAACTGGCCAAGAAAGCGGACACTTGAAATATTTTTCACCCACATTACTTGTATTGTTCTTATATATATATATTTATATATACTAGCAAATATATGCACCCTCCGGGTGCAAGTTTTTAAGTTTTAATGTAATAAAATATTATATTAAATTAGAAAGGCTATTGAAACTAAATAAGAATGCAAATAAAAAGATTTGAAACAGAGGGGGATATAATCGAAAAATCGAACAACTGGAACTTACTCTTCCATCACTCTCGTCTTTCATTGTCATTTTTTCTAATTTAAGTATTTAGTTAAAAGATGAAGTAAAGAATAAAATGATAGTTATTTTTCTTGTTAATGGATTTCATTTAAGATTCATTGAAGAGATTTTTGCTTATATTCATTAAAATAAAACCAAACAGTTAGAAATCAATAATATTAAACACATATTTATTAAAATCACATTTTTAATATCAATATGCAAATTAGCCTTCCCGTTCACATTGTAAACCGCTATTTTGTTGTATGTATAAATATAATTGCATATTGTTAAGATGTAGACATGGTCAACAGTATTAATAATGTAAAACAATTTTATTAATAATTGAGGTTAAAATAAAAAATAAAATCATTGAGAATGTGATGTCAATAACTAAAGGAAATTGCGACTTGAGTAGTAATATAGTTTCGGTTACAGACAGAAAAAAAGACCATCTCCATTATAATAAGATATAGTTGTAGGGCATTTAATAGTAGTTTGAGTTTGACAATTCCATATTTTTGCATTTTATTAGCATTCGACAACATATACATACAACATATTCGTAGCTGGCATCGTAAATATGTTACAAATATCATACTGCCAATCATCCTTATCTGTACAACATCAATTGTCAAATTACTGATTATGTATCATCATAGACAAATAGTTCAATTTGCAGTCAGTGCACTGTGTATTCAAACATAACTGATAATATCCTCTTTTATATCTAATGATGTGTCTTACTATAGCGCAATCCTATCAAACAAAGATTCACTACCGATAAGTAGAATATAGAAGGCAATGCTTTTCCGTTCCTCAACTATCAAATTTATGTCAAAGCTATGGGTAAACCTGTCAAACACCGCTTAAGAATTGCCCTTGTGTCACATACCTCTCATACAGAGGGTTGAGTATATACATAGATTCCCAGAAAAATATCACATAAAATGGTAATTCTGGATAGGAATGTTTATATCATTCTAAATCATCTATAGTTATTTCATAACTTTCATTTTTCTCTCCGCATCCGTGGTAGGTGCCTGCCTTTATTAGTATTGTGGTAGTAGCTGAGATGACGCGTTGTGCATTGCTTCACTTCGTATATAATCTAAAAGCCACACAGTTGAGTGTGCAACATAGTTTAATTCGAGAACTTATGATTAATGAGTTTGATCTGGTCCATAACGCAGCTGAAGCAGCCACAAATATTTGTGCTAAAAATGAAGGCAAAGTTGATCTTTACGAAAGGCTAAAATTCAGAAGGTAAGATTCCAAATAGAATGTTCCCGGGTAAAAAGAAAAACCTACATAGGAATGTTTATATTCGTCTAAAATATTTCTAAATGTTGCTTCTCTTCGAAATCTTTCTTTAGATCTACAACTGTTTTTCCATTCTGATTTTCCTCTTTTTTCCCCCTCTTATGCTTCGTGTTGATAAGTTATTTTATAATTAGTATTTCATAAATTCTTCTGCAATGCTATTTTGTTGCTTTCCATCAATATATTTCTTACCTTCAAATAATTGTATTTCATACAAACTCTAGATTCTGGTATTTCTGATTTTGGATGTAAAAGAAGTAACTTCTTACATTTCTGTTCTTTTCTTACTTCTTTCTTTCTCGTGTAGTTAATTTCATACTTTATTCTGGTTTATTCACTGCTACAAGCGGGTTATTTCGAACTTATTTTCCCCAATTTTCTTCTCTTTCTTTTACGTTTTTTAAAAGGATTTCTTTGTATAATAAAAACATGATTTGCTTTGGGCTAAAAAAACAATGGATGCTAAATCGAGTCAGGTGACATGGTTATATGTTGTTTTCTCTTTTCGCAGAAAGTAATTTTAGAATAAAAAGTAAATTGAAACCATAGGGAAAGAAAATAATTTTAAGAAGAAAAAAAAAACAACCTTTGGTCGCTATATTTTCTGATTTGTTCTAATATTCCAATGGTTTAGAAATGAGTGACCAAAAGATGCACGTTGCTTTCTTCTATACAGTTCTAGTCTGTGGAGGTGCTCGCATGTAATGGTTATCGTCCTACAAAATGGAATCCGCGACACGATTTAAAATTCTGGACGATGCTGTTTGCATTTTCACATAGCGCCTTGGAAAATGTATGAATCCAACTATTCTCCTGCCAGCTATGGGTAAATGGTGTGACAGATTTGGCTCTTTAATCTTGGTTAGGTAACCAGTCTAGAAGAAGAAAAACTGTAATTTCAAACCACTTAAAATCGACTTAAGAAATTGACCGTGTGTCACATCGTATTCGTGTAAAGACGCTGGTATATATATATATATATATATATATATATATATATATATATATAATTTTAATTTGTTATGTTTGTCATATTACAACGAAATATTTATCAAGCTTCGACCAATGTGGCTCAAGAATACAAGTGTGTAGATTGCTGTTTTAAAGAGTGGAGGCATTGTTTAACGATAACTCGATCATCAGATTTGCCGGTGACACTACGAACTTTATTTCTTATATGGGGATGTGGCCGTTTTCTGTGTCGGCGTTGCAACTGGCAGAGGGTGCCATATTTATGATTAGACATTGATAAAGTGTTATATCACGTATAGAAGGCGACAAGATGTACAAGGTACGATGGGTAAATTGACGCCCTTTCAAATTCTTAATTTCCCTCATCCATTGTTTGTTTCACGTTTTGTCGAATATGCAGCAAACTAAAGTCAATTGTTTGTGAGAAAAGCGGCATCATAACGCTATTTATTCAAATTCATTCAAACTTTCTGCAACGACATTATCCGTAACATCCGGCTGCCTAATTCTCCTGGCTGCAACCCTCTTGATTATTATGCAGCGTTGAGCGAGAAACCAACAAAATTATGAGCCACATTAAAGATGAACTGAAGGCAAGAATAACGGCAACGTTGACCCATTTAATCAAGGAAACCGTCTTGCAAGAGAGTTCGAAGATTTCAGAAGGCCGTGGTTGAAGACAATGCCGAGGACTTTGAAAGATCAAATCAATAGTATTTCAAGCATTCAAGTATTCATATAATTTTGGTAAACATTTCTGATAAAGTGAGATGTTATTTTTATTTTTGCGTAATTTAGACGACAATTCAACCATCGCACCCTGCATAAAAGCCTACAAAGTTTGGTCAGTGTTGAGATAATAATAGAAAGTCCGAAAGAGATTGGAATGAGTAACGACGAAAAGAGTAAATCCATAGAAAATGAAAAAGTTTCCCCACACTAAATCTAACTAACCACAAATCACTTACGATTTACTCCTGTTTCTAAATGTGGCCATGAACTAAAAAAAGAAAGAAGAATAGCTGCAGACATCTCCACAATAATCAACCCTTATAGTGATCATCATCCCCTATTTTGTATAGCATTGTCACCAACGATTGCTATGTCGGTACTCATGATCGTTTGCCGGGGGGTTGTTTGGTGGGGGTTGTTTGATAGTCTGTCTTTGTTGATCATGTTTAGCTCAGTCGGTAGAACGTCTGACTAGGAACCACAGGGCTCGATATATATACAAGTCATAAACAGACACCGTGTTTCGACGTTTCAGGTCTCACCAGTGTGGCTAGACACAACAACTAACTCCGACCAGAAGCGAACCCCAACTGACTTTACGCCTGTCCGATCCATTAACCTCTAGCTGCCATTTAAGGAGCGGTGCTTTAACTGTTTTAAATACATATATCTGTGTATATACTTTACAATCACCAGAGAGATCAAATCTCTCTCTCTCTCTCTCCCTCTCTCTCTCTATCTCTATCTCTCTCTATATATATTGGCAGCATTCTTTCCTTTATGCATGTTTTTTGAACTCGACAGACATTTCTTGTCTGACAAGTTTCTTTTCTGTCCTTTCCAATTGTTTGGCCATCTTTTATATCAGGGAGAAATTGGTGAATAAATCACCAAAGCTTCTTACATTAGTACTTTCTGCACTACTAGTGCCATCATCAGGTGTGAAGTGGTGAGATGTTTCCATTGTTTTTTTAAACAAATAGTAACAGTAGGAATAAGTAGGAGGAGGGACTTACAACTTTATAGGAAATGTTATGGGGGGGGAGAATGGGCGGAAAATACTGATCTATGCTTTTAAAGTTATTACATGATATTAAAATATAAACGGTATGCACATTATTTTTCTTAAGAGTGGAAATTAGATATGATGGAACGTGGAATATATTTTCTAGTTTATTTAAATATAGACGTAATTTTTGTTTAACGTATTTGGAAAGTAATTAGCACAACTTAAATCTGTGTGATAAAGTGCTCCATCTCAGACACAAAAAAAAATTCTCCCTGGTCAAGAGAAAATGAAAAGTGAACAGGCTCCCTTGCTGTTATGTTGATACCGTCAATAGGTCACATCATTTACATTATTTTGAGGGGCCAGTTTTGCACAGTCGGTAGAGCAACCGCCTCGGAACCACAACGATCCGGTTTCAGTACCAGCCGTCACTAACTCAGTGCACGAGCAGCATAGCTTGGATCTGTGCAGTGAAATGGGGAGCTCGGGATAGATGTGATGTTTCACCTCACACGCAAAAAATTACTTGGTCTAACGCTAGTGAAAAGGAAATAGACTCCCTCGCTGTCCGGCTGGGGCCGACAATATGCCACCCAATACTTTTACTAGATAAGATATAAAAATAAATATAATTTAAATTTATTTACATGTTATCATCAAACATTTAATCACCTCCATTTTCTATGCCCAGCAAATGCAATGAGACCCATAGAATTGAAGAATATCATCCAGGAATAAAAATAAATGTCACATTAACGGTATCAGGAACTGAACCCGTTAATAAAATATCTCTAGTTGGAACCGTATTCTGATACTTGATAAATGAATGTGAATCTACAGACAATAGGGGCAATCATCGATACATGGTCTATTTAGAAAATGGTCAAGTATGGAAGGGCAGAAGTCCACTTTCCTTTTGATAAATGTACTGTATTTTACGTTTTGACAGAAGATCGGGTTACGAGGAATGAAACGTCTGAATATAAACGAAGTTTATTTCGGTCAAGAGATCATGTCAGTTGTGTGACTGAGATATGGGCAAGTATAAATCTATTTTTCTACGTATTTTTACTATCATTCTTTCTTGTTTTGATTTCGATCTCTTCGATTCGTTCTGATAATTTGTCTATCGATCTGTTCTACTGTTTTCTTGTTATTTATCTCTTTTTTAAGTATCACATTTTATTCTCTTTGATCTCTCTCTCTCTCTCATATATATATATATATATATATATATATATATATATATCAGAGTGTGCGGATTATACAAACAAACAGGCAAATAGATAGAGATATATAGATAGAGGCAAACACACACACACACACACACACACACACACACACACACACACATATATATATATATATATGTGCGTGTGTGTGTGTGTGTGTTTGTATAATCAGGGTAACCTGATATTAGCTAATCTATCAAAAAAATAGAATATAAAAATGGGATTATCTATTAGATTAATCAGATTATATACCTATGGTTCTAATTCATATATATAATATATATATATATATATATATATATATATATATATATATTACTACAGTGTATGGTTAACACTATCTTACTTGATGAGACAGTAGTGAGCCAATATATATAGTATTATTAGGAGAGTGCTCAATATCTGTGATAGAGCAAAATTAATAATAAATAAATATATTTTTATTTTTGTGCATATTCATTTATATATCATTTAGTAAATATATACAAAAATGATATACATATATCTATTTATTATTAATGATATATACAATATATAGTATCTATGTATTGAACATATAGTTTTAGAGAGTATCCAATATCAGTTATAGCAATCAGTGTATATATCTATGTTCGGATAAAATAGACAGATTCAACGGCGCTTGGCAATTTTCAGTTTCTCTCCTATGCAGTTAAGTTTCCGTAGTCTTCCTTTCCTTATTTATTTTTATTTTCTTTATATCAGTCTGTCAATCTATCTTAGGGAATTTTTTCTTTCGTTTTCTCGTCCATTCTTTCCTTATTTATTTATATCTTTCTCTCTGTCTTTTAATCTATCCCAGTTTCTTTCTTTCTTTCTATCCTATGTTAAAAGTCTTTGTCTGTCTGTCTTTTAATCAATCCCAGTTTCTTTCTTTCTTTCCTTTGTTAAAAGTCTTTGTCTGTCTGTCTGTCTTTTAATCAATCCCAGTTTCTTTCTTTCTTTCTATCCTTTGTTAAAAGTCTTTGTCTGTCTGTCCGTCAATCTATCCCAGTTCATTTTTTTCTTTCTTTCCTTCATTTTATCGACTAAAATACCGAACATTAAAGCAGAAAGGTTGAACACACTACCTTCTTTATGAGAAAAATCTATGATAATAAAAGAAAAAAACAAAAACAACAGATAATTATCAAACAGAATGCCATCCAAAATAATTCAAGTCCATTGCCGTCACCTTATAAGACAAATGACGTAAGTTTCCATTTGACTTGTGCATTGAAACCCAGCCATTCTCAAAACTAACGTCATTTTTGTTTAGAAAAAGAATTGGCAATCGAACAATCGTTGCCAAAGAGCAATTTATTAGAGCAATGCAATAAAGGACAGAACAAACGTATTCAGAAGAGAGGTCGACACAAACAAACTGTTTAGATTCTTGGCTATTCAAGATTTATAGTCCTTTTACTTTTACTGCTTACTAAACCAAACTGTATTGCGTATGAGATTTCATCGGAAAGTGAAAGCAAAGAGCAGAGTAAACGACTCAAAATAATTCTATTATATCTGATAAAGCTCACATGATAACAAAGTGTACAAATGGCCAGTATATATATATATATATATATATATATATATATATATATATATATATATATATATATATATATATATAAATAAAGACACACATATACATACATATATATAAAGACAAACACACACACATATACACATATATATATTTATATATATACTGCAAAATGTTTATTAGGTAGTAAAATCGGTAACTGCTTAGATGTATTTAACTGAATATATGAGTAGCACATAAAGGATTGATTGCGTGTCTTGCTTACTATTTAATAACACGCAGGTGATTTATAGTAGCTTATGAAAATACAATCATATAAAAGGAGGTCGCTATCCAAATATCAGAGAAGATTGTCAGGCCTTCTAATTTGAAGATATGTATTTTCATTTCAAGGTTAGTATTCTTCATAATTTCAATACGATATAAACTACGGGATTCTATTATGATAATAAAGTGTTTTCCTAGAGTGTAAAGTAATAACTATTATCATTCCTGTCTAGACAAAGTATCTAGTTGTCTTTTGATCTGTCTTTATTTGTAACTGTCCAAATTCCTTTATTTAAAAAAAAAACTATCTTCTTTCACTTTGTGCATATCTCGGTACATTTACCTATCAATTATTTTGCATAAATCCCTCTATTTCTGTCTATCTATCCCCCCTCCCCTTCTCCCCTCTCTCTCTCTCTCAATATATATATATATGTATGCATATATATATATATATATATATATATATATATGTATGTATAAAGCATAACTCAATAGATTGCTATATTTATACAGTACTAATGTTCATGGCACGTGTCAAAATTTGAGCATAATCAAATTATTAGTTTACAAATTACAGTTATTTAAGTGGGGCTAATTTTGCAAATTTTCAAAACCATGGAAAAATCTGAATTTCGTGTGTTGATAAAGCATTGCTTTCTGATAGGAAAAATACTGTTCAAGCAAAGCAATGACTTGATAAGTGTTATCCAGACGCTGCTTCGTCTGAAACGACGGTTACATGGTGGTGATTTTAAAGGTGACTTTAAACGCGGTCGTACAGATACAAATGGTGCTGAACGCTCAGGTCGCCCAAATTCAGCAGCTGTCCCGGAAAACACCGACAACTACACAAACTCGTTTTGGACGATCGTAAATTGAAGTTGCGTGAGATAGCAGAGGAGTTGAACATATCAGAAGGCAGTGTATTCACAATTTTGCATGAACATATGTCAATGAGAAACCTGTGTACAAAGACAACGCGTCGGAGATTCAGAACGTTGGTTGTAACTGTTTCAACGCAACAAAAATAAGTTTTTGCGTAGATATATGACAATGGATGAACCATGAATCCACCACTTCACTCTGGAGTCAATTTGGCAGTCAGCTGAGTGGATAGTAGCAGGTAAAAGCCGTCAAAAGCGACCAAATACGCAAACATCAGCAGGCAAGGTTTTCGCCTTCGTATTTTGGGATGCGCCTGATATTTTGTTCATCAATTACTTTGAGAAAGGAAGAACCATCAAAAGCGATTATTATATAGCATTATTGGTGCGTTTGAGAGAAGAAAGCACAAAGAAAAAACGGCCACAAATGAAGAAGAAAAAAAGTACTCTTTCACCAAGAAAATGCACCGTGTCGATGGAAACGATGACAAAACTACATGAATTGCACTTCGAATTGCTTTCGCATCCAGCCTATTCTCCAGAGCTGGCCCCAGCGACTACAGTCTGAGTGCTCGAAGGAAAGAGATTTGGCTCCAATGAAGAAGTGAGATCACGAACTAAGGGATATTTTGAAGCCAATGACAAAAAAGGTATTGAATTGTAAGAGAAGCGTTGGAGAAGTGTATCACCCTAAACGTAGACTATGTTGATGAATAAAGTCGAATTTTGCCTAAAAGTTGTTAGACCCGGGATTTATTGAGTGGTGTGTGCTAATATATATATGCGTGTTTGTTTATATATATACATATGCATATTTTCATATATATATACATATGCATATGTTATATATATATATATATGTGCATATATATATATATATATATATATATATATATATATATATGCATATGTTATATATATACATATATATGCATATATTCATATATATTATATATATACATATATATATATATATATATATATATATATGCATATATTCATATATATATGCATATATATATATATATATACATATATATGCATATATATATATATATATATATGCATATATATATATATATATATATATATATATTATATATATATATATATATATATATATATATATATATATATATATATATATATATATATATGTTTGTTATATATATATATATATATACATGTTTGTCTATATATATGTTTGTTTATATATATATATATATACATGTTGTATATATATATATATATATATATATACATGTTTGTCTATATATATATATGTTTGTTTATATATATATATATATATGTTTGTTTGTCTATATATATATATATATATATATGTTGTATATATATATATATATATATATATATATATATATATATATATATATATATATATATATATATGAGAAAGATGAATGAATAATTAAATAGAGATATACATAGATACTCACAGATATAAACACTTGTGTCTGTGAGTGTGTTTATTTATTTGACTGGCAATCCTAATTTTTAACCATTAAGCAAATTTTGGTACATACTTTTCATTTTGGTTTAAAACATGATATGCAGCAAATTCTAAATTCCCTTCTAAAACAACTATTTTCTTTTCTAAATCATAGGATAGTTCAGACTGAAATTACAACAATCTAAAAAAGAAAGAGATTTGAAATAAAAACATAAGCAATTTCACCGCAACTTTTTGTTATTGCTGTGTTAATAGAATTTAAATAGATTTTTCTTTACCCCAAGACACACAAGTTGATAAGACTTTGCTAAAACGGCGAGTATAACAATAGAACATTCTTTATATTTATATAATGCGTTGAACACAGTGAATTCCCAGAGAATTATATCAGAAATAGAAATAAACACATTTCTATTCAACGCCTGAAAGCCATTCATAGAGGATAAAAAACAATATTTTATTTTACTTTTTCAAAATACTTGACATTCTCACATTTACTTTTTGCGGTATCGTTGATAAACCAGATGTGTAAATTGTAGACATTTTTAATATGAGGATTAATAAGATTTGTAATATTTATAATTACCTGAAAAAATATAATGGGTTTATCAAATTCTTTCTGGAAGCTAAAAAATGTTTATTGCTTTTACATCTTTTATAGATATAGTACGAAAATATGCACGTCTCTTCTATGCAGAATGATATTCTTACAAGCTGGAGTCAAGTCAGTTCTACTGTATAAGGAGGCAGCATCCCACAAAAGAGCAGCTGCCCAGCCACTTTCCTCCGAGCACACAAACTATCCGGGTGAGACGTTTAAGACATGCTTGACAGCACTGCAGAAGCAAGAACGAGTTTATAAGTGCCGTTCTCCAGTTGGCACCTACATATGGACACACAAGTGTATGTCGGCCATGCTTCAGAAAGCCATGAGAATATTTACTCTAAAATATTGAAGAACAATGTATATCAGTATTTATTACACTTTTTTAAAATGACTAAAATAAATTTTCTTTAAGGCTTACCGATTATTATAAACTTTCGCGCGTTATTTACGCTAAATTTACAGTGTTTGTTCTCATTTTCAGGCATTCTAAGCCAATTTTAGATATCAGGAGCTGGGTTACTTCTCTTATCTTAGAGGTTAGTAAAGACGCAGTGCAGGGCATGATTGTAATTAATATGATGAAATAAGGATGGCTTTATATTATATTCATATTTCAATTTTCTATGAACTGGTTAAAATAAATATTGAAATAGTTTAATCATATAAATATTCAACTATAAAATAAAACGAATCAGAATTTCACATGGCCAATCCACAAATGTGTCCATACAATCTTGCAAGAGGATCAACAATTTTCTAGTTTGTAGTGAAAAATATCCTTTGTATGAACAAGATGAATTTGTAAAAAATACATACAGTCATTTGTACTATATTCCATTGTAAATTAAAAAAAAAAATTCTATAAAATGTGCACAAATTCCTTACATGCACTATTTTGCCCTGTGTAATGCTTTGTTATTTTCCAGTATTTGTAATTTTTTTTTAACAGTCAATAAAATAAGCACACATTTGTTAGATGCTGTATTTTTATGTTTATTGAGAAAAATCGAGGGTATTCTGTAGGTCATAAAGTTGTGATTTAGAAAAACTGGAGCAATTTTTTTATTCAAAGAGGAAAAAAAATAGTTAAACACAAGTGTAAGATACAAATCAAAGAAAATTGTGTCCCCAGTGTTATCAAATAAATCGGTAAGTGCTGCTGCCTTCGCTGGAGGATTTTTCCAGTTCTTTGACCTTAGCATCGGAAGAAATTAGTGGACCAAAAACTCACTCTAAAGTCAAGTAGATTTACACCTGTGGAATTAACTTGATCACTGAAGTAGTTACAAACGGTCAAGTCGTTCCATTAATCTTTCATAAACATAATTTTTGTCTTATTTTATTTACATCGACGGTTTGGTGTTTTCACTTCAAGCATACGAATCTTTTTACAAATACGGTGTTTAAACCTTTTCTCACACTAAACTGTGATCTGTGTCGAACTCTGAACTACGCAGAACACGTAT
>CM042139.1:99757341-99789841 GCA_023376005.1 Doryteuthis pealeii | reverse complement strand
AAAGATGTTCCCAACTCGTGGAGAACAAAATAGAACCGAGACGAAGAGAAGATTAGAATAAGGAAGCTATGGCAGTTAATGAAACACGAAGGAGAATGCAACATAGAAATTAAAATATTGACTCAAAATTCTTCACACTGTGTCTCAGTATTTAATACAGGAGATAATTCATATAGTCTCTTCTGCGTGAAACTGCATCACAGTGTGAGGAACTGTGAGTTAATATCTTAAAATAATAACAGAGTTCAGGTTTAGTTCGTTTTACGGCATATCAACCTCAGTGGGTCATTTTATGCCGACTCAGTTTTGAAATAAATTCATTCTTAATGGATACTTATTTTTTTTAAAATATATTCGTGTTTTTCTATTTAAACCATTGATGGGACCCGAACATATACTACCAGTGTCAGAGTGGAACTGGGATTAATGGTGATGAAGGGGTACTCCACATTCTCCAGAGCTCCAGACATGGAACCTCACCATCAGATAGAGTTTAACGTCATTCTCAAGGCATGAAGACCCTCAGCCAACGCCTTCTAGAACACAGTTCAGGATGTTAGCTATTATGCCATGGGGCCTTCCCCCCACATCCTCCATGATGGGAAAAGGAATTTTAATTAAATATTTTCAAAAATTAAATAGATTTATTTGTAAAAAATCCAATAAAAAGAAACTGTGCCTCAACTTTATCTTATTTTAAAAAAGATTTTAAGTTTAAAATAATAGCAGGGATATATGTTTGAGGAAGGAACGAAATTTAGAATTTATCCTTAAGTTATGAAAGGCCGCCAACATGGTTAGCGGCATTTACATTTAAAATTGCCAATACCTCTAAATTAGAAGAAAACTATAATGCTTTGAAATAATACAGTACTTTCAGTGTTACAAATAAAATACATTTCTTCTTTGTTTTATGTCTAAAAAACCTGTAAACTATTACAAGTGATAAAAATTTGGTCGGGGAGGACAGGCGCCCTGGATAGTATGGCCTTGAATAAAAATAATAATAATAATAAGACTAGACACTACTGGGTGGGAAAGGTGATTCACTGGGAACTGCAAGAAATTCAATTTTCACCATTCAACTAAATGGTATATGCACAAAACTGAATTTGTCCTGGAGAATGAGACACACAGAATTCTCTGTGACTTTGAGGTACAGACGGATCACCTAATCCCGGCCAGGAGACCAGATCTTGTTTTGATTGACAAGAAGAGGAGGACTTGTCATCTCGTGGACTTTGCCGTCCCGGCCGATCACAGAGTGAAAATGAAAGAAAACGAAAAGATTGACAAATACTTAGACCTTGCTAGAGAACTAAGAAAACTGTGGAACATGTGGGTTAAGGTCGTGCCGATTGTGATTGGGGCCCTTGGAACAATCCCCAAGAGGTTGGAAAGGAGCCTGGATGAATTAAAAATCGGAGGAAGAATCGAGACCATCCAGACTACAGCATTATTGAGATCGGCTGGAATACTCAGAAGAGTCCTGGAGACCTGAGGAGACTTGCTGTCACTCAGCCTCCAGTGAACCACCGGCTTCTGCAGGTGGGAAAAACTCGAATGGAGTGAAATAATGATAATAATAATAATCTGCACAAAATAATGACATAAGAACAAATTATATCAAAGCAAAAATTGATAGGACATAACAAAACAGTAAATGTAGACTGTAAACCATGTACTAGGCGAATGTAGCAAATTAACATAACGGGAATACACAACTAGGCACGACTGCGTTGGGAAGGTGATCCACTGGTAGTTATGCAGAAAATTAAATTTTGACCATACAACAAAATGGTTGCATAAACCAGAATCTGCTCTTGAGAATGAAACGTATAAAATTCTCTGGGACTTCGAAATAAAAACGGATCGCCCTATCCCAGCAAAGAGACCAGACCTAGTGTTGATTAACAAAAAGACAGCAGACCACAGGGTGAAGATGTAGGAAAACGAAAAGATGGTTAAATACCTGGACCATGCCAGAGAATTGAAAAAGGTATGGAATATGAAGGTCAATTTTAGTTGGTGCACTTAGAACAGTCCAAAGCTTGGAAAAAGACTGGAGAATCTGGAAATCAGAGGAAGAATTGTGACCATCCAGAATACTGCATTGCTGCAATCGGTTAGAATACTCAGAAGAGTCCTGGAGACCTGAGGAGACTTGTCACTCACACTCCACTGAAAGACCATCAGCTAACGCTGTTGTGAAAAACTCTCATAAGCAGAAATGAAAGGAAAAGTTAAAAAAAGAATATCTCAGGAGAACTAGAAAACTTCTAGAAACGAAACTTAACAGCAGAAATCTGATCAAAGGAATTAATACCTGGGCTGTCCCCATTATAAGATACTCAGGACCATTCTTAAAATGGACAAAAGAAGAACTCAGACAGATAGACCAAAGGACGAGAAAATTAATGACCATGCACAAGGCTCTCCACCCTAGAGATGATAGAGATAGATTGTATGTGTCAAGAAAGGAAGGGGGAAGAGGTCTTGCCAACATAGAGGAATGCGTAGAAACCACAATCCAGCAACTTGAAGATTACACAAGGAAGAGCAAAGACAAATTACTTATGGCGGCCAACAATAGTAGAAACGGCAGATGGACAAACGGAAAAACGACAAAGACTAGAAAACAAAAATGGGAAGAAAAACAATTATATGGACGCTTCAAACGACAAATAGATGAGGTTGCACATGGAAAGACTTGGACATGGTTAAGAAAGGGAAACCTCAAAAGAGAAACAGAATCACTTATAATTGCTGCACAAAATAATGCCATAAGGACAAACTACATCAAAGCGAAAATTGATAAGACCCAACAAAATAGTAAATGTAGACTTTGCGGTAATAGAGATGAGACTGTTAACCATATACTCTGCGAATGTAGCAAACTAGCACAACGAGAATACAAAACTAGACACGACTGGGTTGGGAAGGTGATCCACTGGGAATTATGCAAGAAATTAAATTTTGACCACACAACAAAATGGTATATGCATAAACCAGAATCTGTTCTTGAAAACGAAACGCACAAAATTCTCTGGGACTTTGAAATTAAAACGGATCACCTTATCCCAGCAAGAAGACCAGACCTAGTGTTGATTAACAAAAAAGAAAGAACTTGTCAACTGGTGGATTTTGCAGTGCCAGCGGATCACAGGGTGAAGTTAAAGGAAAATGAAAAAATTGACAAATATCTGGACCTTGCCAGAGAACTGAAAAAGTTATGGAATATGAAAGTGAAAGTTATACCAATTGTAGTTGGTGCACTTGGAACAGTCCCAAAAGGATTGGAAAAAGGTTTGGAAAGTTTGGATATCAGAGGAAGGATTGAAACCATTCAGAACACTGCACTGCTGCAATCTGCCAGAATACTCAGAAGAGTCCTGGAGACCTGAGGAGACTTGCTGTCACTCAGACTCCAGTGAAAGACCATCAGCTAACACTGATGTAAAAACTCAAAAGGAATAATAATAATAATTATTATTATTATTATTATTATCATTATAGAATTTTCTTGTAAATGAAATCCTTTAGTACCTTTGGGATACAAACGACCATCCAATCCAGGCCAGGAGACCAGACCTACTTTTAATTAATCAGAAGAATTTTGCTCCAGCAGTTAACATAAAAAGGCGAAAAACTAGATAAATACGAGAACATTGGCAGAGAGCCGAAAATCTTGTGGTGATACCAGTGGTAGTTTGAACCCTTGGAACAATCCCAAAAAACATTAAAAAGAGACTAGATAAAGAGAAAGAATTGAGTTTATGCAGACCACAGCACTGTTGAAATCATCTAGAAAAGTCCTGGAGATCTGAGGAGACTTGCTATCTGGAAAAAGCAACAGTTGGTGTGAAACACTCCGAATGAATGAATGAATAATAATAATAATAATAATAATAATAATAATAATAATAATAATAATAACGAACATATTAACAACTAGTAGAATCATTAAGAGGAAAATGTTTTAGAAAATGAAACGCCTAAATTTCTGTGGCATTTTTAGATGCAAATAGATCACCCAATCCAGACTAGAATGCCAAATCTAGTTTTGGTTAACAAGAGGATATGTTGACAACTAATCGATTTTGCCGATCCAGCATATAGAATGAAAATAAAATAAAGCCAACAACTGGGTAAATACCGTGACCTAGCCTGGGGGATTTTATAGAACATGAAAGTGAAAACAATGTCAAACGCTGTTAGAGTCCTAGAAAGAGTCAGAAGGAAAGCGGAATTGAGATTTTGTGAAAACTGGAAGAAAGAGGAGGAATCGACAGCGTCTGAAATGCTGAGGAGACTTTTTGTCACTTAGACTTCAGTGAAGTCATAAGTTACTCCCAAAGAGTAAAATAATATGCATGCACACACATAGACACACACACACACAAACATATATATATATATATATATATATATATATTATATATATGTGTGTGTGTGTGTGTGGTTGTGTATATGTGTCCGCTCAAGACACTTGCTTAGCTCTTACTTAAAGAAATAGATTGTAATTTTTAAAAAAATCTCAGTAATTTTAGATACTAATATACTAAACACATACTGCAGATTCCTGTTAGCGACTACAGAAAAATTATGGATTCATAGAAATAAACATTTATCAGTTATGAGATGAGGGACAAATGGTCGACAAGCATTTGATGTGTTATACCCAGATAAATATTATATTCTAACAGGACACATGTAAGGAATAATGTCATTTTCATAATATCTAGGACTAAAATTACCGGCTGTTGTATGGGAAAATAGGGGAAAATAAGTGTACTTTCATTCCAGAATATTCTAAAGACTCGATCTTATTCATAGTTTTACGACAAGTTAAAAAATAGAATAACACTTTAGATTCAATAATGCAATACAGTAGTGAGCAATACAATATACATAAATTTAGTCTAATGGTTAACAAGCAAGTCTCGCAGATCCATTACAACTGATAAACACTGCTTCCGACGAGATACCCGAATTTAAGCAGCGATTAGACAATTTAATAATTAATTGGGTTACCACGTAAGCAACAACAGGGACTGTAAGCAACAGGAGTCCGTTATTTACTTTATTCCGCAGGAAAAGACCCAAAAAGTGTTTATATGACGTACAACCAAACAACCAACCTGAAAAGTGAGTTCGATCAAACATTTTTCCCCATACTAACGACCTTGCGTAAATACCTACTATATAACCCGGTAAAGGTCGGCTAGTAATCATATATTTCTCTACTCCCTTCTGTGTTTACCATCGTGGCATGACAGAGACGGCAGATTTATTTTAATATATGTAGCTATTGGATAGACTGCAGCCAGTATTGTTTCGTTTAGACAAAGAATATTAAACATTCACAATCACAGCTGGATATCCCACTTGGTTCGTTGATTCTATTTTCTGTGTCTGTGATGCCATACTGGACAGTCACGCCTGACACTTAAGATTTCTTAATCATAAATGCTTGCTTTTAAAATCTGCTGTTGCATGCACTGATAATTGGTGCCCTTATCATGGATCATTTATGTATTAACCAGGCTGAGACCAAAGTTGATCCTCTTATAAGTTTATATCGATTTTTCTCTTCTCGCTTTCAAATTTCTGTCGACGCTTTGTGCTACTGGCGATTCCGATTAAATGGGCTTCCAGTACCTTTACGTGACCTTTTTTTTCGCATTTCATTGATATGCCTTGGGAATAAGTATAAATAATCCCCATCCAGGATCCAATATCACATCATATCTATATAAACTCATCTATCAGCGATGAACTGTGACAATAAGTTTTGCCCTCATTATAATAAAAACAGTTATGATTAGATCGGTCATAATTTATTTAATTTCCGTCAATATTTCGAATATCATGAGCGCATTAATTAACTTCGAGGCCCAGTTTAAAATAACTATTCAAAACTGCCTGGATCTCAGAATTACATGTATTTATCCAACCTTTCGCCATGAGAAGGATGCGACACAAGGTCATTTTTTAAACGGAGTACATTTGGTTTGAATTCTGTTTTTCTTCTCCTTGACTGGTTGCTGTTTAAAGGGCTAAGCATTCACTGCTATTTACTTATAGCTTGCGGAAGAGAAGATGGAATCATGCCTTTCCAAGCATACATTAGAATGAAATTTAAAGACAGATAGTCTGGTCTCAATATTATATCTGCAGTTATACAGACGGAAATATATAACAGAATAACATTAAATAATATTGAAAATATAGTGGCTTCCTAGATGGGGTTCGAAGAGGTAATGAAACAAGCTTTTGAATTTACTCCCTCTATCTCATTCTTTATCAAACACACACACACACACACACACTCTCCCTCTCTCTCTCATTATATATATATATATATATATATATATATATATATATATATATATATATATGAATTGTAATAAATGATGATCTACAAGGTGTTTCAGAAAAATTGATATCATTTCGTAATCTAATAATTTAACCAATTCTTGTTCAAATGATCTCAAATTTTAACAACATGTATAGAAACAACTCAAAAGGTCTATATTTTGTGTTTCATTTTTTTGGGGGTGGTGATAGAAATGCCTCTCACTGGGGAAAATACGTTTTGTGTGTTAGAGTATGCTTGAACATTGTTAAACAAGATTGTGCAACGTGCATTTGTGAGATAATTCAGTGAAAATTCCCAACTGCAAAATATATTTCGACACGGCACAAAAAGTTCTAAAGTATCTCTGCATGTGACAAAAAGATCTGGGCAACTACCAGTATGGGAAGAGATGGTCGGAAGCTTGTGAAATCGTTCATAAGATAAAGCGTGGATTCGTCCAAGCTGTAGCCGTATAGGACCTACTGCACGGCAGCGCTACCTGGACCCTAACAAAGCTCTTAGAGAAAAAGTAAGTCGAACCTACACAAGGTTGTTGCGCGGTGTCTTGGACAAATCTTGCAAACGACATCCCACGAGAAATCAACTGTATGGCCACGTGGAAAAGCAAAGGTGAACTCATAAGTGACGTTCTCCTGTGGACACTTACACACAGACACACCATTATGGACCGACCAGCAAGGACTCTCATCGATGATCTCTGTGCAGATTCTAGAGGTTGTGCAGAGTACATCCCAGGGACAATAACGGATAGAGAGCGTTGGCAAGAGAGAGAGAGGAGAGAGAGAGAGAGAGAGACAGACAGACAGACAGACAGACAGATATCCGTGCGATCTAATGATGAAGATGTTGTTCAGATGAAGACGTAGTTAATGTAATTATATTTCAAATTATATAAAATCTTTTGAAACACCCTGTATTTTAGTATTAGAATACTGTTTTTGATGTCGCTATTTTCCTGTTAAAATCGCGGCTTTAATTGCAAAAACCACTTACATTTTTACAAAGGATATATATATATATATATATATATATATATATATATATATATATATATATATATACTACCCTCCAAGAGTCCTTTGTAGTCAATTTATATTGACTACATAAATCATTTATAATTTGTATATATATATATATATATATATATATATATATATATATATATAATATATATATAATACTTAAAATTTGACGCTGAAAGCACCTATAATCATTTAAGTCTTTAAGTACTAAATACGCTAAATGTAGAGTAATATTACAATAAATTACATTTTCTATATCTTACATATATTTTCTTTAATACTCTCTCTCTCTCACATACACACACACATATACATATATATACAGACACACACATATATATACACACACATATATATATACACACACACATATATATATATACACACATATATATATACACACACATATATATATATATACACATATATATATACACATATACACACATATATATTATACACACACACATATATATTATACACACATATGTACATATATATATATATACACACATATATATATATATACACACACATATATATTTATATACACACATATGTACATATATATATATATACACACATATATATATACACTCACACACACACACATATATATATAAACACATACACACATGCGCGCGCAAATACACACACACATATATATATATTAATATATACACACATACACACACATTCGCAAATACACACTCATATATATTTATATATATACAAGTACACACACACCCACACAATTATGAACATTGAGCTCTCAAATTGAACGAGAACAACTTTAATATTCCGTTAGAAAAATAAAGCTCAACTTAGAATCATCCTAACACAAAATAACTTGGCTGGCGAATTACTAACGGATATATTATATATATATATATATATATATATATATATATATATATATATATATATTAATATAAAAATTGTATCAAGTTTTAATCTATATAGTCTATTTCGAAATAAACCTTTAATGAATTTAGAATACACTATTTACAACTCCGTACAGTATTTTGTTACATTAAAGAAATTGTTTATTTATCGAAGCACTAATGGTCGAGTCATCGTTAGATTCCAGGAACCATTGCTTTGTTTAACTTGATACTTTGTTTCCAATATCGCATAAAGCTACTAACAAAGATCATTGTCGGGTTATTAAACTAATTCCATTTTCAGATTATGTGATGATGCGATGGGAAACAAAACAAAATCAAACAAAAAAATGACAAAAGAAGCGAATCAGTTCCGAACTGCTAAACACGATTAATATGGGACTTTATAATTTATTTATTCTTTTCTCGAATCATTCAGATGGAACCCATTTCTCGAATTTTATTTTCCTTGCAAATCGATCTTAAATGATTTGAAACAGTTCAGATCGATACATTGACTTTTGCAACTAGTCACGTTTTGGATCATTATTCCTCACATCATTCAAAATCTTTATTGATTGCGGATTATGTTCGAGTTTAGTAAACTAAAATTGCTGCTTGCAAAATGCTGAACTCAGAATTTATACGCATTATCTCCCATAAATAAGTACACCCCCGACGGCTTCGTTTAAAAGTTAATTTTCTTCTAAACAAAGAATACCAAAATTTTACTATTTCTAACGTGATTAAATCAAAGCGGATATAGTGAAGTACTATATATCATCAAATCGTACGGCACTGACAGTCTAAAACTAATCACGTTGTGGATGTGGTTTAGAATATGCGGACTGTATCTCCTACAGTGGAGTAAGCTCTGGTCACCCCAAAAGTCCAGGTTAGGATACTAACAGCATCTGATGGTGCTTTTCTGGAGATTTGAAGAGTGTGGAGTACCCCTTAATTGACATTACTCTCAGGCCAATTCTGATCCGGAGAGGTAGTACATGTAAGGAAGCCATCTATGGATCAATAGATATGTTTAAAAATATTCTCATTTGATAGAACCAAGTGCAAAAATAACTCTTCCGTTACAACTAAACAAAACAAGCAAATAACCCTAGATGGGTTGTAATGCCATTAAATCAATCAATATAACTATTAATATGAATATCTACAAGTACTAAAAAGTTTATGTTATTCTAATTTTGGTTACAGAGTTAAATGCTGTAGATTGAGTGATTTTAACGTCATGTCAATCCGTCTGGGGTTATTTTATTTCTGGAGATTAGAGAATATGATTTATTCTATTCAAGTTTATATCTTTGTGTTGTTTCTAAAGTTCTTTTTACACGTATATATGATATAAAGTATTCCTAACTCAGCGTATGGGTAACACAGTGATTTGTGCGGTAAAGTGGCGAGCTGGTGGTATGTGTGGCGCTCCGCATCAGAGATTTAAAAAAATTTCCTTGGTCTAGCGCTAGGGAAAGACTCCTTCGCTATCTGGCTGATACCGACTTTAGGCCACTCCGACGACTTTACGACTATTTTTATTTGACCCATACCCAGGACAACCCAATATTTGGTTAGGTCTTAATCCTCTGTTATTTTACAGTCATGCAATTTCTTAATGTAATCGATATAACTATGAAATGCTAACTATAAACTTTCATTCTTTTATAAATAGACAGTCTTACAAGATTATCCCATTTAGTATTTTAAAAATATCTCCAAATGCACAACGTACATTTCCAACTACGTTTGTTGAATTGTAATCTACGCATACAAGAAACTAGAAATTCACCGAGATCACCTGTAACGTTATGGGGTTTTACCGCGTCGTCAAAACACTCAATCAGGGCTTTCTATCAGGGCTCCACACCAGTCGTATATACAAGTCGACACGTTGGCTTGTTGATCCCACAGATCTAGTAGTCGTCGTTTCTAGTCAGCCGACCCCAAAGAATTCTTTCACACTTCTTTGCGTGGTCCGGGAAAGGTATCACCTTACAAATTGTTCTTCGTTGCGGTCAATTGACTTTATCTCCACGGGTGTCTAGTAGTCAGGGGAATCTCGTTTCATTCATAACATCTCTCGTAGTATTTTTCGTAGTAAAATAAAGTTGATAACAAACTTTTTCGTTTCTTTTCAAATTACTTATTTATTCGATTCAATCCGTTTCTTAACTTTGAGAGAGAGAGAGAGAGAGAGAGAGAGAGAGAGAGAGAGAGAGAGAGAGAGAGAGAGAGAGAGAGAGAGAGAGAGAGAGAGAGAGAGAGAGAGAGAAGAGAGAGAGAGAGAGAGAGAGAGAGATATTAATTAATCAATGTCTTTATATGGCCCTTAGAGTTTCAGTTCTTTGAGTAAACTTTTGGTGATAAACTTTTTCTAGTCGGCAGATATCAGGACAGCCCTTTTTGTTTCAGCGACAACAGATCGTTCCCCGATCTCAGCCAAGCCAACTCCAACTGTCAGACCAACTCCACTGCCCAACTCCCAGGCCAACTGATCTCCTAGCTAGGATCAGGCCTTATATAGTATCTCAACAGAACAAACCTAGAAGGGTTTTTTTCTCGAAGAATCTATTTCTTCCTAGAAGGTAAGGAATGTTCGATTCGATTCCTTCAACGGTCATTGTGAGTTCACGGCCGTTCGGATCAAAGAACAATTAACAGTCAAGAAGACTGGATTTTTGTTAAAACCTGTCTTCATGTCTCCAAAAATCTCGTTTATGTTTTATTTCTTTTCATGCCGATTCTTCAAAGAGACCACCCGGTAAGGTCTGAGAATCATACTACATCTATTAAGCTTTCTTTCTGTTTGACACAAGGCCACAAATATGGTGTTCCCAAGTAAGGCCCGACCATTATGCTACATACCCTAAAATGCAAGGGAAAAATAAACCTATTTAAGAACTACAAAATAAAACTAAGATTAGATCGCTCTCTTGGAAGGGCATGGAGGGGGTGAGAACTTCTAATGTCGGTTCTATGGGTATGATACTAAACTACATCTGATGGTAAGGGACCAGGTCTGTAGATCTGATGTGTTTGAAGTACCCATTTATTTTCATTACTCCCAGGTCTACTTTAACAAGGGGTGGTAGTACCTGTTAGGGTCCCATCTATATGAGTTAAATAGATCGGTTTGAAAATTATTTGTATTCGATAAGACCGTGAAAAAAAAAAAACACTCTTAAGAAACAACTGCTATGTAAATTTGAATGTACACTGAAGATAATCCCCTAAACTCTTTGCATCAAACAACCACAAACGGGTTGACATGCCATTAAAATCAAACAGTCAATCTCTTTAAAATTAGTAATCGTTTTCGCAGAAATAAAACTAAAAATACCACGCTTTACACAAAAGCAGCAACTCCAGGCCAAATCACCTAATAAAATCGGACGTCACTTGTAGGATTTAAGCTACAGATCGATATTTGTGAATATTTATGCTATAATTGTATTTATTAGTGTGGCTGCAATGAAGTCATATTCTTGAATGAGAATTTGTAGAGAAAACATATAAACATCCCAACTATTTTGTTAAACCGTATACAAAGGCACAGACCTCAGATATTTCATTTTTCATCCATGTATCCACTGAAAAAGCTAATTTCTACTAGATTAAAAATAAAGAAAAAAAAGTACTCTACATGACTTTAAATATTCGCTATTCCTTCTGGTGTATTTCTATTTTATATAATTGAGTGTTGCAAGAGCGATTTGGATTTGCTAACAAAAAATATTGTTTTATCCAATCTCTTTTTCTAACTCTACATCTCATATCTATCTATCTATCCTCTCTCTCCTCTCTCTCTCGCTATCCCTCCTCTCTCCCTCTCTCTCTCTCCCTCTCTCTCCCTCTCTATACCTCTCCTCTCCTCTCTCTCTTCTCTCTATATATTATGTATGTATCCGAATTCTAGACCAGTTTGTTCACATTTCAATTCGCACATGTGGAAAAGGTATAAATCAATCTGTTCTTCCCAGTTATATGTAAAATATTAAACTAGACGGTTTCTTTAGCTTTGGTTGGAAAACCACTATACAAGAATCAAAACAATGAATTCAAACCAGCTTTTCTCGTCATAAAAAATGACACTGTGTCACATTCTGCTAGGCTGTGTACAGCTGGCTTGCGTTCATAGTTTTCATTTTTCTAGATTGGTTGCCGTAATACGTGTAAACAACCCTATCTTCCCTAGTATTTAGCCATAGTTGGTGTTGGAGAGAAGGTATATAATCATGCCCTTCCCAAGAATTAGCGGCAAATGGAGAACAAACAGTCTCTCCCAGGCGATTCTATTTCCTAGAACTATACCCTTTTTTACATAAATGGTGGCATAATCAATGCGCACGCTTGGACAAAAAATGTATATATATTATGTTGTAAAAAAGTAACATTAAAATATCAAATTAATCGATGTTCTCTGAATTTACTTGCAATAATACTACAACTTTAACTATCTAAATATATGTGTACGCATGTACACGTGCAAGTGTGTCGACGCATATGTGTAGGTATATACGTACATACACGTAACCATATATGTACGAATATAAGAGTGGATAAAAAGATACATGTCTATAAACGGAGAGAAAGAGAACAAGAGAGAGAAAGAGAACAAGAAAAAAATAGAACACACTCGTGTACACATAGACATGTATGTGTGTGGATATAAGTGTGAATACGGTAAACAGAAGAAGAAAGAAAGAGTAAATAAGAAACAAACAATGAAACATTTAAGCACCACAAACAGAGACGAAAGAAAGAGCGAGTGGAAAGAAAACTACGCACTGTTTTGGTTAATATGACAAGGACTAAAAACAAAACTTCGGCGGTTAGATACATGAACAGATCACACATGTATATACATATAAAAATGCATTTCTTTCACGGGCGAGTTGTTCTTATGATAAGTGGCTAATACGCTGCTTTGAAACCAATGTTAACAATCGCATCTTAAATGTATTGTATCCTATAACAAATAAATAATCTCTCTCTCTCTCTCTCTCTCTCTCTCTCTCTCTCTCTATATATATATATATATATATATATATATATATATATATATATATATATATATATATATATATTGCAATAGCAGTGTAGAGTGTTCGAGTCAAGGTTAAAAGGTAAAGTTCAATAGCGTATTTAAAAACTATGTAGTTGTTTTTATCTCTGAAAGCAGTTCCAGCAAATTTTCCTTTCTTTCAAGTAGGGAAGTCGTCGAGAAAATGAAGTCTCGTCATTATTTTTCTACTGTTTTAGTATTTAGCAGTTTAAACAACATTTGTCTGATGACCTGCGCTTATTTAACCTTTGTAAGAAGAATTACTTCCCTATGGGTCAAGTGCTGTACTCGTGTCCTCTTCTTGCCACAATTAGCTACCCGATTACATGATATCACAATCGTGTTTCTTGTTGGCTTCGATCTGTTTCCCCTGACAACGTAGGCAAGATCTTGCGGTCGTCACAAGAGGCTCAAAATTTAATCCCCGCACAGAAACCTATTATCTTACGAGAATTGCCTTTCTCTCTTAGAAATGACATCCCCTCTCACTTTAACGTTCATTTTCTTGTATATTTTACTCTTCCCTTCCTAGTACTACTACTGCTGCTACCGTCTTGACCTAAGGCCGAATTAAATCGATGTCCTCAGCAGATTACTACAACGATTCACTTCTTGACCGTCACCAATCCCCTTACCCTAGTTCGATTTCCTTTAACGGTTTCTTGTCTCTTTTTTAATTTTTCGGTTCTGATTCTGTCTGTCCTTTCTTCAATTCGAAAATCTTCAGTTTTATCCATTTTTTTCTAATATCTCATTTCCTATTTTTCTTATTATCTTACTTCATTTTACCATCTTTTTAAAACATGTTTTTCGATTATTTTATTTGATCTTTTATTTTTAATCTTTTTTCTTCATTCTTTCCTTTTTCAAACGTTTTTCTTTTCTTTTATTTATTTTTTTTTTTTTCCTTTTATTTTTGTTTTCGATTATTTTTCTTATTTTTTTCTTATTTTTTAAGTCTTTTCTGTAATTGTATATAATATTTTTCTTTTTTTCCTTCCTTTTCTCTTAGCTTTTAATTTTCATCCTATTTTTCTTCCTTTTTCATTTTAAACGTTTTTTGTTTTCAGTTATTTATTCTTTGATATTTCGCCTTTCTTTTTTCTTCCTATTTTCCTTCTGCATTTAACCCTTTTCAAAAGTTTTCCCTAACATCTAATTTAACATTCCATTTCCAATCTTCTTCATATTCCCTTTCCTCATTCATTTTCCCCTTTTCGTTCCTTTAGTGCGTAATATATTTACAATTATTACATTGGTTTAACAGGAGCATGTTTGCCACTATACGTCGAGACAACACACTATCGGAAAATATTAGCCTCGAATCACACACACACACACACACACACACATATATATATATATATATATATATATATATATATATACATACCTATATATTAATTTATAGATAAATAGTGATGATATCATGGAATATGCTAATCTCTCCAGTATTCAGCATTCAATTAATGATCCAAGTGCGATTAAGAAATATATATTGAGTACTGAGAATAATAGGTACACCTCTGGGAACGATTGATCCCCTCATCTTTATCAGAAGTCAGTATTGGGTGAACTATACAAACATTTTACAAATTAGTCCCTGCCAGCCAGAAGCAGAATAATCATGACAACAAAGTTTGAGACAGCAGCACCCCCAGAGAATCAAATGACAAACACAGCTGACCCAAGTCCAAATAATCCGAACAACATCTAACAGCAAGTTAACATTAACTATATTCTTCAACAATTGTTCCGCCTCGCTAAGGATAACAAATGACTATCATGGATATATATATATATATATATATATATATATATATATATATATATATATATATATATGTATGTATGTGTGTGTGTGAGTGTGGATAGATAGATAGATAGATAGAGAGAGAGAGAGATGATATTATTAGATATGCTAATATATATACATACATATATGTATTGGGAAAATGAATTGTCTTCTCACAGAGGACTGTCCCCGCAAGTAGGACCTTTCTTCATCGTCGAAAAGGGTTAATGATCGTTTTTCCCAACGTAAGCCTCCTTTGAGTTTTCCCGTGATGAAGCTGAGCTCTAATCATTTTTCTTGTCGCTGGTTGGGAGACTAACCATTAGAAATCATAATGGACATACGAAATCATTTCCAGTTCATATTACTTTTTGTAGTTTTGGCTTTAAATGTTTAACGGCATATAAACTCCTTATGGGTTATTTAATGTCGAAATTTGATCCATTTGTAAAGCTGGAGTACAATCATAATTATGTTTTTAACGACAATTTGCGTCTTTTTAAAAAGGTGGGAGTTCCACAAGAATGCTGCGCGCGATCTTAAACAAATCGTGGAAATAACACCCTACAATAAATCAGCTGTACGGTCATCTGCCACCTATCACACAAACCATCCGAGGGAGATGAACCAGACATGCTAGATATTGCCAGAGAAGCGGGGGTGAATTCTTAAGTGACGTCGTCCAATGGAAATCAGCACATGGGTACGACCAACATCGATCAGCTCTGCGTGGATACTGGATGCTGCGCGGAGGACCTGCCGAGAGCGATGAATGCTAGGGACGGTTGGCGAAAGATTTTCATGGATATGTGCTGGTGACGCCAAATGTTGATAATTATTATTTTGATATATATACACACATATATATATATATATATATATATATATATATATATATTTGTGTGTGTGTGTGTGTATTAGGATAGTGTCAACTGAGGTTGGTGACTGAGAATTATATATATATATATATATATATATATATATATTATATATATAATATATTTTTTTTTTTACTTTTTATTTGTCTGTCAATAATTCAATGTCTTCTACCATCTTTTGTTCTAATTTTTTTCCTCGATTTTTCCCATCATGCCACTTTATATTTTATTCATGACTCTTTCGTGTCCGGTGTTCGGAATTATCGAGGCCTTTGCATGTTCATGAATAATCTTTGCGAATTTTTTAACGTGAGGCGACCTCTCCCACCTAAGTCGGATCTCAAGGAAAAGGGAAAAGGTGGGTCCCTTGGTGGTCAGGTGGTTTCCTCTGGATGATGAACCATCACAGTTAGCATTCTCCCTTTTATGTACTCCATCCTGCTGGCGAAAAAATGATCCTAGAAATGACGTTTGCATGAAAAAGTTTCAGTCAAACCTTTCGCTTTTCCACTTGAGAATCTCAGATCGGCCGGACAAAAAAAACCAGTATCAAATAATATAGGCAGAATAATGCTATTTTTGTTTTAACATTTTTGCGTTGGTTTTATACCTATGATGAACAATGGAATGATGAAAAAACATCACCCAACCCGTTTGACTTAGGGTCAAAGTATAGGGCATCCAACGAGAATCGAACTCGCTTTTTATTAGTAATAGATCTGCGGGACAATGGAAAGATAAATATCGGTCTCGATCTTCTTTCTTAGAAAAAAATAAAAGAAGAAAAATCAATATGAAAGAACCGATTAATATTTAAAGCCAAAAAAGTGATTCATGCCCACAGTATGTTTAAGTACTTATATACCTATTATTCCATTCGGGGGTCCGGTCGTGGTTTAATCGTTAGCAAGCTAGTCTCGCAGAACAATTACAACTGAATTGGTTCGATCTTGTTAGATGCCCATAATGGCAACCGTACGTCACATACTACCGGTGTCGAACGATTTGTGTGAATATCTACAGACATTCCATTTCCTCGCTGGTTGCCCCATACTTGCGACCTTGTACCACATCCTACCCGTGGTAATCCTACCAAATATTCAATTCTATTATATGTAGAAACATTTACTCCTTTTTTACTCTACCAAGCTGGAGTCGTGTCAGTAACTATGCATGGCTGCACCACTTGGTATTTAACGAATAGAAATTTTACTAACGGAAATTTCTGCATTAAAAACATTCAAAGATTTAGTAAACGAGGCCTGTGTTTCGTCTCAAATATCAAACAGAATTTTAATTTCTGAGCAACTTCAGAAATTTTAACAGTAGAACTCCATGATTAATTAAGAGTAAATCGTAACATACAGAAGGATCTAGCTAGTTAGAGAGAGAGAGACAAAAAGAGAAAGAGAGGGAGAGAGAAAGAAAGAAAGAAAAGAAAGGGGAAGGGGGTTAGGGAGAGAGATTCTATGCTATTTCTGCTAGCATTCTATTTATCTTGTGCGAGCAAAATGTTTACAACTGACTTCGGACAAAGACCAGTTAGTTGCTTTGAAGTTCTCTCCTTAATAGATTCGTATTCATCTGTCTGGCACCATAAGCTGAACCGTAGATAACGCGCTATCCCGTCTTGCCATAAAATTATTCATGAATCAGTTTCCTGTAACAATGTTATGTATCGTATTTATTCGAGTACAGTGTGCTTTCGAAAATCACACAGATCCTAGTTTTCACAACAAATATCAGTAATGTATTCCACTTAATAATGCACCTACTAAGGAGGTCATAGTTATAAACCACACACACACAAATCCTGGAAGCAGCAGCACAAAAAAACAGCAACACAGCCACATTTTTACTATCACATAAATCATATAAGACGAACAAGATATACTGGACATTGCTAGAGAGCCAAGGACGAACGCATAAGTGACATTCTCCTGTGAATAGCTACAAGTGGGTACACAAGTGTAGGCTGATCAGCAAAAACCTACATTAAATAGCTCTGTATGGATATTGAGTGCCGAGCGGAAAACTTTTTTAGCAGAGAGAGAGAGAGAGAGAGAGAGAGAGAGAGAGAGAGAGAGAGAGAGAGAGAGAGAGAGAGAGAGAGAGAGAGAGAGTCATGGTAATCCGTACTCAGCATAATATATATATATATATATATATATATATATATATAAAATCACACTTAATAAATACCACCTTACCGTTTCAACAGTAAGTATCCTTTGGCATAAATTATATATATAATGATATATATATATATATATATATAATCAAAACTTAATAAATCGTTTCGATAGTAAGTTTCCTTTAGCATGTATAGAATAGAAGACACAATCATCGGATGAAACTTTATGAAATAAAAAAGTTTCCTCTGATAACTATGTCTTCTATTCTATAGAAGTTGTTATGATGCTCCACTGGCAAGCGTTTGAGGACTTTGATTCATCAAACCTGTTTTAAACAATCTTTTATTCTCCTATATATATATATATATATATATATATATATATATATATATATATATAATTAAAGTCATCGGAGTGGCGCTTCAACCAAGGAGATTGTTTTGGTGCCAGAATCGAACCCGGAACCTTGTGGTTCCTCGTCGGATATATATATATATATATATATATATATATATATATATATATATATACGAGGGTTAATCTCAAAACTAGATCTCCAAAATATTTTTATGGCACAGAAACTTTCATTGTCAATGTGGTTTGAATCATTTTAACATTCAAGATGCATCTATTCTTTCTACATAATCCCCATTTTGGTCGATGCATTTGTGTTGTCGCTGTGGAGCTTTTTTTATGCATAGAAGATTCACTTGCTGGAATTTTTTAAATCCATGCATAACTCACCATACACTCTCAATAATTGGCGATGAATTTCAATTGTTTTAATACTTTTTGGGTTCACTAACTGAATAACTGGGCTAACTTCAAACTTGACAATAGTGTCAATCTGGAGCTCCATCAGAAACTACTGCCAAGCCAAAAGCGAGCATGGCCAGACGATGGCGCTCGCACAACAAATACAAGTGTTACCGATAGCCGCAAGTACAGTTTTCCTGCGTACTCAGCGTTTTGGGATCTTTACTTTTGGGATTTCCATCGTATATAAAGAATCCAAAGTAAGTTTGCATCAAATTAAAACATTACTTAAAAGCCCAAGCCAGAAAGCAGACCCGCACTTCGTCTACCTTCATTCATTATCGGGTAACTTGCATGCTAAGCAAGAACAAATAGTATTGTCAATAAGTGCTCATTGGTTATGCCATATTTAAATCCTTGGGCCAAACTAAATTAATTCAGTTAATGATTACCTTATTTACTACACGAGGCCCTCGTTTGTTACAATGGATAGCGAGTTAGTCTATTAAACCATTGTGAATAAGTGTTTGGGGTATGACAAAAAAAAAAAACTACATACGGTTGTGAGACTATTTCAGGTTTGAAAAGTCGGCAGTATCCTCTTGGTTGCCATTATTCCCATGTCCACTCTGACCCGAAGTAGTAGTAGCTGTTAGTAAGCCATTCATTTGTCAAATAGATATTTTGAGATGATATTTCATATTAATTTTCAACATCATTAATACAATTATTTTTTGATATTTCAACTGATTTTAACTATATTAATTTGTTGGATTAGATACTACTGTGTTTGCCTCTACAGTCAGACTATTCTAAGCCCCATCGACTGAGTTATACTAAGATTTAACTCGGTTTTCGTAAAATTTTCAATCCTATAGTTATTTAAAGCAATAATATTCTAAACATTGTGGTTTTTTTTTGCTACTCGAGCCGTAGATTGAAGTCGATCAATAAAACTGGGAATTTTCTCCTGAAAATAATTTCTATCTTAACATTAAACCAAATCTTCAAAGGAAATCTAACGAGAGCATGCGCAGAATTTCCTTAGTTCATGTCATGAAAAAATGGATATTTTACCACATAAAACATAATTTCACAGGAACAGCGTTTTATCATTGGCTCCTATGAAAATGCGTTCAAATCAATGGCATATAATTTTCAGCTTTGACATTACTTATTCCTGCATTAGATTTGATGTCGTTAAAAGGAAAGCGTTGTTTGTTCAAAGTTCAAATTTTAGTTTCAAACATAACAGTAGACATTTGCAGTGATAATGTGAAATTATCGAATATGGAAAGATTTATTGCTCGTTACTGATATAAAAGCAATTTGAATTCTAGGGCTTGTTTATTTAAAGCTTCAGTTTAAGCGAGGGTCACGTTTTTAAAAAAATCGTAAAAATCATCTACCTCTGATTTTAGGTGATTATATATAGGCATTTACCCAACCTGTGAGCCACGGGTAGGATTTGACGCAAGGTCACATGTATGGGATATCCAGCGAGGATCGAACTCAATATTCAGAAGTATATGAGAGACTATCTTGCTAAGCATTACACCACGATGAGATGTCTTTAGGAGATTAAACATACTTCCTTAGAGGACTGATTATATATATATATATATATGCACGCGATTATATTTCTAGTAACTGAGGTACTGCTATTTACTACTGGGAATTGAATTCACTAGCTTAGTAAGAAACAGCGAATGCATCAGATAATAACAGGCAATTTATTCAGCTACGCGTGGCATGGTACAGGTCAATCGATTTTTAGTGCTTAGTGAGGGTCGAACTCACTAGAGCATTAATGATTTCCGGGTCCTCCTTGTTAAGTACTTCATAGCAAGACATGCATTTATATTATATTAAATTCATGTGTTCGGTTTGTCCTGTATGATTAATGCTTCACCAATTTTGGATATGCCCTCATCTAGGTTACTCAGTAGGAACGTTTCATTAAACAATGGCGATCAAGATTAAAAAAATGTGAATTTGGATATTTTTGGTACAGACCAGCCGATCGTAACACATTTGTTGAAAAATTATTTGTTAGCCATTGCATGGAAGCAATTAGAGTGCCCTTTTTCATCAGAGCGGAGATGATCAAAAAGATGGTTGCATAACTGATTAAAAATATTAAAAATAAAAAAGAAGTAGCCCTGTCGCCTCGGACTGTAGAATACAACGACTGCATTTCTAGAGAGGGGTTAATGGGGCCACCTGTTGTCTGTTTATTTCAACTAAAAATAAGATTTTTTTAGTTTATCTAATGCTTCGAAGTTTTACGCTAAATTTACACTTTATTCAAGGATATGTCATCCGAAAATGTAACAATCTTTCGGCAAAAAGTAAACAATAGGAGAAACAAACTATAAACAAACAAGTAGTCCAGTGACGATTTCTCTGTAGCGGTATGAAACCCTCGTACAATGTCAAGCTATTACATTACAACACACAAATATATCTTGAAATGCACTAGATATATATATATATATATATATATATATATATACAACTCTGTGTGAGTTCAATGAATGTAGGACTGGTTACTCTGTCCTACACAGCGTAGGGCGAACAAACATCTTGCCATGCTAGAGGCAGTTGCTATTAAGACAGAGAAGGATCAAACATCAACTAGTTATATTTAGGGAGTCTGTGTATCATTCAGAGGATTAATATTTTTCTTCTCTTGTCAGTCTTTGATTTTGTCACCCTTTTATCTATCTATACTATTTTATTATCTTTTGTCTGTAACTTTTAGTCGCAGCCGAACTTTAAAAAAATGTATCGGTTGAAAGAGCCCTAAAGTTTCTTTTTTTACTACATCGAGTATATAATAAAGAATGATTCCCCTTATGAAAATGTATATATATATATATATATATATATATATATATATATATATATTATATATATACGTGTGTGTGTGTGTGTGTGTGTGTATTGTGTGTGTATGTGAGAAAGAAATAACTGGTTATATTAAATATTTCCTGCCATGATGGAATGTCACGCTTTTGCTGTTGGTACAAATATCTGAAGAGAATATGTTAATGAAAAACAGCTTATCTGTTCGAAAGCATCCCCAGCCGAAGCTGACAGTCATATTCTAAGCCTGGTAGAAATCCTCAACGCGTGAAATTCATGTCGTGAAAAAATGAGTGTTGATTGAATAAGATATGACTGCCCACCATCTGATGAGCATTTTTAGGGGAACACAACTCGAAGCCTATTTCAGATGTATATATATATATATATATATTATATATATATATATATATATATATATGATTTTAAAAGCCCAATCAAAGGATGAAAAGAATAAAAAGAGAAAATGTCCAAACCTGTAGACGAGTTGCAGTCAAAGAATTATGTTCTTTCACTTACCTGAAAGAGAATAAAAAAAAATTAAAGTTAAATTCAAGTGACAGAAGGCATGAGACATCGTAAAGGGAAACAACTAGTAACTTCTTAAACTCAGTACAATTGTACAGATTAATTGCAAACAGACTCCATATATAAAAGTTATATATAATTTATTCATTACTTTATTTAGGTACGATATTATTTATCAAGGTATATATGTATATACATACATATGTATATATCTGATGCGTCTAACTTTCATGTATATATTATGTCTTATATATATATATATATATATATATATATATATATGTTTTATATATGTGTCTATAATATATATTTTTGGTTTTAATGCAAAGCATGGGGTAAAGAGTGAAATAAAAGAGAAATTGAGTTAGATATTATGTACTAAGTTCCATTTATCATTCCAATATTTCGAAAGAATTACATCTTTCTTTTACAAGGATGTTGTTAGACTGGCTGGCTACAGTAGTCACTGGCGCTTTTATGGGTTAGGGGTGTCAATGTCTCAACCTGTCTTTGATGTTCAGCTGCCCTCTTCATTGACTGGGCTTGAAGTGGCAGGGCATGTAGGTCTGTTGGTCACAGGTAGTGGTTGGTGGTGAAATATTCATAAGCGTTGAAGTTACCTAGATCTGAGTTTAACCCATATATGTATGCGGAAGATGACTATTCACTTAGTTTCAGCTTGCTTGCGTTTTTGTGTTTGATGGAAAGTTGTGATCTATCAAAATGCATTTCAGGTTGTCTAGTGTGTATTGTGGCTTATTAAAATGTTTTGCTATTGGAGCGTATTGGGATTCCTGTCTAATGGTTAATGTATGTTTGTTGAATCTAAGTCTAAATGCTGTTTGTGTCTTTCGTGTGTATCCACTGGTTTTGCATTTGGTTCAGAAGATGTAGTAGATGACATTTGCGTTGTCACAGGCGGTTGGTGGTTGGTATTGTGAATGAAGAGTCTGTTATTAGGTGTTTACATACTAGCCATCTTGGTTTGTTGCATTTGTAGTTGCCTTTATGTGTGTTATTGCGTTTTTTTTTATGCGGTAAGGATGTTGCGTAGGTTGGGTAGTAGTCGTTTAGCATTGATGGGTGGTTTGTGAAAGGTGGATTTTATTTTTGGGTCAGCTTGTAGGTTTTTGAACTCTTTTTTTAGTGATTGAGTCAGTTTGTGCATATGTTGGCCATGGTGGAAGACCATTGGTATTTGATCGTTAAGTTTTTTGGTTTGTATTTAGGGAGCTCTTGTCTGTTTAGGGATCATGCTTTGTTTATGGCTGTTTGATGGGTTTTATGGGGTTGTGGCTTTTTAAGTATGTTTGTATTGATTTAGTGGTGTGATGTAAGTATTCCTGGCGGTCTGAGCTGTTGTGGTAACTGTTACAGTGTTTGTGAAAGTCTGGTGGGTTATTTAGGCCATGTGTTCATGTCAGGAAGATATTGTCTATGTAGCCTATTAATTATGTAACACAAGTGTAGAATTTAGAACTAACAGTTTAGAAGTAATAACTCATACAATAGTTCATGTAGTTTTATAGGCGGGTTAGTGGGTAGTCTCGGAGTAGTTTGGTTTCCAGCATGTGCATAAATATGATTGTATAACTCAGTGCACTTTTGTACTCATAGCGGTATCTTTGATTGGTAGGTAGTGTTACTTGTTGAAGGTAGTGTTGCGTGTCTTTTTTCTGTCCCAATTTTTAAAATTATGATTGATTGATTTGTATGACATATGAACCCGTATAGGTTTATTTTATTTCTAGAGTTTACGGAATTGTATTCCTTGTATATTCATATTTATATTATTTTGAAGTTCTTTCTGAAAAGAATTGGAGAAATATTGCTCTGGTTGCAAGAAATTCGGGCAGTGTATGATAAGCATAGAAATGTGGATTCCGAGGTGGTGCTCCACGCGATAGAGGCAAGCCCGTCGAGTAAGAATCCGGATATTGAGCTCAGCATCTCATAGTCCAGGGAATTCGTCACTTTCCTGATATCGACAAAATCTCACAAAGCCGCCAAATTGTGCCTCATGTTTCCAAAATTTGGAAAAACCTTAGTATCAGCCTAATATGTATTATACCACACGAGCAGGGTATAATTCATGGTCAATTTCTTAAGCAAAGTTTTACGTTTTAAATTTAGAGTTTTCTCTCCTAGACTGGGTGCCTACAATAGCACAGTCTCTCCTACTATTTACTTGTAGCTGGAGGAAAATAGATGGATGCTTACTTTTCCCATGGTATTTGCGATATATAAAATTTGAACAGCGTCATCTAGAATTTGAACTCGTGTCACTGAATCTATTTCCTACAGTGATAACCATTACACAAAGTACCACACCCTATACATAATAAATCATGATCAACCATTTTGTTTCCTTGTGTTGATTCGATGTATAAAAAAAAATCAAGACAACATTTGAGAAGAAACATCGTGAAATCAATACTCCTTTTGTATGCAAAACCTTCTTCTGGTGTTTAGTTTAACCCCGTCAGCTATCAAAGTGATTGAAGCCGACATAGAATCCCCTCTACGATTCCTATCTGCAAAGCCCAACCGGGATGTCTTTTTATCAAAAAATAGATTTTATAATAAAAAACAAACATACGGATATAAATAAAAAGGTTATTAATTTTGGATGATACAGATTTAAGGGGGTCAGATAGATTAGAATAATCCACAGATAACTTCTGAAGTAAGTTTATATCAAAAGCTCAATTTCTTTTTTGGTTTTTGATAGATAGAGGATTCATCCTGAAGCTACGAAGTGAACTCTTTGATTACACGCATGGAATCATTTAGTGCAAAATGAAATTTTGAAAAGTTTGTTTAAAATGCTACAGGCAAAGCGGATGTGTTGTGCTGCGTATTATTATTATTATTATTATTATTATTATTATTATTATTATTATTATTATTATCTTTGGCTGTGTTTGTTTCAGGCTTTTCTCTGTTATTTTAGTTTGTGTTTTATAAATTCAATGTTAATAAAATTGCACTTAGAAAAAGAACGTTTTAAAAATTCATAGTCTTGGCCTGGAGATAAATTGTTCCACCGTCATATTTTAGAAATGCAAAACAGACTGGCTTATAATATATATATATATATATATATATATATATATATATAAAGAAGTGGGAGTATAAATATGGGAAGAGAACTGAATATGAGAAAGGAGAAAAAAGTGAAAACTGGAAGCAAAGAAAATTTAAAAATGAAATAACATGAAATAATGGTAGACTGGGGAAGAAAAGGTCTCTAGCAGAAAAGACAATTTCTTCCCTAAGCAAAGAAAAGAAAAAGTAAAGTCTAGAAAAATAGACTAAACTAGTAATACAATACAACTAGTAGTAGAATAAAAAATAGTAATTGAAGAGATTGGAGAATAAAGCAAGGAGAGGAAGGAAAGAAAAAAGGAATGAATAAATAAAGAAATAACGAAAGACGGAAAAGCAGACTAACGCGTAAACAGAACATGTAGATGACGTAAGAAGCGGAACAAAAAGTATAAAGAAAGAAAGAAAGAAAGAAAGAAAGGGAATACACACACACACACACACACACACACACACACACATATATATATATATATATATATATATATATATATATATATTAAATACATATTCATATATATGTCAAACAAAATGCTTCGCACGAGTAGGATATCACAATGTCAATTTCTTAAGCGGAGTCTAACAGGTTCGAATTCAAATTATTCCTTCTCCTAAACCGTTTGCCTGACAATGCTAAAGAAGAACAGTATGTCGTTCAAAAGTACGACAAACTCCGCTCTTTAAGCTTGAATAGACAACCATAGATGGTAGGAGAATAGTTAGATACATAGCTTTCTCAAAGTTATTAGCACTATGTGAAATGCAAAAACCTCGTCCGAGATTTAAACGTTGGACGTCAATTCCATTTCCTAGAACCCTAACTCAACTCGCCTCTAAGCAAAAAGTAATATATGCAAAATCAACTGAAGAAGAAAAAGAAATATAACTTAAAGTGAGAAGAGGGTAGGTAAATAAAAAGGACATCAATAAAACACGCTTGTAAATACAAAATAATTTTGTAGCATAATGGACCTAGGAACACCATATTTGTGGCCTTGTGCCAGACACGGAGAAACCTTAATAGGATGTAGCATGATTCTCAGACCTTACGGGAGTGGGCGAGCAATGTAAAACTAATTATCACCTTTGAGTCTATTCGGAGCCATTAAGTCTGGGATTATGTTAGTAAAATTTAGTTTAATCGGTTTGTCAGGAGAAAGGATGGTTGACCCGTCGACCTCTTAAGTGACACATGTAGTTTGGTAGAACGATTAGAACGTTCGAAAGGCTCCAGTAGATTCTAGAGAAATCGACTTCGATTTCTATTTAATGAGGGAACCTTAGATTTTGAATCAGTTAAGTCCTGGAGACCGAGAGAGTAAGGTCAGTTGAGTTTGGTTTGACCGAGCTGGTGAGAGGCGAGCGACTGGGGTCCTGGAATGCAGATATGGTGTCGCTGTGTGAAACCTGAGATGTAATATTGTACACTGCACGAAGTAAAAACATACCTAAGCCTGATAATTGGTACTGACCGTTGGAACGAAGTTAAGAGCATCATTAAAAACATATTTAAGGAAGCCGACTATCTCTCTCCCTCAATAACTTTCATTAAGGAAATAAATTCATGAAAAACAAGAGGTACTGTTTATCATCTTTATTTACTACACGCCAAAGAAATCGTAATGGGATTCATGAATGAAAGCCATTAAACAAACAAACGGGAACAGATACTTGACTGGAGATATATACTTGTCAACAAGTCAAATTGGCCGTAACGAGGAGCACGCGGCCTGCGTAAGTGATATCTTTCGCTTGACCATAAACGAAAGGAGTGTGGAAGAATTTTGGGGACTGCTGGAATTCTGTGTGCTGATCAACGTGCCAACCCCTAATACACGGCTGTACGAGTCTTAACAGTACCGTGTGTTTTGAAGACGCGGTGAGCCCCACAACATAACGTTACATATTACGAACTGGTACCGTACGTAACATATTCCTAATCGATACTGTGTAACAAACGCCACAACGTTACAATTTGCTCAGTTGATTGCTTGGTTGGATTTAGTTGAATCATTTCATGCCGAAGTCAGTGTTTTTACATTTATATCTTTTCAAGTAACTGTTCTTAGAAATCGTAATACAACAGCCAGTAACAACAGTATCAAAAGATATAAATGAGGGACAAAACAGTTAATCCTATAATAAGCGAATGCGGTAAACTGGTACAAAATTCAAGAGCAGGTAAATTGGGTGGGAAATATGATTCACTTGGAATCGTGCAAGAGACTAAAATAAATCCATGCTTACCAATAGTATATGCACAAAAAAGAATCTATTCTAGAAAATTAGACCCATGAAAATCCCGGGGACTTTGAGATACAAAAGGATCACCTAATTCCGAAAGATGACCCGATGGAGAGTTGATTATAAAAAAGAGCAAAGCTTGTTGTCTCGTGGACTTCTCATTCCAACTTGACCACAGAGTGAAAACGAAAGAAAGAAATATCTATTCATATTTTGGCTATCTTTCTAGAGAACTAAAATGCTGTAGAACATGAGGCTGGCGGTGATGCCAATAGTAATATGTGCTCTGGGATCGGTTTGCAGAGTCAGATGCTGGAGTAACTGAAAATGATAGGAATAGTGAATATCATTTAGACCACAGCTCTGTTCAAATGAGCTTGAATATTTAGAGGATTTCTGGAGATGTGCTTTCACTTTAGTGAAAATCCATCAGTTAAACTGGTGTGAAAAATAGAGTTTTGAAAATAGTTACAACACAGTCATATAGTTTTAAATATATTGATTTACTTAAAAAAATATTCCACATTGATAAAGAAATGGGAACATAACTGGAACTACCACTTCGGGTCAGAGTGTTACATAATTGATAGATAGCCTACTGATTATGTACGGTAATGTAAGAATGAAAAATAACCACAATTCTAAATCATAGAAAACAAACCATAAAACAAATTTACAGGGCTTGTCCATTCATTGACCTTGTGGTGGTTCTCTGGTTGGACACTTCGGTTCGTGGGAGTGGGAGGTGGAATTTTGGGAGTTTATCTGTGGTTTTCGGGGCGAGGCAGACGTGTCTCCAAGATGACTATTCTTTTACGCGTGATGGTTTACGTGGGCTAAATAGGGACGTCAGAAAAATATCCAAGATTGTTACTAAGAACAACAACGGACACAGAAATGAAGTAGGTCTAAGAAGTCCAAAGAAAGCTGATAAAAAAACCTAGAGAACCAGATACCCAGATACACAACCCAACCAGTATAGAAAATACCACATAATAGGGTAGATGAGCTGGCCAAGAAGACAGAATATATAACTACAATATGATAATAAGATGAAAAGAGATATACAACTAAAGTGAACTTGGAAGTAATGGTTACTAATGACTATCTCGATATACGCCAGAGCACCTGACCTAAAGCTTTACCATCGGGTGCAGTTTAGTTTTATACACAGGACCACCTTTTTGTTCTATAGGGCGATTTACTTTTCTGCAGTGGGACAATTGTTGTATCCTATGCTTCCTGCAAAATAATAATATAGAAACATTATGTAATGGTATAATGGTTATTATTAAAGGAAATGGGCACGGCGACACTAGTTCAAAGCCTCGACGAATCTGGCAACATTTTCCATAGCGCAAATTCCCTTCGTAAAGATATGCATTCAACTATTCTCCCTCTAGTTATAGGTAAATAGTAGAGCGGACTGGGTTCTTTAACCTTGGTATGGCAACCAGTCTATGAAAAGGAAAACTGATTTCAAACATCTAAAACTCCGCTTAAAAATTGACTGTGCCTCATCTTACTCATGCAGAGGAGTTGGTAAATACACATAAACACACACACAAACACTATATATATATATATATATATATATATATATATATATATATATATATATATATATATAATGTGTGTGTGTCATCCAGTGACAGCGTATTTTGATGTATCATATCCCCTCAGTGTAGCTAGACTTAGCAAGCTACCTCCAGCTGGTATTGAAACCCGGCTGATATTTTATCAGCCAGAATTCCTAACCAGAGGCCATCGTTGCACCTACAAGCACAAGGGAGAATTTAACTTATAAATACATACTTAGCTATATATGTGAAAATCACCAGAGACCTGACGTCTGTTTTATAGGAAAGCCTTGCAAATTAAGTTTAAACGGTGGCAGTCAACTAATTACCCCCCAGAGATCTCTACCGGGGATTGTGAGCATATATATATATATATATATATATATATATATATATATAACAAAAGTGATGAGACAAATATTTTCTATCTGTAATCTAAATTTTGATTGTTCTCACCTTGTTTTTTCTTTAGCTCATCTACCGGAGAAAATAATTGTGATAAAAAGAGGTTTTTATAATGTTATTAAAACTTTTTTTTAAAGAGTTGATATGCTAGAGACAACCGATGAGCTGTTGACGTAGAATAGCTAATCGTTGAGTGAAAATTACTTTTTGTATCCTAGTTTCTTCAACTGGCCATTATTAGATCTCTGATGGAAGCATGGCACTAAGCTCTCCATTATGGGCGGCATTTTTTAGAAAATTAGTCGTGAATGGCGTTTTTTTTTTTAGGTGTTTATATATGTTCATCCCATATCTTTTAATCCTATTTCAAATCGGTGCTTTGAGGACCATTCAACTTGATGTTAAAGTCATTTGGGTTCAGTGTTTGGAGACGCTTTATCCATTAATCTTCGTGTTTTTCTATTTTCACCGTAATGGTTCAATGCGCTTTTACGATTCTTTCGATGGTGGACTTTGCATCTCTGTTAATATCCTGACCATTTGAACCGAAATGTTATACACTCACACACATGCACAAATATACATACGCACACACATGTACATATATACGTACGCACATACGCACACACATGTACATGTATACGTACACACACACATGTACATGTATACGTACATACGTACACACATATATACGTATACGTACACATACACAATATATACGTATATACGTACACATACACATATATACGTAGATACACATACACACGTACATACACATACGTACATACACATACACATATATACGTACATACACATACACATATATACGTACATACAAACACATATATACATACACATACACATATATACGTACATACACATACACACGTACATACACATACACATATACGTACACAAACACACATATACGTACACAAACACACACATATACGTACACAAACACACATATACGTACACACACGTACACAAACACACACACACATATATACGTACACACACACATACACACATATACACGTACATACACACATATACACGTACATACACGTACACACACATACACACACACACGTACACAAACACACATACACGTAAACAAACACACATACACACATATATACGTACATATATATATATATATATATGTGTGCATTTTTATGCCTGTCCACACAACCCTTCCCCTGTCGTCGTGGCTAACGTGCTGGACTGCGACATCTTAATAAGCGAGTTTGAACTCCAATCGCGCTATTACGTTCACTTTCGGACTAATACCCATGGAAAAGGCATGATTCACATTATCCCTCAGCAATGGGTCAAATTGAACAATTACTGTTCTTCTGCTAGGATGGATTTGGCAATAAATAACCCTCGAAGGTTGATACACCATTCAACAAATAACTGTAAACAACCGTTTCAACCTATATCTAGTAAACTAAAATAATTTGAATAGGCTTTTCCAGGGAATATTAATGGATATTTATTAAATAAACATTACGTTTTTATATCTATCATTGTAGGTTTATACATATACACCATAGTGAAATACATACCCCCCCCCACTCTCTCACTTCTATTTATCCTTTCCCAGAAGATAAAACATTCCTGCACAGAAACAAGTACACCTTTCAACAGTTGTTCTTTTGCACTTGCCTCGTTTTCATTTTCGTTTCTTTTTTCCTTCTGTTGCCACAATCATTTCTTGCCATCATTCCACGCTGGTTCTACACCCTTTCCTCAGTTCTACAAGACTGACTCTCACTGTAGCTCCAGGCTGTGAAAGCTTTTATGTTTATTACTATCATTAAATCTATGTCGGAAAACTCGCCAAAGAGTTTCTTGCGCGGAAGAAGAACCAACAATTCCTATTAATGAGGTTAGTTTTTGTTTTCATGTGTCCTTTTTCTTTCATTTTTGTGGTTTTCGTTTTCTTTTGTCTTCTCTTCTATGAATGAGTCGTTTACTTTTCCCTGTAACTGATTTGAAGCTTGACAGCGCAGACAGCGCATGCGCATCTCTGAGAGGAAAGGCAGACGAGAAATAACGTGTATGCGTATGTGTCTATGAGTGTGTTTGTGTGGGAGAGAGAGATAGACAGACAGACAGAGAGAGACAGAGATAGACAGAGAGCGAGAGGAGATATATAGAGTGGTAGAGAGAGGATGGAGGAGGAGAGAAAGAAGAAGAAAGGGAGAGAGAGAGAGGGAGATTATATCAGTATTAGATGGAACTGAGGACTGCCTGGGAAAATTACTCGAATTACCCAATGGGGAGAATGAAAAGGAACACCATCTGATAAGGTGACACCGTCCAATTGACGTTGCCTCGTTTTGGTAGGTTATCTGATCAGAATGAGATCGTTTGATTGAGCTGTCTTTTCAGGGAATGGAAACGAGATTGCCAGATGTACGAAATTCTGAATATGTTCAGTGACGCTTTCTGCCACTTACATATTCGAGGCATTATTAGTTCAGTCATGCCAGCCTGTCCGTCATTTTAGTAAGGCAAAATTTCTACACAATTTCTACATATCATATCATATCATTGGTTGAAATATGTGACATGAGGCTGTTCATAGTTATCGTTCTTTTTGATAGTTGTTGTATTATTATTTGTCAAAATTTCCAAGGATCATGAAATAGTTTTGAATGAAAAAGACAGCATTTTTCTAGGAATATGAATCGGTTAACAAATAAAAAAATACCCTCAAACACACTAAAATACAGTAGATAAACTGTGCAAGTTTTATACACTTAAAATAGGATTAATTTAAGAAGGATTCATTCTATGGTGAGTATCTCCGTCCTTTTTTTTTTT
>CM042139.1:99733816-99757241 GCA_023376005.1 Doryteuthis pealeii | reverse complement strand
CGAAGGTAATTCCCCCCGAGGGCTTTTGAGCTATTGGTTTTATTCCGCATTGGTCTTTTTTTTTTTTTTTTTTTTTTTTTTGTTTTTTTCTTTTTTGCTCTGCGGTCGTGGTCTTTTTTTTGTTTTTTTTTAGTTCTTTGTGTTTTTTTGGCTAAGGTGTGTTCTTTTTTTTCCTGCGTTCTTTTAGGCGAGTGGGCGGCCTTTTTGGGGTTTTCTTTTTATTTCCTGGATGTGTTTTTTAATTATTAGCTTTTTTTCTCTTGTGATATTTTCTTGATTCTATTGTTTTTTTTTTCTGTCTTGGATTTTTTTCTCCTTCTCTCTCTCTCGCCATCCTCTCTAAACTCTATATATCCTTCGCTTCTTCTATCTCTGGTCTTCTTGTCTGTCTGTCTATCTCTCTTCCCACACAAAACACTCATAGACACATACGCATACACGTTATTTCTCGTTGCTTTTCTCAGAGATTGCGCAATGGCTGTCATGGCTGTCAAGCTTAAATCAGTTACAGGGGAAAGTAACACTCTCATTTCATTATTAGAAGTGAGATATGTATATATATTTAGTAAACGAATTAACCATCTTGGATGATATTTAGAAAAAGGACATCGATGGATATTAACTTAAAAATTAACTCTCAATTATTTATGTTGGTTTTGTTGTGTTCTTCTTTTTTTTGTGTCAATTGTATAACTTCTTTTGTGTGTTTAGTTTTCTCGACTATAGATTATATTGATTGTTAATTGAATCATAAAAGCTTTTTCACTTGTGGTGTATTATGTGTAGATGTCTGTCTGTTAGTATGGAGTGATATTGGTGTTAATGACGGTGTGTAATTTTTGGTAATTGAAATTGTGTATTGTGGAACAGAATTGATAATATAGTAATACGAGAATAGGTTTGATTATATCGAGGTTCCCTCAAGTCAAAAGAATGTATACTTGTTGTATAGGTGACTTGTTTTGTGCAGGGAATGTTTTATCTTCTGTGTGAAAGATAAATAAGAATGAGATGTGTTGTTGTGGGGTTATGTATTACTATGGTGTATATGTATAGAAACCTAAATGATGAATAAAACGTAATGTTTATTTAATAAATATCCATTAATATTTTCTTTGGTAATAGTCTATTTCATTATTTGTTAGTTTATTTATGATTTTATAGTTGAAACGGTTGTTTTACATGTTATTTGTTGAATGGTGTATCAACCTTCGAGGGTTATTTATTGCCATCCATTCCAGCAGAAGAACAGTATTGTAATTTGACCCATTGCTGAGGGGATAATGTGAAATCATGCCTTTTCCCATGGGTAATTAGTCGAAAGTGAAGTAAATGTAGCGTCTGATATTTGGTTAGTTCAAATTTCTCTTGCTATTATTAATGTATGTGTGTAGTCCATGTCTACGTTTTTTTGCGTCTCTTATTGATCTGTTATAGGTGGATTGTTGTTTGTGTGATATGGTCTATAGGCTATATTTGTTTTTGATACATATATATTTATTATATTTTATGTTATTTTGATATCGTTTTATTTATGTTTGGTTTGTGTTTGGTTTTGTTTTTTTTTAGTTTATGGGGTTGTGTTTTGGTGTATGTTGTTGTTGTTTTTGTTGTGTTTTATTGTGTGTGGTTGTTTACTGTTGTACTTGTAAAGTTGTATTATTTGTGTGTTATTGTTTTACGTGTTATATGTTTGTTGTTATGTTGTTGTGTGTACGTATATTTATGTGTGTTGTGTTTTGTGTAATGTTTATTTGTGTTGTTTTGTTGTTATGTTATTTTGTTGTGTTTTCTTGCTTGTTTATCTGATTATGTTGTGTTTTGTGTTGGGTTTATTATTGTGTGTTTGTTTTTTTTTGTTGTATCGTATGTTTTTGTTTGTTTGTTTGTTGTACTATTATTTTTTGTTTGTATTTTGTGTCATTGTAGTTTTTTTCTCTGTGTTTGGTTTGTTTTGTTTTATTTATTTGTTTCAATTGTGTTCTTTTTTGTCGTATTATTTAGTGTTGTTTGTTTTATGTAGTTAGATTGTGTTTTTTTTGTATTTGTTATCTACTTTTATTTTGTCTTGTTTGTTTGTATTGTTTATCGTTGTTATGTGTTGTACGTTATAGTGTTTTGTTGTGTATTATACGTTTATTAGTGTTTGTTTGTTATTTTTTTTGGTAGTATACTTTTTATGTGTATATTGTTGTAATGTCTAAGTATTTATATTGTTATTGTTTGTTAGTGTGGTGTTGTGTGTTATTTTCGTGTCATAGTGTTGTTATCTGTCATTAAACGTTTTATATATTGTGCTTGTCTATCTGCGTTCTATGCTATGTATTTTATGTTGTTGTGGTGTACGTATACATGTATCATGTGTGTTTGTATTGGTGTGTTAGTATATATTGTACCACTTTGTGTTGTTAGTTATTGTATATATTTTGTGTCCATGTTTGTGTGGTGTTATTACTATTCCGGTTTTTAAATGGTAGGATATTTATCAGAGATGCAAATTCATCATTTGAGATTTTAATTTTTATAAATTTAGTTGTATTGTAGCATTAGTGTGAAAATTTATGAAAGGCACGTAATGATTATTATTCGTTGATATAAGCGTCTCCAAATACTGATCTCAATTGACTTAACATCCAGTTTGTGATATTGGTCTTCAAATCAGCACCTGATTTCTTGAATAAGGCTGATAACTAAGATATTGTTTTTTTTTGTGGTATGAAATACATCATATATTCTTTTTTTCTTTTCCTGTTGAACACTAAAAAATAAGAATAGCTGTCCATTTCACGAACTATTTTTTCTTTAAAATAAATGCTCGCCTTTTTGTGTGAGCTTAGTGCCTATTGTCTTTCATCAGAGATCTAATAATGGCAGTTGAAGAAACTAGGATTTCTTAATAAGTATATTTTTCACTCAATTCGATTAATGCTTTTTTGTCAAAAGCTCATTCGGTTGTTTTAGGTCTATTAACTTTCTTTAATAATTAAAGTTTTTATTCAGTTATAAATTAAATTCTTTTTATCAATTATTTTCTTGGTTTAGATGTGCTATTATGAATATAAATCTTCTTTTCGTTCTCTTTTTTCTCTTTTTTTTTGCTTTTCTTTTTCTCTGTTTAAGTGTGTTGAAAAATTAAATATTTAGATTTACAGATAGGAATATAAATATTTGTTTTCTCATAATCTTTTGTTTATATATTTATCTAATTTTACTATTATATTATAATTTTTATTATTATTATTATCTTATGCTTACAATTCTCCCGGTAGTATGTTGCTCTGGGGGTATAATTAGTTGACTGCACGTTTTAAACTTAATTTGCAAGGCTTTTCTAAATAAAACAGACGTCAGGTCTCTGGTGTTTTTTTCACATATATAGCTAGTATGTATTATAATAAATTATCTCCTTGTGCTTGTAGTGGCATACGATGGTCTGGTAGGGATTCTGGCTGATAAATTCAGCCGGGTTTAATACAGCTGGAGGTAGTTGCTAAGCTCTTAGCTTACACTGTTAGGGATATTTGTTTCCATTTTATAAATATTGTTTTTCGTGTTTATTGGATGATTATTTCCTTCTTATTTTTTTCATTATATATATTATTTTATATATTTTATAGTATTAGATTTATTATATTTATATATAGAAAAGTTTATTTTTATTATTGTTTGTGTGTTTGTTTATGTGTATTTTATCAACTTTGCATGAGTAAGATGGGCTCTCAGTCAATTTTAAGGGTTAGTTTAGGATATGTTTGAAATCAGTTTTCCCCTTTTTTTGCATAGACCCTGGTTGCCATACCAAGGTTAAAGAACAGTCGCTCTATATTTATATTAACTAGTGGGATGTTAATAGTTGAATTTTGCATATTTAGAAGGATTTTGGGCGTATTGGAAAATGTTGGCTTTTAGATTCTGTCGAGTGCTTTTTAGAACTAGTGTAGCCGTGCATTTCCTTTATAAATACATTATACATTACATAATGTTTTATATTTTATTATTTTGCAGGAAGCATAGGTATTATAAAATTGTCCGACTGAGAAAGTAAATCGCCTATAGAAAAAAAAGGTGGTCCTGTTGTATAAAACTAAACGACCGATGGTAAAGCTTTTAGGTAGTGTTGCTTTTCTGGCGTATTCGAGATAGTCTATTTATGTAAATATTCAAGTTCCTTTTATGTTGTAATATTATATTATATATATATATATATCTTGTGTTATATATTTCTTGTTTCTTGGCTAGTTCATTACCTATTATGTTTGGTATTTTTATCTCTGGTTGGTTGTGTAGTTGGGTATTGTTCCTAGGTTTTTTTATGAGCTTCTTTGGACTTCTAGATATTCATTTCTGTTGTCGTTGTTGTTCTTTAGTAAATTTATGTGATATTTTTTCTGTACTTGTTTTATTTTTTTTCAAGTGTTTTCTCCACGTAAACCATCACCTTTTTTCTTTGTTTTTTTTTTTTTTTTTTTTGTTTTTTTTTTTGCGTAAAAGAATAGTCATCTGGAGACTTACGTTGTCTGCTCGCTTTTTGAAAACCCAAGTATTAACTCCCCAAATTTTCCACTTTTCCATCTACGAATACCGAAGTGTCGCAAGCAAGTAGATCGCCCCATAAGGTAATGATGGACAAGTTGTAATTTGTTTTATGGTTTTGTTTTCTATGATTTAGAATTGTGGTTATTTTTCCCATTTTACATTACGTTCATGAATAGTTAGGTTTTATCTATCAATTATGTAAATTCTGACTTCTGAATGTTTGGTATTCAGTTATGTTTCTTCATTTCTTATCAATTGTGGAATATTTTTTTAAGTAAATCATATTTTAAACTATTGATCTGTGTTGTAATCTTATTTTCAATAACTCTATTTTTTAAGCCACAGTTTTACTGATGTATATTTTAACTAAAGTGAAGGATATCTCTCGATCTCTAATATTCAGCTCAATTTGAACAAAGAGCTGTGGTCTAAATGATTATTCACTATTCTATATTTTTCATTATCAGCATTGACTCTGCAAAGATCCAGAGCACATATTCTATTTGGCATCACGCAGTCCTCATTGTTTTCTAATGCAGATTTGTAGTTCTCTAGAAAGATAGCTCAAAATGAAATAGATTTTCTTTCTTTCGTTTTCAATCTGTGGTCAAGTTGGAATGAAGAAAGTCCACGAAGTTTACAAAAATTAGCTTTGCTCTTTTTTATATAATCTCTCTCGGGTCATTCTTTGTGAATTAGGTGAATCTTTTTTGTATTTTAAGTCCGGTGATTTTTTCATGGGTTAATTTTCTAGAATGATTTTTTTTGTGGATATACTATTGGTAAGCATGGATTTATTTTAGTTCTCTTGCGATTTCTTTAATAGTGTAATCATATTTCCACCTTTCAATTTAACTGCTCTTGAATTTTGTAAGTTTATTCCGCATTTTAGCTTATTATATTGGGATTAACTGTTTTGTCCTCATTTATATTTTTGATACGAGTTGTTTACTGGCTGTTGTTATTACGATTTCTATTAGAACAGTTACTTTGGAAAGATTATAATGTATATAAACCTGACTTCGGCATGAAATGATTCAAACTAGTAATCCTCAACCAAGCAATAAACTGAGCAAATTGTAACGTGTGGCGTTTTGTACTCGTAATCGATGGATATGTTACGTTTACGGTACAGTTGTAATATGTTAAGGTTATGTTGTGGGGCTCACACCGGCGTGTTCAAAACCCAGGTACTGGGTTTAAGAACTCGCAAAGCGTGGTATTAGGGGGTTTGGCACGTTGATCACAACAGATTCCAGCAGTCCCGCAAATTCTTCCACACTCTTTCTTTTGGTCAAGCGAAAGATATCATTTTCGCGGCGCGTGCTCGACTCGTTATGCGGCAATTTGACTTTTGACAAGTATAATCTCTCAGTCAAGTATTTGTTTCCCGTTTGTTTGTTTAATGGTTTCGCTATTCATGATTCTTTTAGATTTTTTTGGGCGTGTAGTAAATAAAAGAATGATATCGTTACGTAGTTTGTTTTCATGAATTTTTTCTTAAGAAAGTTATTGAGGGAGTAGAGATAGTCCGCTTTTTAAATGACTGTTTTTTAAATGAGTGTCTTAACTTCGTTCAACGGTCAGTACAATTATCAGGCTTAGGTATAGTTTTTACTTCGTGAGTGTAAATTATAATCCAGGTTTTACCAGGAACCATATATCCTGCATTTCCCAGAACCAGTCGTCGCCTCTCACCAGCTCGTCAAAAAACTCAACTGACCTTACTTCTCGGTTCCAGGATTGTACTGATTTCAAATCTATAGGTTCCTCATTTAATAGAAATCTGATTCGATTTCTCTAGATCTTATCTGGAGCTCTTTGAGTTCTAATCGTTCTACCAACTACATGTGGTACTTAAAGAGGTCGACGTTGCAACCATCCTTTCTCTGACAAACCGATTAAACGCTAAATTTTACTAACATAATCCAGACTAATGGCTCGAATAGTACTCAAATGGGTGATAATTTTAGTTTTATCAATTGCTCTGCTCACTCCGTAAGGTCTGAGAATCACTGCTAACATTTCTATTTAAGGTTCTTCTCCGTGTTTGGCAAATGGCCACAAATTATGGTGTTCCTAGGTTCCGATTATTGGCTATCTATCTATTTTTTTGTATTTTTTCATGCGTGTTTTTTATTGAATGCCTTTTTAATTTACCGTACCTCTTCTCCTTAAGTTATTATTTCTTTGTTTTCTTCTTCATTGATTTTGCTATATATTACTTTTTTGCTTAGAGGTCGAGTTTGAGTTAGGGGTTCTATGGAAATGGATATTGACGTCGCTATCGTTTAAATCTTCTGGACGTAGGTTTTTTGCATTCACATAGTGTAATAATTTGTAGAAATTTGCTCTATGTATCTAACTATTCTCCTACATTATGGTTGTTCTATTCAAGTAAAGAGGGAGTTTGTCGTACTGTTGAACGACATATTGTTTTACTTTAGGCATTGTCCAAGGCAAACGGTTTAGGAGAGGAATAATTTGAATTCGAACTGTTAGAGGCTTCTCTTGGCTAAGAAATCTGACATTGGTGATTATCTTACTCGTGCGAAGATTTTTGTTTTGTGACATATACTATGGAATATGTATTTTAATATATATATATATATATAATATATATATATATATATATATGATGTGTGTGTGTGTGTGTGGTTGTGTGTGTGTTTTGTGTATGTCCCTTTCCTTTTTCTTTTTATTCTTTCTTTTTGTAGTACTTTTTGTTCGCGCTTCTTACGTAATTACATGTTTGGTTTACACGTTAGTCTGCTTTTCGTCTTGTTATTGGGTCTTTATTTATTCATCTTCTTTTTTCTTTTCTTCGTCTCCTTGGCTTTAATCTCCCATCCTCTTCATTACTATTTTTTATTTTATTTTATGCGCTTAGTTGTATTGTATTTACTAGTTTATTAGTCTATGGATTTTTTCTAAGTACTTTACTTTTCTTCTTTTTGCTTAGTTGGAGAGAAATTGTTTTTCTCTTTTAGAGATCTTTTCTTCCAGTCTACTCCATTATTTTCATGTTATTTTCATTTTTTAATTTTTGCTTCCAGTTTTCACTTTTTTTCTCTCCTTTCTCATATTCAGTTCTTCCATTATTTATACTCCACTTGTTGATATTATATAATATTTTTGGTATATGTAAGGTTTTCTATATATATTTATTTATGGATGCTGGTCAGTCTGTTTGTGCATTTCTTCAATATGAGGTGGAGGACAATTTTATTCTCAGGTCCATGATGGGTGTAATTTTAAAACGTTTTTTTTTCTAAGTGATTTTTTATTATAAGCTTGATATTTGACTAAACGACGATTACTTATAAATTTAAGCAGAGAAAGCCTGAAACTAAACACATTGCAAAATGATAATAATTAATTAATAATAATATATAATATATAATAATAATAATAATATATAATACGTTGTAGTGACAATACTACTCGCTTTTGCCTGTTAGCTTATTTTAACAATACTTTTTTTCATAATATGTTATTTTTGCACTAATGATTCATGTTCGTGTATCAAAGAGTTACTTTCGTAGCTTCAGGATGAATCTTCTATTATGGAAAAACTCATTAAGAATGAAGTTGAGCTTTTGATAGTATTAGGTTTTGACTTTAGATTTTCAGTTTTCTGTGGATTATTCTAATCTATTGACCCTTTAAATCGTATATCAATTAATAACCTTTTTATTATATTCCGTTGTTTGTTTTTTATTATAAATCTATTTTTTGATAAAAGACTCCGGTGGGGCTTTGCAGATAGGAAGTAGCAGGGGATTCTATGTGGCTTCATCATTTGATAAGCTGAGCGGGGTTAAATTTAACACCAGAAGACAGGTTTTTGCATACTAAAGGAGTATTGAATTTTAAAGATGTTTCTTCTAATGTTGTCTTGATTTTTTTTTTTATGAGGCATAGAATCTAACACAAGGAAACAATAATGTGTTTTGTATCATGATTTTTGTATATTGGGTGTGGTATTTTTGTAATGTTTATACTGTAGGACATAGATTCAGTGACACGAGTTCAAATTCCCTAGATGAACGCTGTTCAAATTTATATATGCAAATACATGGGAAATAGTAAGCATACATCTCTCTATTTTCGGTGCAGCTACAAGTATATAGTAGGAGAGACTGGTGCTTTTGGTAGGACGTTGTTTGCCCTTCCCAGTCTCGGAAGAGAAAACTCTAAATTAAACGTAAAATTTGCTTAAGAATTGACCATGATTATAAACCTGCTCTTGTGGTAATCACTACATACTTATGTCTGATACTAAGGTTTTTCGCAAATTTTGGAAACATGAAGGCCACAATTTGGGCGGTTTGTGAGATTTTGTCGATATCAGGAAAGAGTGAATCGAAATTCTGACTATGAGATGCTGAGCTCAAATATCCGGATTCTTACTCGACGGGCTGTTGCTCTATGAGCGTGGAAGACCATCGGAATGCCATTTTCTATGCTTTCATACTTGCCCGATTTTTTTTTTGCACAGAGCATATTTCTCCAATTCCTTTTAGAAAGAATTAAAATAATCTAAATATGATATACAAGGAATACAATTCGTAAACCTCTAGAATAAAATAAATATGGGTTATATGTTCATCACAACAATCATCAATCATAATTTAAAAAATGTGGGACAGAAAAAGAAACGCAACACTAGTCAACAAGTAACACTACTAATCAAAGATATCGCTAATGAGTAGCAAAAGTGCACGAGTTATACAATACATATTTATGCGCATGCTGGAACCAACTACTCGAGACCTAAAATAACCGCTATAAAACTACATGAAGTACTTGTATGAGTTATTACTTTAACTGTTAGTTCTAAATTTCTACACTTGTGTTACAATAATTAATTAGGCTATCATAGCAATATTTCTGACATGAACATGGCCTAATAACGCACAGAAGACTTTCACAAACACTGTAACAGTTCAAACAGCTCAGACGCGGCAGAATATTACAGTAACGCACTAAATATATCAAACATACTTAAAAAATTTGCGGCACGGATAAAAACCATGGCAACAGGCATAGGAACGAGATGATCCTAAAAACGGACAAGAGCTCCTAAATAAAACGAAAAAACTTAACGATCAAAACAAATGGTCTTCCAATGGGCCAACATATGCAAAACTGATAATCACTAAAAAAGAGTTAAAAACCTACAAGCTGACCAAAAATAAAATCCCACTCTTATTCACGAATATCACATCAATGGCTAACTGATACTACCACCTACCCTTCTACGCAACATCTTGACCGGTAATAAAAAACGCATAATACACATTAAAGGCTACTAAATCAACAAACCAAGACTGGCTGTTAGTGCCTAAAAACCTAATATACACTCTTCATTCACATACCAACCACACCGCCTGTGAAGCGGCAAATGTCATCTACGTACATTGGTGAAATGCAAAACCAGTGGATACAACGAAAGACACAAACAGATTTAGACTTAGATTCAACAACATACTTTAACATTGATCGCATAGGGGGATCCCAATGCTGCCAATAGCAAACATTTTATAGCACAATACACACTAGAAACTGATGCATTTTGATAGATCAATTATTTCCATAAACACAAAACTGCAAGGGTGACTAAGTGATAGTCATGTTCGCTACACGTGGTTAAAACTCAGTTAGTAACTTCAACGATTTAGGAATATTTCACCACAACGACTACCTGTGACGAAAACAGACATACTGCCTGCTTCAAATAAGCCAGTCAACTGAAAGGGGCAAGCTGACATCAAAGCAGGTTGAGCTGACCCTAACCATATAAAGCGCCAGTGACTATGTAGCACCAGTCTAACAACATCTTGTAAAAGAAAGATTGTTCTTTCGAAATATTGAATGATAAAAATGGCTACTTAGTAACCTAACACTCTACTACATCAACTTCTACTTTTATTTCACTCTTTACCATGCTTTGCATTAAACCGAATATATTTATAGACAATATAAAACATAATATATATATATAATCTATATATATATTTAAGACTAATTATACATGAAAGTTGACGCATCAGATATATACATATGTATGTATATACATATATACTTGATCAATAATAATCGTACTAAATAAGTAATGAATAAATTATATATAACATTTTATATATGGAGTCTGTTGTAATTAATCTGTATAATTGTTACTGAGTTTAAGAAGTTACTAGTTGTTTCCTTTAGATGGTTCATGCTTCTGTCACTTGAATTTTAACTTTAATTTTTTTTTATTTCTTTCAGGTAAGGAAGAACATAATTCTTTGACGCAACTCGTCTACAGTTTGGAGACATTTTCTCTTTTATTCTTTTTCATCCTTTGATTGGGCTATTTATATTAAATAATATATAATATATATATATATATATATATAGTATATAAAGATCTGAAATAGGCTTTCGAGTTGTGTTTCCGCTAAAAATGTCATGCAGATTGGTGGGCGTCATATCTTAATTCAATCAACATCATTTTTTATTTCACGACATGAATTTCACGCGTTGAGGATTTCTACCAGGCTTAGATATGGAGCTGTCAGCTTGTGGGGATGCTTTCGAACAGATTAAGCTGTTTTTTCATTACATATTCTCTTCAGATATTTGTACAAAGCAAAAGCGTGACATTCATCATGGCAGGAAATTATTTATATAATATTATTTCTTTCTCACACATAACACACCATACACACATGTACACACACACACACACACACGTGATTCTATGCAGTATATATAATTTTATGTATAGTATATATATAGGTATATTATAGGTGTGTTATTGTTATGATTAGGGTATTAGCTGTAGTGGATGTAATCATTTTCGGATAAGGGGAATGGCATTCTTTATTATATTTGCGATGTAGTAAAAAAAGAAACTTTAGGGCTCTTTTACGATACATTTTTTAAAGTGGGCTGCGAATTAAAAGTTGACAGTTACAAAGTATAATAAAATAGTATAGATAGATAAAGGGTGACAAAATCAAGAGACTGACAGAGAAGAAAAAAATATTAATTCTCTGATGATTTTTACACATTTCTAGACTTCGCTTAAATATAAGTAGTTGATGTTTGATGGTTTTTTCTCTGTCTTTATGAGTTCTCAAGCTGTTCTCTACATGGGAAGATGGCTTGTTCGCCGCTACGCTGTGTACGGACGAGTAACAGTCCTACTCATTGTTATACTGCTACACAGAGTTGTTTTTATATATTTATTTTATATATTGTGATTATACTAGGTTACTTTTATATTATTTATTATATTCTAGGTGCATTTAGATATATTTGGTGTGTTGTAAATGTAAATGCTTGACTATTGGTACGGGTTTTGATACGTACAGAGGAATCGCACTGGATTGTTTGTTTATGTTTTGTGGTTCCTATTGTTTAGGCTTTTGCGAAAGATTGTATTATTTTTTCGGATGACATATCTGAAATAAAGTGTAATTTAGGCGTAAATTCTTCGAAGCATTAGATAAACTAAAAAAATCTTATTTTAGTTGAACAACTAAACAGGAGGCAACAGGTGCCCATTAACCTCTCTGAGAAAGTGCGTCGTTGTATCGGTCGTTCTAGGAGTCAGGGCTATTCTTTTCTTTTCTTATTACTATTTTTAATCAGTTATGCAGCATCTTTTTGATCATTCTCCGCTCTTGATCATGAAATATGCTTTCCATGCATGGCTAACAAATAATTTTTCATAGCAAATGTGTTATGATCGGGATTCTGTCTGTCCAAAATATCCAAATTCCACACTTTTTTAATGCTTGATCGCCCATTTGTTATTATTTTGAGAACGTTCCTACTTGAGTAATCGCTAGTAGGGATATCCAAAATTGGTGAAGTTTTTGGAATGCATACGGAAAAACAACGAAATGAATTTAATATATATAAATGCATGTCTTGTATAAGTAGCTTAAGGGCGGATTGGACCCGGAAATCATTATGCCTATGTGAGTTCGACGCTCACTAAGCACTAAAAATCGTTGACCTGTACATGCACGCGATTATTTTTCTAGTAACTGAGGTACTGCTATTTACTACTGGGAATTGAATTCACTAGTTAGTAAAGAAATCAGGCGATGCTCAGATAATAACAGGCAATTTATTCAGCTAAGGGCGTGGCATGGTCAGGTCGGTGCGATTTTAGTGCTTAGTGAGGGGTCTTGAATCACGTATAGCATTAATGATTTCCGGTCTCCTTGTATAGTAGTATTCATAGGCGGAAGACATGCATTTAACTATTATAGGTTGGATTAATTATTCATGTGTTGGGTTTGCTGTATGATTAATGCTTCACCATTTTGGATATGCCTGCATCTTAGTTACTGGAGTAGGACGTTATTAACTATCGAGATAGAAAATGTTGAATGTTGGAATTTTTGGTACAGACAGCGATCGTAAATTAAAAAACATTGTTTGAAAATTATTTGTTAGCATTGCATGGATAGCATTAGTAGTGCCTTTTTCATCAGAGCGTGAGATATTAAGATGGTTTGCATAACTGATTAAAAATTTAAACTAAAAAGCAGAGCTGTGTCCGGGCCTGGACTGTAGAATTAACGACTGCATTCTAGAGAGGGGTAATGGGGCACTGTTGTCTGTTTATTTCACTAAAATAGATTTTTTTAGTTTATCTAATGCTTGATTTTACGCTAAATTTACATTTATTCAGGATATGTCTCCGAAATGTAACAATTTTCGGCAAAAGTAAACTAGGAGAAATTCATCAATTCTTCTATAACAAACAAGTAGTCCTTAGTGACGATTTTCTGTAGCGGTATGAAACCCTCGTACAAATGTCAAGCTATTACATTACAACACAATATATCTTGAAATGCACTAGAAATAATATTATATATTATATATTATATAGTTATATATATATACAACTCTGTGTGAGTTCAATGAATGTAGGACTGGTTACTCTGTCTACACAGCGTAGGGGCGAACAAACATCTTGCCATGCTTAGAGGCAGTTTGCTATTAAGACAGAGAAGGGATCAAACATCAACTAGTTATATTTAGGGAGTCTGTGTATCATTCAGAGGATTAATATTTTTCTTCTCTTGTCAGTCTTTGATTTTGTCACCTTTTATCTATCTATACTATTTTATTATCTTTTGTCTGTAACTTTTAGTCGCAAGCCGAACTTTAAAAAATGTATCGGGTTGAAAGAGCCCTATTAAGTTTCTTTTTTTACTAATCGAGTATAATATATAAAGATGATTCCTATATGTAATATATATAGTATATATATATATATATAATATATATATAATATATATTATACGGTGGTTGTTGTGTGTGTGTGTGTGTGTGTATGGGTGTGTGTATGTGTGAGAAAGAAATAACTGGTTTATATTAAATATCCTGCCATGGATGGAATGTCACGCTTTTGCTGTTGGTACAAATATCTAAGAGATATGTTATGAAAAAACAGCTTATTTTGTTCGAAAGCATCCCCAGCGAAGCTGACAGTCATATTCTAAGCCTGGTAGAAATCTCACGCGTGAAGATTCATGTCGTGAAAAATGAGTGTTGATTGAATAAGATATGACTGCCCACCATCTGATGAGCATTTTTAGGGGAACACAACTCGAAGCTATTTCGGATGTTATAAGTATATATAGGTATATATATATATATATATATATATATATATATGATTTAAAAGCCCAGCAAAGGATGAAAAGAATAAAAAAGAGAAAATGTCCAATGTAGACGAGTTGCAGTCCAAAGAATTATGTCTTGTCATTACCTGAAGAGAATAAAAAAAATTAAAGTTAAATTCAATGTGGACAGAAGGCATGGACATCGTAAGGAACGAACTAGTAACTTCTTAAAACTCAGTACAATTTTGTACAGATTAATTGCAAAGACTCCATATAATAAAGTTATATATAATTTTCATTACTTTTATTTAGGTAGATATTTATTTATCAAGTATTATGTATGATACATACAGATATGTATATATCTGATGCGTCTAACTTTCATGTATATATTATGGTCTATATATATATATAGTAATATATATATTATATATATATGTTTTAATATATGTGTCTATAATATATATTTTTGGTTTTAATGCAAAGCATGGGGTAAGAGTGAAATAAAAGAGAAATTGAGTTAGATTTATGTACTAAGTTTCCATTTATCATTCCAATATTTCGAAAGAATTACATCTTTCTTTTACAAGGATGTTGTTAGACTGGCTGGCTACAGTAGTCACTGGCGCTTTTATGGGTTAGGGGTGTCAATGTCTCAACCTGTCTTTGATGTTCAGCTGGCTGCTCTTCATTGACTGGGCTTGAAGTGGCAGGGCATGTAGGTCTGTTGGTCACAGGTAGTGGTTGGTGGTGAAATATTCATAAGCGTTGAAGTTACCTAGATCTGAGTTTAACCCATATATGTATGCGGAAGATGACTATTCACTTAGTTTCAGCTTGCTTGCGTTTTTGTGTTTGATGGAAAGTTGTGATCTATCAAAATGCATTTCAGGTTGTCTAGTGTGTATTGTGGCTTATTAAAATGTTTTGCTATTGGAGCGTATTGGGATTCCTGTCTAATGGTTAATGTATGTTTGTTTAATCTAAGTCTAAATTCTGTTTGTGTCTTTCGTGTGTATCCACTGGTTTTGCATTTGGTTCAGAAGATGTAGTAGATGACATTTGCGTTGTCACAGGCGGTTGGTGGTTGGTATTGTGAATGAAGAGTCTGTTATTAGGTGTTTACATACTAGCCATCTTGGTTTGTTGCATTTGTAGTTGCCTTTATGTGTGTTATTGCGTTTTTTTTATGCGGTAAGGATGTTGCGTAGGTTGGGTAGTAGTCGTTTAGCATTGATGGGTGGTTTGTGAAAGGTGGATTTTATTTTTGGGTCAGCTTGTAGGTTTTTGAACTCTTTTTTTTAGTGATTGAGTCAGTTTGTGCATATGTTGGCCATGGTGGAAGACCATTGGTATTCGATCGTTAAGTTTTTTGGTTTGTATTTAGGGAGCTCTTGTCTGTTTAGGGATCATGCTTTGTTTATGGCTGTTTGATGGGTTTTATGGGGTTGTGGCTTTTTAAGTATGTTTGTATTGATTTAGTGGTGTGATGTAAGTATTCCTGGCGGTCTGAGCTGTTGGTGGTAACTGTTACAGTGTTTGTGAAAGTCTGGTGGGTTATTTAGGCCATGTGTTCATGTCAGGAAGATATTGTCTATGTAGCCTATTAATTATGTAACACAAGTGTAGAATTTAGAACTAACAGTTTAGAAGTAATAACTCATACAATAGTTCATGTAGTTTTATAGGCGGGTTAGTGGGTAGTCTCGGAGTAGTTTGGTTTCCAGCATGTGCATAAATATGATTGTATAACTCAGTGCACTTTTGTACTGCATAGCGGTATCTTTGATTGGTAGGTAGTGTTACTTGTTGAAGGTAGTGTTTGCGTGTCTTTTTTCTGTCCCAATTTTTAAAATTATGATTGATTGATTTGTATGACATATGAACCCGTATAGGTTTATTTATTTCTAGAGTTTACGGAATTGTATTCCTTGTATATTCAATTTATATTATTTTGAAGTTCTTTCTGAAAAATTTGGAGAAATATTGCTCTGGTTGCAAGAAATTCGGGCAGTGTATGATAAGCATAGAAATGTGGATTCCGAGGTGGTGCTCCACGCGATAGAGGCAAGCCCGTCGAGTAAGAATCCGGATATTGAGCTCAGCATCTCATAGTCCAGGGAATTCGTCACTTTCCTGATATCGACAAAATCTCACAAAGCCGCCAAATTGTGCCTCATGTTTCCAAAATTTGGAAAAACCTTAGTATCAGCCTAATATGTTTATACCACACGAGCAGGGTATAATTCATGGTCAATTTCTTAAGCAAAGTTTTACGTTTTAAATTTAGAGTTTTCTCTCCTAGACTGGGTGCCTACAATAGCACAGTCTCTCCTACTATTTACTTGTAGCTGGAGGAAATAGATGGATGCTTACTTTTCCCATGGTATTTGCGATATATAAAATTTGAACAGCGTCATCTAGAATTTTGAACTCGTGTCACTGAATCTATTTCCTACAGTGATAACCATTACACAAAGTACCAACACCTATACATAATAAAAATCATGATCAAACCATTTTGTTTCCTTGTGTTGATTCGATGTATAAAAAAAAAATCAAGACAACATTTGAGAAGAAACATCGTGAAATCAATACTCCTTTTGTATGCAAAACCTTCTTCTGGTGTTTAGTTTAACCCCGTCAGCTATCAAAGTGATTGAAGCCGACATAGAATCCCCTCTACGATTCCTATCTGCAAAGCCCAACCGGGATGTCTTTTTATCAAAAAATAGATTTTATAATAAAAAACAAACATACGGATATAAATAAAAAGGTTATTAATTTTGGATGATACAGATTTAAGGGGGTCAGATAGATTAGAATAATCCACAGATAACTTCTGAAGTAAGTTTATATCAAAAGCTCAATTTCTTTTTTGGTTTTTGATAGATAGAGGATTCATCCTGAAGCTACGAAGTGAACTCTTTGATTACACGCATGGAATCATTTAGTGCAAAATGAAATTTTGAAAAGTTTGTTTAAAATGCTACAGGCAAAGCGGATGTGTTGTGCTGCGTATTATTATTATTATTATTATTATTATATTATTATTATTATTATTATCTTTGGCTGTGTTTGTTTCAGGCTTTTCTCTGTTATTTTAGTTTGTTTTTATAAATTCAATGTTAATAAAAATTGCACTTAGAAAAAGAACGTTTTAAAAATTCATAGTCTTGGCCTGGAGATAAATTGTTCCACCGTCATATTTTAGAAATGCAAAACAGACTGGCTTTATATATATATATATATATATATATATTATATATATATATATATATATATAATTATATAAAGAAGTGGGAGTATAAATATGGGAAGAGAACTGAATATGAGAAAGGAGAAAAAAGTGAAAAACTGGAAGCAAAGAAAATTTTAAAAATGAAATAACATGAAAATAATGGTAGACTGGGGAAGAAAGGTCTCTAGCAGAAAAAAGAACAATTTCCTTCCCTAAGCAAAGAAAAAAGAAAAAGTAAAGTCTAGAAAAATAGACTAAACTAGTAATACAATACAACTAGTAGTAAATAAAAAAAATAGTAAATTGAAGAGATGGAGAATAAAGCAAAGGAGAGGAAGAAAGAAAAAAGGAATGAATAAATAAAGAAATAACGAAAGACGGAAAAGCAGACTAACGCGTAAACAGAACATGTAGATGACGTAAGAAGCGGAACAAAAAGTATAAAGAAAGAAAGAAAAGGAAAGAAAAAAGGGAATACACACACACACACACACACACACACACACACACACACACAATAATATATATATATATATATATTATATATTATTAATACATTTCATATATATGTCAAACAAAAATGCTTCGCACGAGTAGGATATCACAAATGTCAAATTTTCTTAAGCGGAGTGAGTCTAACAGGTTCGAATTCAAATTATTCCTTTCTCCTAAACCGTTTGCCTGACAATGCTAAAGAAGAACAGTTATGTCGTTCAAAAAGTACGACAAAACTCCGCTCTTTAAAGCTTGAATAGACAACCATAGATGGTAGGAGAATAGTTAGATACATAGCTTTCTCAAAGTTATTAGCACTATGTGAAATGCAAAACCTCGTCCGAGATTTAAACGTTGGACGTCAATTCCATTTCCTAGAACCCTAACTCAACTCGCCTCTAAGCAAAAAGTAATATATGCAAAATCAAACTGAAGAAGAAAAAAGAAATATAACTTAAAGTGAGAAGAGGGTAGGTAAATAAAAAGGACATCAATAAAACACGCTTGTAAATACAAAATAATTGTAGCATAATGGACCTAGGAACACCATATTTGTGGCCTTGTGCCAGACACGGAGAAACCTTAATAGGATGTAGCATGATTCTCAGGACCTTACGGGAGTGGGCGAGCAATGTAAAACTAATTATCACCTTTGAGTCTATTCGGAGCCATTAAGTCTGGGATTATGTTAGTAAAATTTAGTTTAATCGGTTTGTCAGGAGAAAGGATGGTTTGACCCCGTCGACCTCTTAAGTGACACATGTAGTTTGGTAGAACGATTAGAAACGTTCGAAAGGCTCCAGTAGATTCTAGAGAAATCGACTTCGATTTCTATTTAATGAGGGAACCTTAGATTTTGAATCAGTTAAAGTCCTGGAGACCGGAGAGTAAGGTCAGTTGAGTTTGGTTTGACCGGAGCTGGTGAGAGGCGAGCGACTGGGGTCCTGGAATGCAGATATGGTGTCGCTGTGTGAAACCTGAGATGTAATATTGTACACTGCACGAAAGTAAAAACATACCTAAAGCCTGATAATTGGTACTGACCGTTGGAACGAAGTAAGAGCATCATTAAAACATATTTAAGGAAGCCGACTATCTCTCTCCCTCAATAACTTTCATTAAGGAAATAAATTCATGAAAAACAAGAGGTACTGTTTATTCATCTTTATTTACTACACGCCAAAGAAATCGTAATGGGATTCATGAATGAAAGCCATTAAACAAACAAACGGGAACAGATACTTGACTGGAGATATATACTTGTCAACAGTCAAATTGGCCGTAACCGGAGGAGCACGCGGGGCCTGCCGTAAGTGATATCTTTCGCTTGACCATAAACGAAAGGAGTGTGGAAGAATTTGGGGACTGCTGGAATTCTGTGTGCTGATCAACGTGCCCAACCCCTAATACACGGGCTGTACGAGTCTTAAAACAGTACCGTGTTTTTGAAGACGCGGTTGAGCCCCACAACATAACGTTACATATTACGAACTGGTACCGTACGTAACATATTCCTAATCGATACTGTTGTAACAAACGCACAACGTTACAATTTTTCTCAGTTGATTGCTTGGTTGGATTTTTAGTTGAATCATTTCATGCCGAAGTCAGTGTTTTTACATTTATATCTTTTCAAGTAACTGTTCTTAGAAATCGTAATACAACAGCCATAACAACAGTATCAAAAGATATAAATGAGGGGACAAAACAGTTAATCCTATAATAAGCGAATGCGGTAAAACTGGTACAAAAATTCAAGAGCAGGTAAATTGGGTGGGAAATATGATTCACTTGGAATCGTGCAAGAGACTAAAATAAATCCATGCTTACCAATAGTTATATGCACAAAAAAGAATCTATTCTAGAAAATTGTAGGACCATGAAATCCCGGGACTTTGAGATACAAAAGGATCACCTAATTCCGAAGGGATGACCCGATGGAGAGTTGATTATAAAAAGAGCAAGCTTGTTGTCTCGTGGACTTCTCATTCCAACTTGACCACAGAGTGAAAACGAAAGAAAGAAATATCTATTCATATTTTGGCTATCTTTCTAGAGAACTAAAATGCTGTAGAACATGAGGGCTGGCGGTGATGCCAATAGTAATATGTGCTCTGGGGATCGCGTTTGCAGAGTCAGATGCTGGAGTAACTGAAAAAATGATAGGAATAGTGAATATCATTTAGACCACAGCTCCTGTTCAAATGAGCTTGAATTTTAGAGGATTTCTGGAGATGTGCTTTCACTTTAGTGAAAATCCATCAGTTAAACTGGTGTGAAAAAATAGAGTTTTGAAAAATAGTTACACACAAAGTCATACCTAGTTTTTAAATATTATTGATTATACTTAAAAATATTCCAACATGATAAAGAAATGGGAACATAACTGGAACTGTACCCACTTCGGGTCAGGTCAGTACATAAATTGATTAGATAGGCCTAACTTGATTATGTACGGGGTATGTAAGGAATTGGAAAAATAAACCAACAATTCTAAAAATTCTCATAGAAAACAAACCATAAAAACAAAATTTACAGGGGCTTGTCCAGTTCATTGACCTTGTCGTGGTTCTTCTGTTGGACCACTTCGGTTCGGTTGGGGTGGAGGGGTGGAATTGGTGGAGTTTATTCTGTGTTTCGGGGCTGAGGCAGACGTGGGTTCATCCAAAGATTGACATATTTCTTTTACCGCGATTTCATGTTACGTTATGGGCTAAATAGCGGAACGTCAGAAAAATATCCCCAAGATTGTTACTTTAAGACAAAAACAACGGACCACAGGAAATGAAGTAGGCTAAAGGAAGCCAAAGAAAGCTGATAAAAAAATCCAGGAGAAACCAGCATTACCCATACAACAACCAACCAGTATAGGGAAAAATACCACATAATAGGGTAGATGAGTCTGGCCAAGGAGGGACAGAATATATAAACTACAATATGATAAAGATTGACAAAGGATATACAACTAAAGTTGAACTTGGGAAGTCAATAGGCTTACTAATGGGGAAAAAAAAAAAAACTAATTTTTTTTCTTTTTTTTCTTTTTCTCGAATATACGCCAGACACCCTGACCTAAAAGCTTTTAACCATCGGGCTGCAGTTTAGTTATATACACAGGACCCTTTTGTTCAATAGGGCGATTTTTACTTTTTCTGCAGTGGGACAATTGTCTGTATACCTATTGCTCTCCTGCAAATAACTAATATAGGAAACATTATGTATGGTTATAATGGTTATTATTAAAAGGAAATGCGGCACGGCGACACTTAGTTTTTAAAGGCCTCGACGAATCTGGGCAACCATTTTCCATAAGCGGCAAAATTTCCCCTTCGTTATAAAGAATATGCATCAAAACGTATTTCTCCCTTCTAGTATAGGTAAATTTAGTTGTACGAGCGGACTGGGTTCTTTAACCTTGGTTATGGCAACCAGTCTAATGAAAAAGGAAAACTGATTTCAAACATCTAAAAACTTCCGCCTAAAAATTCGGGGAACTGTGCCTCATCTACTCTATGCAGACAGGAGGTTTTTGGTAAATACACATAAAACACACACACAAACACTATATATATATTAGTATATTATATATATATATATATATATATATATATTATATAATATATAATGTCTGTGTCTTTGTCATCCTAGTGACAGGCGCTACATTTGAGTATTCATATCCCCTTCAGCTGTAAGCTAGACTTAGCGATAAGCTACCTTCCAGCTGGTATGAAACCCGGCTGATATTTTATCAGCCAGAATTCCTAACCTAGAGGGCCATTCGTTTGCACCTTACAACCACGAGGGAGAATTTAACTGGTATAATACATTACTAAATAGCTATATATGTGAAAATCACCAGAAAGACCTGGGACGGTCTTGTTTTTATAGGAAAAAGCCTGCAAAATTAAGGGTTTTAAACGGTTGGCAGTCAAAAACTAAATTACCCCCAGAGAATCTCTAACCGGGGATGTTGAAGCAATATATATATATAATATATATATATTATATATATATAAACAAAAAGTTGGATGATGGGGGACAAATAATTTTTCTATCTGTAATCTAAATTTGATTGTTCTCAACCTTGTTTTTCTTTAGCTCATCTACCGGAGGAAAATAATTTGTGATAAAAAGACGGTTTTATATTTATAATGTTTCATTAAAACTTTTTTAAAAGAGTTTGAATATCAGAACACACCGCATGAAAGCCTGTGACTAGAATAGCTAATCGTTGACGTGAAATACTTTTTGATCCTTAGTTTCTTTCAAACTGGCCATTATTATATCTCTGATGGAAGCATGGCACTAAGCTTCTCCATTAAATGGGCGGCATTTTTTATAGAAAATTAGTCCGTGAAATTGGCGGTTTCATCCCATATTCTTTTAATCCTATTATTCACAATTTCGGTGCTTTGAGGACCATTCAACTTGATTGGTTAAAGTTCATTTGGGTTCAGGTGTTTTGGAGACTCTTTAATCCATTATCTTCCGTGTTTTTTTTCTTATTTTCAACCGTAAATGGTTCAATGCGCTTTTACGGGATTTCTCATGGTGGAATTTGCATCTCTGTAATTATCCTGGACCATTTGAACAGAAAAATTGTTATACACTCACCAACACATGCAACAATATACATACGCACACACATGTTAAACATATATACGTACGCACATACCGCACTCCACATGTACAAGATATACGGTACACGAACAACACATGGTACATGTATACGTACACACATAAATACGTGATATACGTACAACCACATATAATACGTACATACCACACACACCATATATACGATACATACACATAACCACAATATACGTACATACACCATAACACACGTACATTACACCATTACACGTACACAAACACACTATATACGTACACAAACACACAATATAACGTACACAAATACACACATATACGTACACAAACACACATATACGTACACAAACACAACACACCACATATATACACACACACACATACACACATACAACACGCACTACACACATATACACATTACATACACGTACACACACATACACTAAACAAACCACCACATACACACACATATATACGTACAAATATATATATATAATGTGTGTGTTGCATTTATGCCTGTCCACACAACCCTTCCCCTGTCGTCGTGGCTAACGTGCTGGACTGCGAACATCTTAATAAGCGAGTTTGAACTCCCAATCACGCTATTACGTTTCAACTTTCGGACTAATACCCATGGAAAAGGCATGATTCACATTATCCCTCAGCAAAATGGGTCAAATTGAACAATTACTGTTCTTCTGCTAGGATGGATTGGCAATAAATAACCCTCGAAGGTTGATACACATTCAACAAATAACTGTTAAACAAAACCGTTTCAACTATTATTCTAGTAAACTAAAATAATTTTGAATAGGTTTTTCCAGGGAATATTAATGGATATTTATTAAATAAACATTACGTTTTTTATAATCTATCATTGTAGGTTTATAATATACACCCATAG